>CAMZMU010000048.1:25422921-25928192 GCA_947311845.1 Poa pratensis
AAGTGTTGGAGGATTCTCCTCCAAATGTGACGTTCAGAATAAATCTTGTTGGTCCCAGGGTAGCAGCTTGGCATGAGTTGCTACAGCGGCAGGCTTTCGTCAATCTGACGCAGGGGACCGACGAGTTTCGTTGGAATTTACACAAGAGTGGTAAATTCTCGGGGGACTCCATGTATAAAGCGCTAATCCAACCGGATGTGCCAGTTGATAATAATAATAATAAATATGGAAGATGAAGATCCACTAAAAAATAAGGTCTTTGCGTGATATCCTCGTCGAGAATTAAAGATAACCTTGCAAAACAGAATTGACATGTATGTAAAAAAGTGTGTCTTTTGTCATAAGGACGAGACAATCAATCACTTATTCTTCGAGTGTAAATTAGCTGGTTCTATATGGTCAATCATCCAGATAAGTTCTACCTTATATCCACCAAGAAGCATTGCTAATATTTTTGGCAATTGGCTGAATGGTGTCAATAATAGGTTTAAACAACTTATTAGGGTGGCAGTGCTTGCCGTTATATGGTCGATGTGGCTGTGTGAAAATGACAAGGTTTTTAATGATACAATTCTTCTCTCATGAAGGTTATCTACAGGAGTACAGCTACGCTCCGTCTGTGGTCTCAGTTGCAACGTGCGGAGCATCGAGACCTGTTTACGGAGGTGTGTACAAAACCGGAGGATACGACGAGAGACTTTTTATCCGAATTTACAATTTTGCATCATGATATGTAATTCGCTTTTTTTATGTTTCATACCAATGAACTTGTGTCGGCTATGTGCATCTTAGTTTTGCAGAGCCAAGGTGTAATGGTTAAAACCTTTTAAGTAATAAAACTCGCTTTACCGAAAAAATGAAATAGAGGGAGTAGTACACTACTACTGTTATTCCACGGCCGATAAAGGGGTAAAACCTAAAACTACCAATCTTACCGGAGTCGTCTTATCTGTCATCCAAAATTGTGGAAGTGCATCGTTAAGTGCACATTGAATGAAAGATGGCGTCACGTACTAGCCTCACATGCATGTGAGCCGTGCGATCCATCCTACATTGTTTTTAACAATTAATTAAGAAGTGCTGCATTGGGAATTATTATCCGCATGAAGAATACATAAAATAAGCGTAGACTTCCTCTGATAAAAAATTAACTGGATGCAGAAAGTTGTTAAAATTTGCGATCTATCTTTGTAGGTAAGTCTGAAAGTAAATTGGAATACTTCCCTATCAGACTCAGTGAGATCAATAATCAAGGCATGTCAATGAGATTAATAATAAAGTAAAGAGACGGTGTGAAATGGAATTACCTCTCAGCCAACATCACTGCTATGACCTGTAAGAAAATAACTTTACATAAAGCCAACACAACAGGGACAAGAATGGTGGTTTCGTGCGGACCAAGTTAGGTGCAATAAGATTCTTGCTGGGCCCACACGCATCAACCTTTTACTATCGTCCCTTCCAACACTACCGTCGACTTGAGCGAGTCTAACTAAGTAGTACTGTATTTGTTTATATTATTTCCCAATAACCTAGTAGTTGTTGATGATAATCTCTGGATAATACTCCTACTAATCGCTAGATTAGCTACATGGATGCACCATTCGCGGTTGTCAGTTGACTAAATCAAACCTAAGTGACCTAATTACATCGCTGCCACGCCCTCTCGCCATTGGAGCCGCAGGCGGAGGAGGCTGGGACCCGTCGCTTTGCTTCACGAGAGATGAGGTGTGATCTAGATTACTCTGCCACTAGTAGAAAAGGGGCAACGGTGCGCCCCTTTAGTACCTAAAGGGGGGCATTAGCACTGGTTGCGTATGTGTGCTAGCAGGGGCACCGCGGCGAGGACCTTTAGTACCGGCTGGTATTAGCAGCCGGTACTAAAAGCTACCCTTTAATATCGGTTGCTAATAACAACCGGTACTAAAGAGTTGGAGGCCCCGCGGCACATGCGGCCGCGGTTGGTGGCCCCACGGCGAGACCTTTAGTACCGGTTGGTAATAACAACCGGTACTAAAGGTCTCGGGCACTATAACCCTTCTTCCACCCCGAGCCAGCTTCATTTTGAGCTCGAATTCAACTCCATTTTTCCTCTCTCTTTACTCTCCCAAGCTCAAATTCACCCCTTTTTTCTCCAACAACTTGCAAGATTGGTGGCACCTACATATATAAGGGTTAGCAACTTCATCTTCTCTTCCGGCATTTCAAGTTTAGCTCATTTTCGTGCAAGTTTGATTTTGGTGGTGCTTGCAAGATGTTTGATGAAATGCTTAAGTTAGGGATTTCATTTGTTTTATATGCATTTTGAGCTCAAATTAAAGTATAATTTGTGGTTTTATATAGTGTCGTCCCGTCCCCTTCCTCACCGCCGTCGATCGCCCGCGCCGCTCCGTCACCGACACCACCTCGGTGAGACTCTTTTTCTATCTTTTATTTTAAAAAATGTTAGTTATATGATTTAAATGCATAATTATTTCTTGTATAATTTTCTTATGTTTTTTTATATATATAGTTTCATGGTTTTGATATCCGTCCCCGTCGGCCCTCGTCCGGTCTATGATTCGGATGTGGTATATTTTTATAACTATTTATTTTGTTTCGTGTTTATAACAATCATGACGACCAACTTGACATAGATATATTTTTATTTAGGAGGTAGTTGAACCGGAAATTCCAGCCGACCCTATTGTCGAGTTTTTAAAAAAAGAAAACAACGATTTGAAAG
The DNA here is from genome assembly GCA_947311845.1 of Poa pratensis. Taxonomy (NCBI): domain Eukaryota; kingdom Viridiplantae; phylum Streptophyta; class Magnoliopsida; order Poales; family Poaceae; genus Poa; species Poa pratensis. The sequence goes on from CAMZMU010000048.1 coordinate 25,425,647, forward strand.
CAAAATTGAAGATAAGTGAAGATCTTCGTCTCCAATGCCTGGAAGAGAAGATGGTATTGGACTTGAAGATTGTCGACATCGTTGATGCTCACGGGGTCGAGCTTGCCGACGTCGTCGCTGCTCACGAGATAAAGATGGATGCAATGCGCTTCAAGCTTAAAAAGATTAGAAAATATGTCATTAGTCAAGAGGCTTGGTATCATTATGCTGTTGGTTCAATAGTTACCTTGGTTGCGATTATGATCGCATTTGTTGTTGGATTTAAATTCTTTAGATAGTTTTATGTTAGTTTCGATTGATGTATGTTTCGTGAGAACTATGTATTACATTTGGGCACTACTCTATTTTGGTTTTAATGTGATGAACTTGTATTAATTAATTTGGTCACGTATCTCTATTCATTATTTAGCTGGTGTAATGGTTTTTGATGTATTTATGTAATGCAGATGAGCCGAGAATGGATGTACGGTGATCGACGCTGTACCGAGTTCATTGATGGCATGCATCGTTTTCTCGATGTGGTTAAGTTAAACAAGCCGAAGAATGGAGAATGGTTTTATGATTTGTCCATGTGATGAATGTCGGAATACGAGGAATTACCCGAGCGTAAGAACCGTACACTCCCACTTGTTGCGACAAGGCTTCATGCCCAATTATTTTTGTTGGACCAAGCATGAAGAAAGAGGGGTAATAATGGAAGACTCTGAAGAAGAGGATGATGACAACTATCATGTGTTCTCTGAACGCGGTGATACTACAATAGGGGAAGACGAAGTTGAGCTCGAGGTCATTGTTGATCAGTCCGATGATGATGATCTTCGTCGGGTCATTCTTGATGAACAGATGAAGTGCGGAAGTGAAAACGAGTGGTCGAAGTTGGAGCGCATGTTAGAGGATCACAAAAAATTGTTGTATCCAAATTGTGAAGATGGCCAGAAAAAGCTGGGTACCACCCTGGAATTGCTGCAGTGGAAGGCAAAGAATGGAATATCTGACAAGGCATTTCAGGAGTTGCTACAAATATTTAAGAAGAGTCTTCCAAGGAATAATGAATTGCCGCACAATACATACGAAGCAAAGAAGATTGTCTGCCCTCTAGGATTAGAGGTGGAGAAGATACATGCATGCATCAATGACTGCATCCTCTACCGCGGTGAGAAGTACGAGAATTTGAATGCATGCCCGATATGCGGTGCATTGCGGTATAAGATCGGGCGAGATGACCCAGGTGATGTTGAGGGCGAGCCGAGCCCCAGGAAGAGGGTTCCCGCGAAGGTGATGTGGTATGCTCCTATAATACCACGGTTGAAACGTTTGTTCCGAAACAAAGAGCATGCCAAGTTGTTGCGATGGCACAAAGAAGACCGTAAGGAAGACGAGATGCTGAGACACCCCGCTGATGGGTCTCAGTGGAGAAACATCGACAGTGCGTTTGGGGAATTTGCAGCTGACGCAAGGAACTTAAGGTTTGGTCTAAGTACAGATGGCTTGAATCCGTTTGGGGAGCAGATAGGACTGTCAACGAGCCGAACTCGAGCGAACATAGCTGAGCTCGGCTCGAGCTCGACTTTCACATCGAGCCAACAAGAGAGTTCGAGCTCGGCTCGCGAGCATAAAAACATGTTCGAGCTCGACTCGCCGAGCGTTCGCGAGCTCTGAAAAGCTCGTTAGTTTATATTTTTTATTAAAATCAAATAAACTATTTGGCCTGCGCGCTTAATGATTAGCACTAGGATCAAGCGTGTGATAGCTGCCAACTACTTCTACGTACAAAAGCCTATTTATAGGCAGCAGTTCCTCATACACTCTGCATCAACCATCGAGGTGGGACTAAAGAATTGCGCCATTGCTTGCTACAGAGTACAGCTACTAGCAGTGGGCTGTACCGGCCTGCCAAAAATTTCTTTTTCTTAGCAGATGGGCTTGTTCTTACGTGAGTGAATTGCCAATGGCATGTAGCTGGGCTGAAAGAGAGAAAAATGTCGTCTACGTGCTGTATATGGCCTGATATTTCCTGTAAATAAGATGGACCCTGCATTCAGTGTGTACTAACGAGTTGTCACGAACTGTTCGAGCTCGAGCTCGTCAAGCTCGCGAGCTTCAGATCAGGCTTGAGCTCGGCTTGTCAAGCTCTCGAGCCGAACTCGAGTTGAGCCTATAGCGAATCGAATTCAAACGGTTTGTCGAGCTCGAATATTTTTGACAGCCCTAGGAGCAGAGCAGCAGTCATAGCACCTGGCCCGTGACTCTATGTATCTATAACCTTCCTCCTTGGTTGTGCATGAAGCAAAAGTATATTATGATGCCAGTGCTTATCCAAGGCCCGAAGCAACCCGACAACGACATTGATGTGTATCTGAGGCCATTAGTTGACGAACTTTTGCAGTTGTGGTCTGACGAAGGCGTACGTGTGTGGGATGAGTACAAACAGGAGGAATTTGGCCTACGAGCGTTGCTGTTTGTAACCATCAATGATTGGCCTGCTCTTAGTAACATTTCAGGATAGTCAAACAAGGGATACAATGCATGCACGCACTGTTTAGATAAGACTGACAGTATATATTTAGGTAACAAGAATGTGTACCTTGGTCATCGTCGATTTCTTCCAAACAGGCATCCCGTAAGAAAGCCAGGCAAACATTTCAAAGGTGAGGCAGATAACCGAATGAAGCCTACACGCCCTGATGATGATGTTATATATGGCGTGGTCAAGGATTTGAAAGTAATATTTGAAAAAGGTCCTGGCAGTCTAAATGTTCCGAAAGACGCTAACAAGCGCGTACCCTTGTGGAAAAAGAAATCTATATTTTGGGATTTACCCTATTGGAAAATCTTAGAGCTTCGTCTGCAATCGACGTGATGCACGTGACAAAAAATCTTTGCGTGAACCTGCTAAACTTCTTAGGCGTGTATGGGAAGACGAAAGATACATCAGATGCACGACAGGACCAGCAAAGTACGCACGAACGAGACAACCTGAATCCAGAGAAGTACCAAGGTACTGCCAGCTACGCTCTTACCAAAGAAGAGAATGAGATATTTTTTCAAGTCCTGAGCAGTATCAAGGTCCCGTCTGGCTACTCGTCGAATATAAAGGGAATAATAAACATGGCAGAGAAAAAGTTCCAAAACCTGAAGTCTCATGACTGTCACGTGATTATGACACAATTACTTCCGGTTGCATTGAGGGGGCTTCTACCGGAAAACGTTCGAGTACCCATTGTGAAGCTATGTGCATTCCTGAATGCAATTTCTCAGAAGGTAATCGATCCAGCAACTCTACCAAGTTTACAGACGGGTGTGGTCCAATGTCTTGTCAGCTTCGAGTTGGTGTTTCCACCGTCCTTCTTCAATATTATGACGCACCTCATAGTTCACCTCGTCGAAGAGATTTCCATTCTCGGTCCTGTATTCCTACACAACATGTTCCCCTTTGAGAGGTTCATGGGAGTCTTACAGAAATACGTTCATAACCGTGCTAGGCCAGAAGGAAGCATGTCCAAGGGCTATGGAACAGAGGAGGTCATGAGTTTTGTGTTGACTTTATTCCTGATCTTAAGCCGATCGGTGTTCCTCAATCGCGCCATGAGGGGAGACTGCGTGGAAAAGGCACGCTAGGAAAGAAAGCAACAAGATGTATGGACGGGCATTCTTTCACTCAAGCACACTACACAGTTCTACAAAATTCCAGATTGGTGGCTCCGTATATCGTGAAACACATGGATATTTTACGCTCCCAATACCCGGAGGAGACTAACTTCTGGATTAATGGGAAATACGTGGATACTTTCGGCAGTTGGTTGCGTACACATCTCATTAATAACAGCACTGTTGGACAAGAGCTATACTTTTTTAGACCGTGCTACCGTAGGGGAAGCCCCTACGGTGTAATTTTCAATATATATGGGAAACAGAGAAGTTTACATGGGTGAACAAAGAGGGGGGAAGAGAGGGGTCACAACATAGTGACCCAACTCAGGACACAAGGTACAGAAAATTAAAACGGTCTAAAAAACTTATTTGAGCTCGAAAAAAGGGCACCAGAAGGTTAGACTAAAGACAACCACTCCTCAAGTTTTATCTGATGCGCCGGCTTGGATCGGTGTATAATTAGCCGAATATCTGCTTTGAAGATTACCCTCCATGCCGCGAGGCTTTGCTGCGTGCCTTCAAAATTTTTGTTGTTTCTGCATTTCCAAATCCCCCACAGAGCACATACAACAACTTCCAGAAATCTCGGACCATTGAAAGAGTTTCTTGCTGCAGTGAACATATCAGCCATGCTTTGGTTTGTAGTCCAGCTAATACCCAGCAACCTCCAGACTCTCACAGCAAAGGGGCAATTAAAAACAAGTGCTCTCTATTCTCTCTTTCCTGGAGTGTGCACATAGCACAATTCACTCCCGTGGTAAGATGCCAATGCCTCCTGTCCATCATGTCCCTGGTGTTCAGCCGATCCACCAACAAAAGCCATACAAAAACTTTCTGCTTACTAAGGGCTTTGCTTTTCCACAATTTGCGAAAGTTGGGAGATGCTTGGACAGCACCAAAACCAAACTGATAAAATTTCTGTGAACTGTAACCATCCTTTTGCAGTATGCATTCCCACAAGTCATGCTCCATATGATCAACCCTGCCCATTCTATGGTCCTGCAGCAAAGACATAATAGTCTGGAGTTCACCAAAGGCTTGGACCGAAATTGGAGTGGCAAAATTACTAGCCATCTCCTCTATGTTAGGCGACTGCAACATCCTGCGAGGGTGATGTCTGGATCAATGGCAAAAGAGAATAGGTGGGGGAATTCCACAGCCAATAGGTTCGGTTGCCAGTTGTCCTTCCAGAACAGAACCGAAATGCCTGAATTGGGACTGCACTTAGATATAGCTCTGAAAGGTTCAATAAGTTTGCAGACATCCTTCCACCAAAAGGACCCGACAGGCCCATGCGTCTGAGGGACAGAGTTCTGGTAGTAAGCTTGCCAGGTCATACGGACCCAAGGTGTATCATGACCAATATAGAACTTATAAAGATGTTTCATCAGGAGGGCATCATTTTGCAGCTCTAGGTTGATAATTCCCAGCCCACCCTTGTTTTTTGGTCGACACACTAAATCCCAAGCAGCAAGTGGCTGGATTTTATCTCTATCTTTCTTATACCAGAGACAATTCCGTCGAGCACGGTCAACGACCTTGATGGTGGCCTTGTTAAGTTTTAGCATACACATGTAGAAGGTAGGAAGGGCTGACAAGACAGAATTTACAAAGGTCAACCTCCCTCCATAATTTAGAAATCTGGAACAAGCATTTAGTCTCCTCTCTACACTATCAGTAAGTGGTGCCAGCTCAAGAACCGTTGGTCTAGTAGTTCCCAACGGTAGCCCCAGGTAAGTGAAAGGCATCTTCCCCACAGAACATCCAAAAAATTCTGCTAAACATGTAGCATAATAAGCATCAATGTTAATGGGCACCAAACAAGACTGTGGAAATTCACTTTTAAACCAGTAGCTTGCTGAAATGTGAGGAGTGTTTCTCTAAGTGTGTCGAGCTGTTGAAGGCTAGCCTCCATGAAGAGCAAAGTATCATCGGCATATTGCACTATTGGGAAGTCATGACCCTCAAAAACGATTGGAGCTACCAGATCACCTGACAAGCTAAGCTGATTAATCATATCCTGCAGCAAATCGGCACCCTCAACAAAGAGCAAAGGGGATAAAGGGTCGCCTTGGCGCACTCCTCTTTTACAAAAGAACTTTTTCCCAGGGACTCCATTTAAGAGACTGCAGAAGTTGCTGAAGTTAAAATATTGGAGATCCACCCCAGCCATCTATTATCGAAACCTTTCCTTTTCAGAATTTGGAGGATAGCACTGTGTTCGATAAGATCAAAAGCCTTTTCGAAATCCAACTTCATGATAATTGCACCAGCTGGAGCATGTTTACAATGATGCAAGTACTCAAACGACCACGCTAGACAGTCCTGAATTGTCCTTGACTTGATGAAGCCAAACTGATTAGTGTGGATGAGCTTCTGAATCTTTTCCTGAAGCCGATTGGCAAGCAATTTGGTTACTAGTTTGAGAGCCGAATTCAACAAGGAAATGGGTCTAAAATCATTGGGGGTCTGAGGTGAAGTCCTTTTGGGAATGAGAGTGATAATAGAATCATTAATGCACTTAAGACTGCTATTGTTGTCATGAAACTCCTTGCATAAAGCATAGAAATCCTGCTTGATTATAGGCCAGCAACTTTTCAAGAACTTCCCATTAAAGCCATCCGACCCTGGTGCCTTATCCGTGGGAATACGAGAAACGACCAGATCAATCTCTTGCTCAGTGAAAGGGCTAGAAAGTGCCTCAAGACCATCGACAGGATTAATTAAGTTGATCACCGATTCTGGAATGACCGATCCCACTGACTGACCAAGTCTGTCCTTGAAGGAGTTCCAGAGTACCGCAGCTTTAGCCTCATGATCCGAAACCTCAGTGCCATCCGGCAGAGTGAAACGTGCTATGTTGTTCTGTCTGTAACGAACTGTTGCCATGGAGTGAAAGAAGCTGGTATTTTCATCTCCCAGTTTTTCCCATCGAATTGTGCATCTACTTCTCCAAAGCTCCTGCTTACACTGGAGCACATGGTTCAGCTTGTTTTTAATGATGTTCCTAAAGTTCCATTCAGTGATATCTAGCTGTCTTTGATCCTCAATCTCATCCAGCATGAAAATAACAGCATTACAATTAGCAATAATGACATCCATGTTTGGAATGTTGCCATTCCAGCTCTTGAGAGCTTTCCTGAGCAGCTTGAATTTTTGTGACAGAATGCTAGCAGCCGAACCTTGGACTGCTAGTGACCATACATTGGCTACTACCTCAAAGAAACCTGGCCTTCGTACCCAGTAATTTTCAAAACGGAATATGGCTGCTTTGGGTACTTTGGAGTCAATTTTCACCACACATGGAATATGGTCAACGCAGGCCTGGAAAGAGGGTGAACTTGTGTATTGGGCAAAGAAATGGTCCAGTTAGGCGTGGTAAAAAACCAATCAAGTTGGACTAAAAGGGGGTCAGCCTGCATGTTGCTCCAAGTAAATGATCTCCCTTTGATAGGAAGCTCCAGGAGACCCAAATGACTAATAATTCCATTGAAAGTATGGATGTCCTGCATATTTGCTCCATCTCTGTTTCTATTTTCCGTAGATCTATAGAAATTGAAATCTCCCATGAACAACCAGTGCTCTTGATCAGGAATATCAAGATTCATTAGCCAATCAACAAACTCCAGGCGACGCTGACCCTCACATGGGCCATATACATTAACAAGTGTCCAAGCAAAACCAGAAGTGTGGGAGACAAAATCCACCACAATAGCGAAAGACTCCTGCATACGCACCGTGCCTTGGAAAATCTTGCTGTTCCAGAGTACAAGCAGGCCTCCCGATGCACCAATGGACGGTTCACAAATAAAATGGTCGAAACGTTTTGGTGCAAATTTTCTGATAGATGAGTGATCAAAAGCAGCCTTTTTAGTTTCCTGCAAACACAAGATAGAAGCTCCACTTTCTTCCAATTTGTCCCGAACAATAGGGTTACGAGAATCAGCATTCACACCCCTGATGTTCCAATTTAACACACCCCAAATAGAAGTACTGGCAGCCATAAAGAGATGAACAGCCGAATAAAACAGAGAACTGAATGATACAGGCCTTCTTCTGGCGCAGCTTTTCTTCAGTAAGATCCGCTGGATCCACAGCACACTGCTCCACACCGATCTTCTGCATCATCTGGATTTGTATTACTTCTGGCTTGAGCGCCAAGGGCACTACTGACGTCTCCCGGCGAGATGGCAGGTAGGGGATGACTGTAGGATGAAACCTTCTTTGTCGCTTCTAAGGCCCTTTCGACGACCAGCAGTAGTCAGAGAAGCAGCACTTTTGCCAGTTTTTCTAGTGCGAGCAACAGTCACAGCCGGCCCATCATCAGAGGCTGAGAGGCTAGCGTTCTTCTCCTCAGCTAGTTCCAGCAATTCAAACTGCATTTGATTGTCCACAGCCCTCTCTGCACCAGACTCCAACTCAGTCTCAATCACAGCTTCAGCCCCTTCAACAGGGTTGTTATCAACTTTGTCGTTCAGTGGTGCGCAGATAGCTAGAGGATTTACAAACTTTTCAAATGACATCATGCCAGGATCATCTACTGAAACAGCTTCAAGAAGCAAACGCTTTCCAACAGTAAGTGCGACCATTTTCAGCTCCAAGTAGGGGAAAAAAGTGGTGTTATCCAACCAAGGGTTGGGCTGGGTCAGCCTGAGAACAACAGAGCGAGCTAGCGCCATGGAGGATTGTTCAGAAAGAACACATCATGACCGTGCATAGAGCTGAGAGTAAGAGCATTGCATGAAGAAGGATCTAACAGTTGCAACACCGGAGAGCTGCCGTCTTTCCATACTTGCATAGGATTGGTGCTTAGGCTTCTAACATGAGCTTTAGTGCTTGCTTCCAACGAGGCCACTTGCTCGGGCAGAACTGACTGATAATTGGATAGAGTGAGTGCATCTTCAGTCATATGATGTCCAGTGCAATGCTTTGCTCCGCGCCTCCCGCACAAGCAGAGACAAGCCTGGTGGACTTGTCATCTGGGATGAGGCCTATTGCCGCACGTTCCACCTCAGCAACATGGATATTGCAGGCCTCAAAAGCACCATCAGAAGAATTCTCGGAAGGCGGGATTATTTCCTTCACCTTCTGAGAAGTTCCTTTCTTAACCCAAATTTTACGCAGATGACAATCAGTAGCTTGATGGCCCAAAGCAGAACACTTTTGGCAGCGAATCTTCGGGCATTTGCCTACCAGATGGCCCAATACATGACAGAACGAACACCTCTGCCTAATGGGGCACTTCTTAGCAATGTGGCCCCATCCAAAGCATTCCAAGCATCTGACATCATTTGTACAGTCACGTCTAAAGTGGCCCAATTCCATACAGCGAAAACAGCAGCTTAGCGGACCAGATAGGGATGTATCAGAAAGAGGTCCCAGAGGATTATCCATTGATGGGCTGGGTTCAACAACGCTAGGTCCAGCAGAACAGGCAACGCATAGGCGTCCAATAAGCAGACATTCAGCACAGTTACCCTGACAGTCCGAGAGAAGATGGTCTGTTCGCGAGCACTTGTTGGCCAAGTCACCATCTTCGACTATATTGACTTTCCAAGGGTACGAGATAAATGGGAATACATTTTACACGCAAACCCAAGACAAAAAGATCACTAACCAAAACAGTGGTGTCCGCTTTGATGCAACAAACGACGATGGGACAAAGGACACATATTATGGTTGCATACAGCAGATATGGGAACTTGACTATGGACCTTCTTTTAAGATCCCTTTGTTTCAGTGCAAATGGGTCAACCTGTCAAGCGGGGTAGAGATAGACCGGCGGTACGGAATGAGTACAGTGGATCTCAAGAATCTTGCGTACCGCACCGAGCCATTCGTCCTTGCCAATGATGTGGCTCAGGTTTTCTATGTGAAGGACATGTCTTCCAGACCGAAAAAAAAGAAAAGATAAGCAAGCCGGTACATCATACGATGAGCCAAAGCGCCACATAGTTCTTTCAGGAAAAAGAAACATCGTGGGAGTGGAGGACAAGACAGACATGTTAGAAGATTACAATAAGTTTGATGAAATTCCGCCCTTCAAAGTGAAAACTGACCCAAGCATCGTGTTAAATGATGAAGAATGTCCATGGCTACGGCGCAGTCAGAAGAAAGGGACACACAAGAAGAAAAAGTGAACACTAGATAGGGATGTTGTTGCTGATGTGTAATAATGTATTAAACCTTTTATGTAACTATGTCCTGAAAACTCAGAAGAGAGATCTAAACACTAATTTTTGGTTCTAAAAACTCCAACGGCTTACAAGCGCTCGAAAAAGTTGGATCAAAACACACGGCTTCCTCTTCAGCCTCCGCTCTAGGAACTCCCTGATCCAACGGCTCACAAGTTCAGGCTTTGATGCAACAGACATGTCAGAAGATTATAATAAGTTTCATGAAATTCCGCCCTTCACAGTAATAATGTATTAAACCTTTTATGTAATGCATTCTATGGAATGTATTAAACATACGGTTTCCCCTGCCTACCTTCTCCAGTGGCCACTCTGACCGGCAAATCGGCAAATCATCGCGTGGTCATGAGACGGCAAATCGGCCTTCGATCCAAACAGCGGCAAGACGTCTCTGATGATTTGCAACCATCCGAAGAAGTGTTGGGGATGTTGCTAATCATCAGAGATCCTTGCCGCTGCTTGGATTCGACCGAGGGGAGGGTTCACCTTCAGTGTCCGCTCTAGGAACTTCTGCCTCTCAGAAATCTTGCTCTCTGCTACCCGTGCACTGCCAAAATGAACTACAATGAGTAGACACTGAGTGCTGAACATGTCCGGGAGGGGGGCTATATATAGGGTACATGTGCTTCTTTAGTCCCGGTTGGTAACACCAACCGGGTCATGTGGCTCACGAAGTGGTCGTGATACTGCTGATCCAACAGCTCACAATCTCTCAAAAGAAACACACCCCTGATCCAACGTCTCACAAGCGCTTGAAAGAAACACACGATCCGTGTGCTTCTTTAGTCTCGGTTGGTAACACCAACCGGGACTAAAGTCGGGCTTTGCGGTCACGACTCGTGTCAGCCACGTGTCCTCCCCCAGCGCTGCCCTAGCCACGTGTCCTCCCCTAGCTAGCGCTGCCCTGGAGGTCGTTATATATTGTCGCCGACGGGGTAAACCCTAATCCACCATTCCTAGCCACGAACGCATCGTCTCCACGAGATGGATCCGCCACGCCCGCCGCAGCGCCTTCTGGACGAGGTCGAGCGTGCTCGGCAGAGCGCGCTTGGGCGCTACCACGGGAGCCTATCCCGCCGTATGCCCACGAGCCGGCGTGGAGAGGAATGCCCTGCTACCGTCCTGCTCCGGTGCCGGAGGAGGTGCGGAGGACGTACGAGCGCGCGTGGTCCGACGTCCCTGACCCCGACGAGGATGCGTGTCCCCCCCTACGTATTGACGTCGTTGGTGTTAACGATGTTTCTAAAATAAATAGATAATTATTATAAATTTTAAGACAATTAAATTACATAGATATAAAATAAAAAGAAACTAGAGAAAAAAACAAAACAGAAACCAAATAGAAAAAAAAACAGAAACCAAATAGAAAAAACAAAAAATAAAAAACAAAAAAAAGGCCCAATAGTACCGGTTGTATAAGCCGTCGTCGACTCCGCCGCTCCGCGTGCCCCGCCGTCGACGCCGCCGCGCGCACGTACTACGGCCGCCGCGCCGTCTCCGCCGCGCGCACGTACACCCCGCCGCGCCCTCTCCGCCGCGCACGTACTCCGGCCGCGCGCCACGACGCCGCGCGCCCTCCGCCGCGCCCCCGTCGACGCCCGGCCCTGCTCTGGCCGATCGAAGAAGAGAGGTAAGTTTTTTATTTTTTTCAGTACTGTTCTTTTTTTAGTAGTTGTTCATTTTTTTTGTTTTTAGTACTGTTTAGGTGAGTAAATTTTATGTGCATTGTCATTTTTTAATGTAAATATAGTGAATAAATTTTATGTAAATATAGTGAGTAAATTTTTTTATGTAAGTATAGTGAGTAAATTTTATGCAAATATAGTGAGTAAATATGTGCATTGTCATTTTTTTAATCAATATTTAGCAATATTTTTAGTGTAGAAATATTGCTAAAGTTTGAAAATAACATTACTAAAAATAACATTGTAAAGTTTGAAATATTGCTAAGTTTGAAATAGTAGTTGAGCAAATTTTAATGTTCATCTTTTTTTAGTAGTGTAAATATGTGAGTAAATTTTATGTCTAGTAATTAAATATGTGAAAAATTATTCTAGTAAATAAGTAAATATGTGCATTGTCATTTTTTTATTCTAATAAATATGTGAATTTTGCTAAGTTTTAAAATTCTAGTAGCAAAGTTTCAAAATTTTAGATGCAATATTATTGTGTATAAGAATATTAAAATTGTTTGCTATGAATTACAAATTTGCAGTGACATTGAGTTATGGAGGACGATGCCCCCATCATCGACGCCCCGGCCTTCATCCGAGACTTGGAGAAAGAAGAACGCTTTCAAGCAATTATATTTGATAAGACCCTTGGACCCAATTCCGATGGAGAAGAGACCGACGAAGAAGACGGCGAAGATTTCAGCGCGAAATGTTTGAACGACTCGGTGAGGGACTTGAGTTACAAAACTTCAGAGACGACGACGACGACGAAGAAGAAGTGCCGTTAGAAAACTCCGTAGAGAACTCCGACAAGGTATATATTAAGTCTTGTTGATCACTAGCTAGATACATTAATTGATTTATATGCGCACTTATTAACGAAACATTTTTCTTTCAGCCCTCTGGATCTACGTCAATCCGTAAACGAGGCCCGGCCCAAGGGTTAAAGCTGCCGGATGGTGCAAAGTTGTCGATCGACGAAGTTAGCATAAAAGGCAAACCGGAGAAACCCGATGGAATCTCCACTAAATATATAGCTCAATGCGGATTTCTTGTAAGGGACATGGTCCCGATCACCGTTGCAGAATGGAATGAGCCGAAGAAAAAAAACATTGGCGCAAAATATGTCGAGCAAAGAATTAAAGAAACCCTTTAGGAGTCGATATTGGGTTCTTTCAGCCTACCGGCAGATCTCCCACAGAGGAGGAAGGATAAAGTCAAGGAGTGGACTCTTAGCAAGATGGCCGAGCAATTCAACAACTGGAAGAAAACATTGTGGAGAAAATATGGGAACAAAATTCCAGATTTCACACATCTAGAAAAGCTAAAAGATGACTGGCCTGAATTTGTGGCGTATAAGAAATCGGCCGTCGCTGTGGCCCGATCGACCCAAAATAAGTTGAATGCTAAGAAGAAGAAATATTTCCATCGTTTGGGCTCAGGTGGCTACAAGACTGTCGTGCCTAAGTGGGAAGCCTATGAAAATGAGCTGCGTCAAAAAGGGATCACTCTACAGACAGATGACTGGCCCGACAGGTCCAAGTTATGGTTGTTCGTGCATGGGGCAGTGTTGGACCCAGACACAGGGCTGATTGTTCACAGGGAAAATGGAAGAAAAGAATTAGAAGAGTCACCAAAAAACTAGTTGACACAATAGAACTAGTCCGACAGGGAAAATATGTTCCCGATAGAGAGGAACGACGAGCTTTCACTCGCCCTCGGGAATAAAGAACACTGGGGACGATGTCGAGGCAGAGGAGGCGGGGTTGGTTTTCTTGAAGGGTTTCCGGAGGACGCTGCAACTTACAGAAAACATTGCAGAGGTAAGAAGTGGGAGGCGGAGAGGTTTACTGCATTAGAACGCCAGATGCATGATGTGAAGGAGCAACTGGCCTTAATTACCCAGCTAAGGGAATCTCAGCCGCGAGTAGAAGATCATGCAGTCGATGTCTGCCCATCTCAGCGGAAAAGCAGCGTGGGTTCCACGCAGCTACAAGATCCTGCAGTTGATGAACCAGTTGATGAACCGTCGGCGGCGCGCTACCCCGTGGATGATATCACGGAGAAGACAAATTGTGAGTTACATGCGCCAAGGAAGAACATTAGTTTTCCGGTGGCGAATGGCTATGCTTTACCACATCAACTTGGATCAACCTTCCATTTTGGTGAGATTCCGGCTGGATTTGCTCGTGTCGGGGTCACGAAAGTTATGTCGGGATTCAACTCAATGCATCTTGACATTCCCGGAGCTGAAGGCGAGAAGACATTGGGAGAAGTCGAACTTGTATCGTTCTATGGAAGAAGAAATACATCAAGTTTCCATATCGTTCTATGAATTTCTAACCGGAGGCGTCAAACTACTACGTATCTAGGTCTGTGTATCTTTCTAATACCATTATCATTCTCTTGATTATTATTTGATTAAATTAAATTCTTGTATAGTGGTGTCTGCGACAACCACAGGGGACGGAACTATGTGGATACTACGTTTGCGAGTTTATTCACATGAGGGTCAGTGAGAGAGTCAATAGTGTAAGAAATCGAGAGGTACGTAAACATCATACACAAATTTTATTTGCTACCATCAATTGTGTTTAGTTTCGATCATAACTGATTTGATCTCCTTCTTTTAAAGATGTCAAGGAAGCGGAACCAGCTCCTACCAAAAAACCGCGTAAAAGCTATTGCGGAGGAATTGGCGGGATTCATTCTGATGCATGTCGTAGATGAATTCGGTGAATTCCACTATGTCGAAAAATAGACTCCCTCCATGCATGTACTAGCTAGCGGTGATCTCCATTGTAATTATGAGTACTTTATATGTAACGAGAGTACTTTATATGTGTAATGAGTACTTTATATGTGTAGTGAGTACTTTATACGTGATCTCCTCCGAAACCCTGAAAAATGAGCGAAAAGGAAAAAAACAGAAACCCTAAACCCCGAAAAATAATCGAAAAGAGAAAAAACCGAAAACCTAAACCCCCCTGAAAAAATAAGCGGGGGGCAAAAAAAGCAGGAACCTTTAGTACCGGTTGGTATTACCAACCGGTACTAAAGGTCCTCAGCTGCGCGCGCGCAGGTTCACCCACGTGGAGGGCCTTTAGCACCGGTTGTATATACAGCCGGTACTAAAGGGTACCCCTTTAGTCCCGACCTTTTAGTACCGGTTGCACAACCGGTACTAAAGGCCCAATAAGGCCGGTACTGTTGCCTTGTTCTCTACTAGTGTGCCTGCTGCAATCGTTGTCAAAATTGTTAGAGAATTACTGGGATCAACTTGTTCTGCCTTAATTACGTAACATATTGGGGAATTAGTTTCCATGTCCTATGAACGTGGCTAGAAAATGTATGTGCTGATAGCTGATTCGAAAGGACTTCTGGCAGCATCGATTGCTGGCCTGGTGATGGTCTTCGCTTCGATTTACATGCTGGAGATTGGTGAGCGACGTCCAGAGTGTGTGCACAAGGTGCTATCTCTTGAGTTGGCCAGGGAGTCGGCGATGGCTGTGGCCGGGGCATAAGGCCCCATTGTTTTCTCTATCGGTGTGCTATTTGTGGTGTTTTGTCACCGGCGGCTTTGACTTGTATGATCGTTGTTTGTAGGGCTCTTTGCTAGCTATGTTGAATAAATGAAATAAAAATCGTATGCATCTCTTCGATGCAAAAACGCTGGAGTTTCTTCCCATTTTTATTTGAATGAAAGTTACAGAAATATTCAGTTTATCACATTCTCCCTTCATCTCACAATACTCAACATCCTGATTTTTTTCAAGACAAATTAGCAAGCTCTTTAACCCATTTTATTTATTTTTAAAGTTTGACCAAGTACATACAAAAAATTCAACATCTATAATATTACTATGTATGTAATATAAAAATATATTTTATGATGATTCTAATAATATTAAATTTATATTGTAAATGTTGATAATTTTTCCTATATTTGGTGACAACATTTGACTTTGACTAAACCCAAAACACAATGTAATTGTGGACGGAGGGAGTACTACTCAATTTTGCAAACCCCCAATCCACGTCAGATTAGCATTAGTGAACCCAACTGAAAACAACTGCTTAGTTTTTTCTATTGTCATTAAAATATGGAGACAATTATTGTCAAGAACCCGAAATGTAGAATAATGTGAATTATGATACTAGTTTAGAGAATTGGCCCTATAATAGACATGCATAGTCAGTGCATTCAAAATTAGCATTTAAAGCATCCTGGAGTAACATGTAATTGAGTCTTGAAGAGAGTTGATGGGTTATCCAAAGGTACTATTATGTTAATTTGACACATATAGTGCTAAGTGTTAGAACGATGTTCGTAAATCTTAAGTGTTTGTTTTTGGCTTGGGGCTATAGCTCGTGTTGGCCCTAACTAAGCTATGTCACAAATTTGGGTTAGACTAATGGTACTCCGGGGCGAAGCAGGCCTGTTCCGGTAACCGGAAACTTAAGGCATTTTTGGATTGAACGAATGAGATAGCATTTGGAATTTTTTGCTATGAAAACCCTTTGGATCATAAGATTGAGGTCATCAAAGTACTAATTAAGGAATCCATTCATATTTCCTCTATTTCATAGCAATTATAACATGAGCTCAAACCTATGTGCAATGCACCCGCACTCTATCTCCCTCTACTCTCTCTCCTCATTCGTGTAAAGTTACTATATTTGTTTCCCGTAAACCATCCGATGGCATTTCTTACAAAATTCATGTGTTTTGAAATACGGTGGGAATTTACACGGTAAATAACATTTCAATCTTTTATTTTTCCCATTACTAGGTTTTGAAAAGATCCTGCAAGCCAGAGAGACCTTAACCTTAGCCTTTGGGTCGCACCGATTATTGGTGCAGTCCCACGGTATTATTACTGTGCCGTGTAGGACTAGCGAGGAGGAATTTCAGTTATCTTCCCCGGCAGTACCTGCTCCCTCTCCCCACTGTCACCCACCGGCCGCAAAGACCGACGACGGAGACCGAGACCGCGAGAGCGAGCGCCCAAGAAAGTTCCAAAAACCCCGGCCGACGCGTCTGCTCCGGGCACCAATAAAAAACTTAACCCACGACAGCTACCTCGGGCGTTAATTAATCCACCATCCCCGCCCGCACCGGCCCAGATGGAATGATGCGCCATCCCAGTCCCTCCCAGTACCAGTCCTACACTCCCCCGGTAGCAGCTGCACCACCGGCCCGGCCACGCGCGGTAGAGCTACTCCGGTGATAATTGTGCGGGCAGCTGGAGGCTTTGATCGGCCGGATCGATCGGCTGAGGGGCGGTGCCACAGCCACTGCCATGGCCGGCGCAGCAGGCGACAGGCCGGACGGGGTGAGCGGAGGCAGAGACGGCTGGCCGTTCTCTGGCGACGCCTTCGCGGAGTACTCGTCGGCGGTGTTCGCGGAGCTCGGCGGATGGCCGGGCGCGGGTGCCGGGGAGCTGTCGGCGCTAGATCTGCCGCCAGCCCTGGGACGTTCGGAGGAGATGCCAGCGGCGTCGGGCGAGGCCGCCGCTGCGTCGTCCAGCTCGAGCGGCGACGGCGCCGGCAAGCTGGCCGTCCCCGCCGCGGAGGCTGCAGCGTGAGTCGAGCGGACTGCATCTCTCTTTGCTTTTGCTTGCGACATGGTTACGTGGATTGCGCGTCCGCGAGGGGCAATCCGGTAAAAGAAAGCGACGGCTACGTGTGTACGCCGATCTGCGTGCCCCGCGCCGCGATTCGCGTTCGGACTACGTAGATCCTTCCAACTTTCACGCGGTTTCCTCAATATTTTTCTTGTTCTTCTCTCTCGGTCTCTCTTTTTATTTCTTAATTCTTCCGCGTATTGATGCACCATTCGTATGATGTACGCGTACACCCTAGTACTCCCTTGGTAGCTGCACGTACTTGTTCATGACCCTTCAGAATTTCTAGATCAGTTGTTCAATCTACAAATAATTCTGATAGCTTGGGACCGGAGCTTATTTTTCTAGTATTTGTATATATGCGCAGGAGCATGAAGCCAGCGTCGACGAGGGCGGCGAAGAAGGGGCAGAAGCGGGCGCGGCAGCAGCGGTTCGCGTTCATGACCAAGAGCGAGATTGATCACCTTGAGGATGGGTACAGATGGAGGAAGTATGGCCAGAAAGCAGTCAAGAACAGCCCTTTCCCAAGGTGATCCATAGATCGATCAATCTCTTTTGTTGCCTAATTTAATTTATCTGCACACATGGGAAGGGCAAGCATTTGGTTTCTTATTTTGAGTGCTTTTGTCTCATCAAGGTTTACGATAGGATATACAATTGCGTCCATATAACTATACACACTAATCATTTCTTACAAATTAATTGTAGCACTACACACAAGATTGTTCAGCTAATTACAATCTATTCGCTAAGATTGGAACTGATTGCATGCATTTAGCTGTCGAATGTAAAGAGCTCCGACTATCCGTGCATTCACCGTGGCTTTCGATCTTGAGCAGGAGCTACTACAGATGCACGAACGGCAAATGCACGGTGAAGAAGCGCGTGGAGCGGTCGTCGGAGGACCGCTCCGTGGTGATCACCACCTACGAGGGCCAGCACTGCCACCACACCACCTCCTTCCAGCGCGGTGCCGGGGCTACCTCGATGCAATTCCACGGCGGCGCCGCCACGGTCGCACTCGCGGAGCAGATGTCGTTCATCTCGGCGCAGCAGCTGTACAACCTGCCGCCGTTGCGCCGGCAGATGAACCCTGCGTCGTCGGAGTCCATCGTTAGCTCGCCGTCGGCGTCTTTCGGCCAGCAGCTCAACGGCAGCGAGCGGCCCACAAGCTACAGTCCGACGGTGTCCATGGTGCAGTCATCCTCCTCGTCGGCGGTGCCTCCGGCTGTTTCATTTGACATGGGACTGCTTGGCGACATCGTGCCTCCCGGAGTAAGAAATGGATGACGATTTATGAATGGTAAATATAGATTTGCTACAAGCATATGCTGTGCTTTAATATTACGTGTGCACTGATTTATACCGAGTTCTTAAATATTTGGATCAGTATCCAACTCAGTAATTCTCAAATTCGTTAAACTGTATACTTTCAGCAATGTAATTTTAGGCTAATTGATACTTTCAACAATGTAATTTTAGGACAAAACTTACGTATCCAATTTTAGGAGATCAAAACTTAAGAAATTTTAGACTACTAAATTTCTTAGTCACTTCATTCATGTCTTCTAGTGCATTAAAATAATTTCTAGGTCGTTTTGCTCACGTCATTTGGGTATGAAGTTGTATAATTCATTTGGTATTCCATGAATAAATTTGTTTGGCTGCGACCGAATTGGACACGGAACTCAACTGAGAATTCCATAGACTCCTCTCATGCGTAAACTCAATTCCGCTCAGTACCCCCAGCAATCATGTAGATTTATTAATCCATGTAGCAACCAAACACAATTTTTAAACTTTGAATTTCAAATTGGACAAATCAAATGATGGCCTCCATGTGCTTTCATTTTCGTCAAATGAAATGAGGGGTTCGAAGCATGCTCTTACAGCTATCATTCAAACTTAAAACCAAATTTTCCATGCAACAATGTGGTTTATTATCTAGTTGGATACATAATTAAATTATGTAATAAAATTTGCATTGTATAGTAGGCTTTAATTCCTTGCGGTTGCATACATGCATGTATAATTACTATATATACACATATACTAGTAGTTAGGTACTTAGGTGAGGTCAGCTATATAGATATTGACAGATCAATATGGCATAGATTATATTTAACGCTGATTCGTACATATGAACAGAGTAACCAATATGCACGGAGATCTGCATGCATGTATAATACATGCATGCCAATCAATTGACCAGACAATAAGTTTGTATAATTTGTGCATGTAGTACTGCATACATGTATCCATTCCTTGCACTAGGTAGTAGTTCTTGTACCGTGTACTAAAGCTCAGCATATCTTCTGTCCCAAGTTTTGACCAATTCTTTTATTGTGTTTTTACACCTTTTTTTACATATATTTGTTCGTTCGTGTTTATGTATAGCCTTTTGCATGCTGAACAGCCAATATTTGCCACCGCCTCTTTTATCTCGTGGAAATACACCATGCAATTTTTTTAGAGCCCCTCTTAGTTTTTCACCGGAGGAATTACTTGCTCTAATTACACCGTGATCCTGTTTATGTAGACTATATAATGTCTGAAGTCACGCCATGTCTCAGACAGAGGCACGCGCGTCGGCAGAAGGAAATGCAGACCAAGACATCTAGCTAGGGTTTTCGGCTGATCTACTTTTGCAGAATCCAAACCATATGGTGCAAGTGCAACGACCGAGTTGATCATTTCGTCCAATGCTAAGCGTAAGAGTGTATAGGCTTTGATCGATTCAGAACTGCTGGGATTCTCCCGGTGACAAGATTTGCTAGTGATTTCGCACTCGACGCCTCGATCATTATTGGACAGGCCAGTGCGCATATTCGATTGACGGGAAATTTTTATATATACCCAGTTTAACCTTCGGCTTATCTGCTGGATCTACTCTTAGCATGCAACATTTTTATTGTGTAACTTAAATCCCTACTAGGTGTTGTTCTTGCAGGACAGTACTGTGTTATAACCTAAGTTTTTACCACTTTGTAGCTAGCTCTAGCTACCAGGTTAAGTTTTTCTGTTTGGAATTCTGCATGTCTGCGATTCAGTATCGGATCGAGTAGCAATTCTGCTAGTAGATCATTCGACTCTTTGTTCTTTACTACTATTAACTGGACCTTTATTTTTCTACTGACCCGGATCTTAAATTTCTATCTCTCATGCATCCATATGTAGCTAGTACAAGGAATACGCTGTAGTTCAGACTCTGAACTATGCTACTCCCTCCATTCACTTTTATAAGGCACACTAGTTATTCTTTCCATTTTGACCACATACATACTGAAATGAGTAAAATAAGTCTAAATTCAATCATTTTGATATGTATGTAAGGATAACTAGTGTGCCTTACAAAAGTGAATGTAGGGAGTATCATTTTCTACGGAACGGTTTTACGGGATGACGTGCACGTATAGGGGTTGGTGCAGTTTTGCTTCCTTGTGCATAGCTCCGCCGGTGATCGACGGCATCCACTCAATAAAAACATCACCACGTCTCTCTGTACCAGTGATTCCATAAAATTCTTCCCTTAGGTGTTTCTGTTACATGGCTGGAATTTACAAGTCGATTTACGCGCGCAAAACCCCGCCCTATTTAAACCCCCTAGCTCCCGGGTGTGCTACATACCTTGCCACACTGGAATCACCGCGCGCGCACTCCACGCCCTCCCTCGATCACCTGACATGGCCAGCACCAACACCCTCCTACTCCTAGCCGCAACCCTCCTAGCCGACGCGCCACCGCCGGCGAGTGCGCGTACGCCGGCACCGCGGATATACCTCCCGCGCTAGCATTCTCCCGGTGAGGAGTGCTCACTGCTAGCATTCTCCCGGTGACAAGATTTGCTAGTGATTTCGCACTCACGCCTTATTATTGGACAGGCCGGCATATTCGAGTGATGGGATATTTTTATATGTGCCCAGTTTAACCTTCCGCCTATCTGCTGGATCTACATGGCCCTCAGCATAGAACATTTTTATTGTATAACTTAAGTCCTTCTTGCAGGACAGTACTGTGTTATAACCAAAGTTTTAAATAGCGGGCTATTCCATTTAGCGGCGGCTCCGAGAAAAGCTATGAAATGCTATATCGGAGCTATAGCGAAGCTAAGCCCATTTAGCATTTTTTTAAGTAACAAAAAATTATAAACTATAAGTCTATAATCAAGCATCATATATTATATATCACATATAATTGACATACACACTCACATATATCTTAAAACCAAGTATTTATTAGACATCTTAGCTCAATAACTCGTATCATTTTCATAGATAGAAGCGGCCAAGCGGTCGGTCACCAGCCCGTAGGCTTTACAACACGATCCTGGACAAGAATAAGAAACCGTGCTCTCACCAACACAGTCTATTCCGTCCTCTCGTCCCTGGTGCCTCATGGCAACTACTCGCGGTCTTGCCCCCTCGACGGCCCTGCGGCCAACCATCTAAAACGCTCACCTCTCAAGAGCCTCGCTCTTCTCCATTGCTCCACCTCATCGCGGATCCTCCCTATCACTAGAGTCGCCGAGACCGCCTCGCCGTTGAACACGACATTGTTCCGGTGAGTCCAAATGCTCCACATGACTAGGATGAGCACTGACCAGATGTCCCTCCGCTGGCTCCTCACGGCCGGCTGCACCATCCACCACTCCTCCAGCCGCGCATCTAGCCTGGGCATCCTCTCTGGCATGTGCCACTCATTCAGCACAACATGCCAAACCTCTCTAGCCACCACGCAACCAATGAGCAGGTGCTCAATAGTCTCCTCAACTTGATCGCAAAGAGGACAGCGTGGAGGGTGTTGCAGTCCTCGCTTCCTCAATCTGTCCGTCGTCCAGCATCTGTTCTTCGCCACCAGCTAGGCAAAGAATTTGAGGGTGAGGGGAGCCCGCGACTTCCAAGCCTGCTCACTCGTGGGGGCTATCGTCATACCACCGAAAAAAGCTTTGTAGGCTGATACCACTCAAGTCTGTCTGGTATCTCCGTGAGGGCAACATTGGCTGTGAGCTCCCACAGCCGGAAGAACTCGTGTAGCTCATCTTCTGCCATGTCGGACCTACATCCGTAAGCCAAGCCCCTCGGTAGGCTTCCTCCACTGTGCGTCACTGCCAGATCTTTTCCGCACTACTGGCGAGCCCCGGGAACCTGTCCCTGATCCGTTCGCCATCCAACCACCTGTCTGTCCAGAAGAGAGTATTTCTAGTTTTCTACCTGTAGAATTTTGATAATAGCATACTTGATTCAATAACAAAAGGGATACATGAGTTTATATAGTACATGAGAGGGGGCCGGTCGGTGCCCTAACTTGAGGCACACGAAACATAATCTAACATCCCCCCACAGTGTCAACGGTGGGTTCAACAACGTTGAGACTGGATCGAATATCAATAAAAGGTGTCGGTGCAAGCCCTTTTGTGAAGATGTCGGCAAATTGTGCTGTTGTAGGAACATGGAGAACTCGTACTTGGCCCAAAGCAACTTTCTCCCGAACAAAATGAATGTCGATCTCGATATGCTTGGTACGTCGATGTTGCACTGGATTGCCTGACATATAAACTGCAGAAATATTATCGCAATAAACGACTGTAGCTTGAAGAATAGGACGATGAAGCTCCTCAAGTAATTGGCGCAACCAAACTATTTCAGCCACTGCATGTGCAACAGCCCGGTACTCTGCCTCAGCAGACGAGCGAGAGACCGTAAGCTGGCGCTTTGAAGACCAAGAAATAAGATTGTTACCAAGATAAACACAATATCATGAAGTGGATCGACGAGTGTCTGGACAACCAGCCCAGTCGGCATCCGAATATGCTGTCAATGACGCAGGGGGTGATGGATTAATGTGGAGACCGTGGTCAATGGTGCCTTTGACATAACGAAGAATACGTTTGACATGATTATAATGTGGGACACGTGGATCATGCATGAATAGACAGGCTTGTTGTACAGCATAGGATAGTTCATGACGGGTAAGAGTTAGATATTGAAGTGCTCCAGTTATACTACGATAGAGAGTAGGATCAGAATATATTTCACTGTCAGGAGAAAGTTTAGAGGAAGTATCTACAGGAGTGCGAGAGGGTTGACAATCTAACATACCAGCCTTGTTAAGTAGATCAACTGAATACTGACGCTGAGATAGGAAGAGACCGTGATCATCACGTGTGACAGCAATGCCCAAAAAATGATGAAGGGAACCAAGATCAGTCATAGAAAACTCTTGTTGAAGAAGAGAAATGATGTGGTGGAGAAAATCTGAAGAGGAAGCTGTGAGAACAATATCATCTACGTAGAGAAGAAGATAGGCAACCTGATTGTTAGAGTGATAAACAAAGAGAGAATAATCGGAACGAGAAGGAGAAAAACCTATTGTTTGAATGAAGTTAGAGAAACGTTGAAACCATGCACGAGGAGCTTGTTTTAGGCCATAGAGAGATTTTTGGAGAAGACAAACATGATTGGGAGAGGTAGAATCTTCAAATCCTAATGGTTGTTGACAATACACAGTTTCACTAAGAGAGCCGTGAAGGAAAGCATTTTTGACATCTAGTTGATGAATTGGCCAGTGAGAGGACACAGCAATGCTAAGAATAGTACGAATGGTGCTAGGTTTAACTACAGGAGAGAAAGTTTCATCATAGTCTACACCGTGTTGTTGGGAGAAACCACGACATACCCAACGAGCTTTGTACCTAGAGAGACTACCATCGGAGTGAAAATTTTGTCGAAAGACCCATTTACCAGAAACTATATTAGCATTAGAAGGACGGGGAACTAGCTGCCAGGTGTTGTTGGAGAGAAGGGCTTGATACTCATCACGCATGGCAGCAGCCCAGTTAGGATCTAGAAGAGCAGCCTTATAAGATTTAGGGAGAGGAGAAAGATTAGTGGTGACATGCAGATTAAGCCTTCTAGCAGGGAGGCGAAAACCAAATTTGGCACGTGTGCGCATAACATGATCATTATTGGGTGCAGGAACATGGACGGCATGAGGTGGGGGAGCTAGCGGGGATGGCGAAGGTGAGGCGTCCGGCGCAGCGGAGGAAGCGGACGCGGGGGTGGTTTGCCGCGAGTCTGCTGCGGCACGAAAAGTAGACGATTGCGCTGCTGCGGCAGAGGTCGGCGTAGCCACGGCAGGAGATGGGGGCTCTACCACGGCAGAGACAGTGGGCTGATTTGCTGTTGCGGCAGCGTGATCAGGTGAGACGGCAGAAGGCTGGGTGGCGGCGACAGGTGTGAAGAAAGGAATTTTGTTTCGTGGAGGAGATGGTCTGGGTGATGATGTGGGACTGCTGTCGGTAATCGAGCGAGTAGAGAAGGGAAAGATCGTTTCGTCAAAGGTTACGTGGCGAGAAATATGCACACGACCAGAAATAAGATCAAGACATCTATATCCTTTATGTTCATCTGAGTATCCTAGGAAGACACATGGAATGGATCTGGGGGATAGTTTGTTGACGGATGTAGCGTATACATTGGGAAAACAGAGACAGCCGAAGACGCGGAGTTCGGTGTAGTTAGGATGAGAAAGAAAAAGAGAGAAAAATGGTGTGGTTTTAGGATTGACACTTGATGGACGAATGTTCAGAAGATATGTGGCAGTGCGCAGTGCTTCGGCCCAAAAGGTGGATGGCATAGATGCTTGAATAAGAAGTGTACGGATAATATCATTGATTGTGCGAAGGGATCGTTCAGCTTTGCCATTTTGTGGTGATGTATATGGGCATGAAAATCGAAGTAATATGCCGTGTTGGAGAAAAAAGTTTCGATTTGCAAGATTGTTAAATTTGTACCATTGTCACATTGTATAAATCTAATGGGAAGGAAAAAGTGAGTTTCCACATATCGCTGAAAATTAAGAAAGATTGTAGGCACATCAGATTTATTTCTTAGTGGAAAAGTCCATATAAAATGTGTGAAATCATCCAATATAACAAGATAATATTTGAAACCGGAAATACTTAAAGTTGGAGATGTCCACAAATCACAATGTAGAAGCTCAAAAGGAAACGTACTAAAGGAGCTAGAGGAGCTAAAGGGTAGCCTAACATGTTTTCCTTGTTGACATGACTCACAAAGCGATGTACTATGAGAATCTCTATTACATGGGATTGAGAAATCACTAAGCAAAGATGACATTGTGGCATTATTGGGATGTCCTAAACGCTGATGCCAAAGGTCCACAGTGGCGATCATGGATGATGGAGGCGAGGCAGCAGGGGCACCGTGGATGGAGTAGAGGTCACCGGAGCTATCGAAGCGTGCGATCTCCTCCTTGGTTTGGAAATCCTTCACAGACAAGCCAAAGGGGTCAAACTCGACAGAAACATGGTTGTTAGTGGTGAAACGACGCACGGAAATAAGATTTTTGATAAGGGCTGGTGCAACTAAGACATCACGAAGAAGAAGTGGTTTGGTGGTGGATGAAATTTGGGTGTGACCAACGCATGAAATAGGGGTGGAGGAACCATCACCAAGCGTAATTGAGGAAAAATAAGATGGAGTGCAATTTGACAGCATATTATTGGATGAAGACATGTGACTAGAGGCACCAGAATCAAAGATCCAATCAGTACCTGTGTTACCTTGTGCAGCAAAATTATTCATGGCCTGGAGAAACGCAGCTTGATCCCAGCTCGGAGCGTTGGCGAGTGGTGGTGCTGTCGGTGGTGCAGGTGCTGGCGCAGATGGTGGTGCCGTATACAGGGGGTACGGCGGGTAGTAGGCTCCTGGATCGGCATGATAGAGTGGAGTCGACAGCGGGGCACCGTACTGAATCGGCAGGGCAGCAACATATGGAGCAGGGCTTGGAGCTGCGTAGTAGGCCTGAGCGGGTGAACGGACGCCGAGGAGTCCGGGAGAGCCGGTGTGGGGCCGCATACCCGGTTGCCACGCGCCGGAGTAGGCCGGGGGAGCGCCGGCGGGAGAGGGTGCAGTCCACGGCATGGGCCAAGCCTGGACAAGGCCTGTCCACGGATCATGAGGAGGTCGCCATGTCGGTGCTGCTGCAGGCGGTGCCATAGTCGATGTAGAGGCGCCGATCGGAGGGGCCGGCGGTGGTACAGACTGAGGCGGTGGAGGCCGATACATGGGGTTTTTGCCCTTGTAGTTGGGGCTTGGGCGCCATCCTGGAGGAGCCGGGGACGATGAGGAAGAAGGGATCAGCGGAGCAGGTGCCGGTGGGCGAGGCGAGGCAGCGAAGACCTGGGGGCGGGCTTGTTTGTTTGCGTGAGCACGATCGGCCCATTGAAGAATAGAACGCACCTCAGCGAAGGTGGGGCGGGGGCGCATCATGGGGATGAAAGATGCCTGCTTCTCGAATTGTTCGCCAAGCCCAGCGAGGAGCGTGTTGATGAGCTGCCGATCGTCCACGGGGTCATCGAGTTCCCGAAGCTCGTCGGAGATGGCCTTGAGGCGTTGGCAATAGATGCCGACGGGTAGATCGCCTTGGATGGTGTTGCGAAACTCGGTGTGGAGAGTGGTGATGCGGGCATCAACGTTATCTTGAAAAAGCTGGCGTAGAGCGGCCCAGAGATTCGCAGCTGTGGTGGCCTCGCGATAGACGAGGTTGAAGATTTCCGTAGACACCCGCGTGTAGATCCACTGGATGATCGCGAGATCGTCTTTGGCCCACTGGGGATCATGGGAGCGGGAGATTGCATCTGGAGCAACATGAGCACGAAGATCACATCGGCCAAGGTGGACATCGAACAAGTGACACCAATGATAGTAATTGTGGGCAGCTAGATCTAAAACTATGGGTATAACATTGGAGACATCGGTGATAGTGTCGGTAAAGGAGATTTGAGGGCTGGAGGTGAAGAGTTTTGGTGGGTAGAGAGTTGAGTGGAGGAGGAAGACTTGGCGGCGGCGGCCTTGGCCTCGAAGTAGCCAGGGGGCGGCAGCGGCGGCGGGGTGGGTGGAGGACCCATGACCTAGGAACGAAAATCTGATACCATGTAGAATTTTGATAATAGCATACTTGATTCAATAACAAAAGGGATACATGAGTTTATATAGTACATGAGAGGGGACCGGTCGGTGCCCTAACTTGAGGCACACGAAACATAATCTAACACTACCATCACCAACATGTGATCGTGTCGCCACCTCGAAGATTGCCTCTGCATTCGATCGTTTGCGGTGTCCACATGCACTGCGTTACTGCGCCGGCCAGTCGCCCCTTAATGGTTGACATGTCCTACGAAGGATTGATGTGCATGCACCAGGCCCAGCTAGCTAAAAGGCCTTATTACCCATTTATGCGTTATGTGGTATACCGTATACCCCAAATTCCAAGATGTTTCATTTTTCATTGATTCGTATTTATCTAGAAACGTCGTAGAGTGTATGTAGAGAGTTAGGTTTAGGCTGTGCAAACACGATTGATTGATCGGTGCACCAGGCACGTATATATGAGTACAAGGGAAGGGCCACGACCTCAACTATACAGAGACCTAGGAGGCCGGCCCAATACACAATACACACGTACAATATATTCAACACCCCCCCGCAGTCGAAGCGGCGCCAGAGACGCAAAGACTGGATCGAAACTCCTCAAAGGTGGAAGTCGGCAGTCCCTTAGTCATCACATCGGCGAACTGCTGTGCGGTCGGAACATGAAGAACCCGGATGCGCCCAAGGGCCACATGCTCACGCACAAAATGAATATCCAGCTCAATGTGCTTAGTCCGGCGATGATGAACGGGGTTGGCGGAAAGGTACACCGCAGAGACGTTGTCACAGTAGACAACCGTAGCCTGGGGAATGTCATGATGCAACTCCTGAAGTAGCTGTCGTAGCCAGGTGCACTCGGCGACGGCGTTAGCCACAGCTCGGTACTCAGCCTCCGCACTAGAGCGCGAAACCGTGGGTTGTCGCTTGGACGACCACGAGACGAGGGACGGACCGAGGTAGACGCAGTAGCCAGAGGTGGACCGACGAGTGTCAGGGCAGCCAGCCCAGTCCGCATCGGAGTAGGCCACCATCTCCAGAGAAGTGGACGCCGTGAGGGTGAGCCCAAGATCCATCGTGCTGCGGATGTATCGAAGAATCCGCTTCACGAGAGTCCAATGCGAGTCACGAGGGGCGTGCATGTGGAGACACACCTGCTGAACAGCATACTGAAGATCCGGCCGAGTGAGAGTCAAGTACTGAAGAGCACCAACAATGGACCGGTAGAACGGAGCATCCGACGCCGGCGAGCCCTCAAGAGCAGAAACCTTGGCCTTTGTGTCAGCAGGAGTAGCGACGGGGTGACAGTTGAGCATGCCGGCACGCTCAAGTAGCTCGTGTGCATACTTCTGCTGATGAAGAAAGAACCCGTCAGGCCGCCGAACAACCTCAATGCCAAGGAAATAATGTAGAGCGCCCAGGTCCTTGATGGCAAACTCGTCACGCAGCCGGAGAGTAATTTGCTGAAGAAGGGCTGTGGAGGAGGCCGTCAGAATAATGTCGTCGACGTAGAGGAGCAAATATGCAGTCGTGTCGCCTCGGTGAAGAACGAACAACGAGGCGTCCGAGCGAGTAACGGTGAAGCCCAGTGTCTGAAGAAACCCGGCGATACGCTGGTACCAGGCGCGGGGTGCTTGCTTGAGCCCGTAGAGAGACCGGGACAGCAAACACACATGCCCTGGAAGAGATGCGTCGACGAAACCGGTGGGCTGCTCGCAGTAAACCTGCTCCTCAAGATGGCCGTGAAGAAAGGCGTTGGAGACGTCCATCTGATGAACTGGCCAGCCTCGGGAAACCGCCAGCTGAAGAACGGTGCGGATCGTGCCCGGTTTGACCACCGGTGCAAACGTCTCAGTGAAGTCGACGCCGGCGCGTTGCCGAAAACCACGAACCACCCAGCGAGCCTTGTAGCGCTCAAGTGTACCGTCCGGGCGGGTCTTATGGCGAAAAACCCACTTGCCGCTGATGAGATTGGCGCGAGAAGGCCGAGGAACCAGTGTCCAAGTATGGTTCCGTTGAAGAGCATCGAACTCTTCCTGCATCGCAGCAAGCCAGTGCGGATCACGGAGGGCCGCTCGAGCGGACGTCGGGATCAGGGACGGCTCGGTGGTGGAGGCAGCGAGGAGATACTCGTGGCTGGAGTACCGCAGGTTCGGGCGGTGGACGCCGGCGCGGGCCCGAGTGAGAGGGCGAGATGGCAACTCCGGGACGAGGCCCGAGGAGGCGGCCGGCGAGGCAGCCGGTGAGGCGGCCGGCGAGGCGGCCGCTGAGGGAGCCGGCGAGGCGACCGGCGAGGCAGCCGGCGAGGGGGCCGCTGAGGCAGCCGGCGAGGCAGCCGGCGAAGATGGCGATGACGGCGTGGGGGCGCGAGGCGCAGCTCGTCCCACGACGCGGGGACCGCCAAAGCCCGGAGGCGGTCCGAGAGTCGAGCGGGGCCGTCCACCTGACGGGGGCACCGAAGAGCCGCCGGTGGCCGGTGGCGACGGGACGGCGAGAGGTACCTGCTGCTGAAACGGGAACACCTTCTCATCAAAATAAACGTGCCGGGAAGTAAATACACGATGGGAGACAGGGTCGTAGCAACGGTAGCCTTTGGTGTTAGGTGGATAGCCGAGAAAGATGCACGCAACGGAGCGAGGTGCGAGTTTATGGGGCATAGTGTCGGCGATGCTAGGGTAGCAGAGACAACCGAAAATGCGAAGGGCATCATAAGAGGGCGGTGCGCCGAAGAGGAGGTGATGAGGTGCAAAGTTCCCGCGAGTGCGACAAGGTCGGATGTTAATGAGAAGGGATGCTGTGGCGAGAGCGTCAGGCCAAAAACGCGGAGGCACATGGGCGTGAAAAAGAAGGGTCCGAACACAGTCGTTAAGAGTGCGAAGGACACGCTCAGCGCGACCGTTCTGCTGCGAAGTATACGGGCATGTGAGACGAAATATCGTGCCATGTGTGGCGAGGAGATTGCGAACGGCTAAGTTGTCGAATTCCTTCCCATTGTCAGTTTGAAGCGCGAGAATGGGACGACCAAACTGCGTGAGGACATAGGAATAGAAAGCGGCAAGAGTGGAGATGACATCCGACTTCCGACGCAGCGGGAAGGTCCATACATAGTGCGAAAAATCATCAAGAATGACCAGATAATAAAGATAGCCCGTATTACTTGCAACTGGAGAGGTCCACACATCACCATGAATTAACTCAAACGGGTACGAAGCAACATGAGTGGAGGCGCTAAAAGGAAGACGAGTATGTTTGCCTAGACGACATGCATGACAAGAGTGATCATCGATCTTATTACACGTGAAAGAAAATGTCTGAAGTATATGACGAAGTGTGGCGGGGTTGGGGTGACCCAAACGAGCGTGCCAGAGGTCCACACCGGCGGCGAGAGCAGCAGGGGCAGTGGAGGGGGTGCGGGCGGTGGAGTGGACCGGGTAGAGCTCGTCGGTGCTGTCAGCGCGGTGGAGAACCATCCGGGTGCGAGCGTCCTTGACAGAAAAACCATGCTCGTCAAATTCAACAGTAGCAGAATTATCACGTGTAAAAGCTTTAACGGAGACAAGATTTTTAATAAGATCAGGAGACACTAAGATGTTAGACAATGATAATGGAGTGGAAGTAGACGGGAAAGATGCATGCCCTACGTGAGTGATAGGAATGGATGAACCGTCGCCAACGGTGATGCGAGTGGAAGTGTGGACGGGATAGGAAGAGTGGAGGTTACCAGGATGAGTAGCCATATGTGCGGTAGCTCCGGTGTCCATGAACCAGTCGCCGCCGCCAGTGTAGTTAGCCGGAGCCGGGGTGGAGTGCAGAGCAGCCAAGAGCGCCGGGTCCCATGGGGCTGGTGGGAGGGCCTGCTGTTGGTACGGATTCGTCAGGGGCAGCGACGATGCCGGCTGCGGCGCCGGTCCGTAGGAGAGAGGCCCATAGGGCGCCATGTAGGGCTGCGGAGCGGCGTACATCGCCTGATGAGACGGAGGCCGCGCACCGAGGAGGCTCGGGGCAGGGGGGCGGGGAACCGGCATGGAGTAGGCGTGCACAACGCCGGTCCATGGGTTTTGGCCCGCGTGCCACGGGGCCGGCTGGTACGGTTGCTGCGGGGGGTGAGCTCCTCCCTGAGTCCCGGCCGGCTGCTGCTGCTGGTTCTTGCGGCCACCACGGCGGCCACCACGGCGGCCACCGTTACCCCCGGTGGGGGCCGGTTGGGGCTGCGGGAAGGGGGCAGCCGGCGGCGGTGGGTTGGCCGGTGCAGGGCGCGGTGTAGGGCCCCCGCGAGTGCCGGCGATGAGGGCGGTGTGAGCGGCCCGAGATCGCGCCATCTTCATCCGCCGTTCCTCCAGCTTGAGGTACGCCACCACCTTAGGAAAGGTGGGCTCCGGGATGAGGGTGAGGTTGGAGGCGGCATTACCAAAATCCTCGTTGAGACCGGCAGCGAGGGTGCTGATGAGAAGCGCGTCGCCGATCGTCTCGCCGAGGTCGCGGAGCTCGTCGGCAAGCTTTTTGAGGCGCATGCAATAATCGTCGATTGACGAGTCATGCTGCTGGCACCCGTAAAACTCGCCGTGGAGAAGAACCTTGCGCTGCAGTTTGTTGTCGGTGAAGAGACCGTTGAGCTTTGTCCAGACGGCGTACGCGTCGTCGTCATCCGCCACCACCGTGTGGAAGAGGTCCGGGGAGATGGTGAGGTAAAACCAGCGGATGATGGTGGCGTCGAGGATCATCCACTCCTCGTCGTTGATCATGAGGCTCGAGTCCACGGTGCCATCGACGTGGCTGTGGAGCAGGTACTCGCGAAACACCAGGGAGAAATACCGCTTCCAAGCGGAGTAGGAAGCCGTGGATTGATCAAGCACCACCGGAACACGGTCATGGATGTTGAGCTCACGGACAATGGTGACATCAGGACCGGCGAAGGGGTTGGAGACGATGGAGGAGGAGGAGGAGGTCATGGCGGCTAGGGTTGGGAGTGGTAGTGCGGAAGCGAGCGCGGCGGTCACCCGGCGGCGGCGGCGGCGCAAGGAGGCGCGGCGGCGGCCGTGGCAGGTGGCGGCGGCGAGGGGAGGGAGAGGCGGCGGCGGCGGCGCAAGGGAGGCGCGGCGGCGGCGGCGGCTAGGGCTAGGATCGACTTGCGTGTGATACCATGTAGAGAGTTAGGTTTAGGCTGTGCAAACACGATTGATTGATCGGTGCACCAGGCACGTATATATGAGTACAAGGGAAGGGCCACGACCTCAACTATACAGAGACCTAGGAGGCCGGCCCAATACACAATACACACGTACAATATATTCAACAGTGTAGATCTACTCATTTTAGACTGTATAAAATCCGTATTGAAAGCTAAAACATCTTATATTTTGGAACGAATGGAGTATCAGTTAGATAGATTATATTCATTCTGTTGTCACCATAGTCGGTACTCCGTTCAATCCTACTGGATTTATTGTCAGCATTTCAGCCCATGAGGTTGACTTACATTGTATATGGCCTATTATAATATTCCGAAGCTTCCAAATCCTTGCACACACACCTTAGTCAAATCGAGTTGAACATGGGAAGAGCTCAGCACAAGGTGGGTAGATTGTGACCAATGGCGGCGACGGAGGGTACCTAAAATACTATTAGAATTTACAAATCATGAAGTAAAATTGTTGGTCTAATCAAAGTTTCTAGAATTACTTAGATTTCCTAAAATACCTAAAAACATGGGAAATCACATTTTAACAGTTAGTAATATTCGGAACATAAATTCCTAATTCTTATTAATTACTAAACACTTAATAGATTTATATAATATCCATAATAATATTATTAAAGGAATGACATATTCAAGAAAAGTCACGAAATAATAAAGTATTCCAAAGTCAAAATCATGTCATCCTATATATAATAACATGAAATTGGATCCTTAGACATCGTCCTTATTGGATGATGAGGCTAATTTTTTAAAACACTGATCGTTCAGATTTTCTTGAACTTAGATTATTTAGAATATCTTAAATATGGAGAAATCACATTTTAACTATTAATAATATTACGAACATAATTCCTAACTTCTATAAATTATTGAACACTTAATTTATTTTTACCTTAGTAATAGTATTAAATATTCAAGAAAATTGATAAAATCAATAAATATTCCAAAATGAAGATAAAACATGAAATGGTAAAAGGGGATTATTGGGTTGTTAAACTCAAAATCATGAGATGATATTCATTAAAACATGAAATTGAATCTTTAAATTTTGCCCTTATGTTCGGTTTGCGTTGTTGTTATTCTTGGCCGAAGGAGCCTCTGAGCCTCTCTAGGCTTGGGTGCTGCATACACCCGAGGTTCTTTCTCCAAACCATAAGCCGATGCGGAGTATCTTCTCCGACTTGACCATGGACGCTCACGCCAATCACGCACGAAGTTGTCTCGTCCTAGTGTCGAGGTTGACGGCCATGGGTCGAGGTCTTTGGTGCAGACACTAGTACAGAACAGACACCCCTCTATGGAAACGACACGAGTTAGGTTTTGGAAAACTCGTAATTTCTCCGTCGCCGAAGAATCCTGAAAGGTACGATGCGCGGCTGGCCCGTCAACATTGGTAACTGAAATGCACAAAACTCTGTCCCGCTTTGTTGGGAATCGTAGGCAGAAAACAAAATTTTCCCTAACAACGATAACCTTATACTAGCCAAGATCTATACTATGCAGATATACTATACAGCAGAAGATCGATATACATACCCTTGTAGACCGAAAAGCGGGGATCACACCCCCGCACAGGTGTTGTCGATGAAGCCGACGATGCCGACCTCAAGGTCGTGAAGATGAAGACCTCCAAGCGCCGCAAGCGTGGCGCCTCGCATGGAGTCGCACACGTACGGTGGAGATGACGACCTCCGGGCTCCGATCCAGGGACAGGCAGCGGAACTAGAAGGACCGGAAGACCAGCAGCACGGCGGTGTGCGTATGGTGGAGAAACACTCAACCGTGCGCAACCCCAATTGCGGAGTCACGTCTAAACGGAAGAGAGAGAGAGAGAGAATGGTGCAATTTCAAAGGCATGGGGTGCACCCATATATATAGGTGGAGGGAGGCTGCCAGGCTTGCCAGCCAGGCGATGTGGGACTAAATCCCACACCCGCCGGCTAGCCTTGGTGCGCCAGCCCTAGCTGGGCCCATGTGGCCCACCTAGGCCGGCTGGCCCTCCCCCCTTTTTTCCCTTTTCTTTTTGGGGATTTTCCCCTAATGGGCCTCTAAGGCCCATGTAGGAAAACAGACTTTAAAAATTCGAAATTAATTAAATAAAAAATATATTTAACTATTAATTACACTAATTAATATTAAATACATTTTATCTAATTTATTCCGGCTCCAAAACTATTTCGTTGCTCTTCGATTTTCATCGGAACTCTCCCGGAACACTTCCGATGCTCTCTTTTATTTTCTTTTCTATATCCAATCAATTATACATGTCATCTACCCTTAAGTGTGTTAACCTAGCGGTTCGAGATCTCGCCAGACATGATCGAGACACGCTCTCCGATCAATGACTAATCAGTGGACCTTGGATACCCACGATAAGTCCCTGTGAGATAACGAATAACTTTGTCGTTCGAACCTTAGACATCGAGTCTTAAACCTTTTGTCTGGCGATACTTAGTGTGCCCGAGACTCGATCTTAGATATCGTGATACCTATCTTGATCTTGTTATTGACAGCACTATTCTTTACTCGTCCGTGATACTACGTCCCCGTGACCTAGTCACATGCTTGCACGCTCATTGACATAATCTCACCGAGTGGGCCCAGAGTATCTATCCTGCTATGCGGATTGGCAAATCCCGCTCTTGATCCCTCGTCTCAACATACCCCCTTCCGATACCCGAGAGGAACACCGTTATAGTCGCACTATTAAGATATGACGTTTGATGCAATCAAAGTATCTTTCAGGAATAACAATTAGAGTTGATCTCACGGTCGAATGCGTAACGACTACGTCCTACAAATATTGGGTATGTCCATCATATCATTCTCCCAATGACGTGACTCCATTGTCAACTGACAATAATATCACATGATCAGGAAACCTTGATCACTGATTGCACAATGAACTAGTTAAATAGAGCCTACTAGGGACCTGGTTGTTTACGTACCACACGTGTATTAATGTTTCCGCTTAATACAGTTATAGCATGACACAAAACATACTATGAACAAATGAGATATGATAAATAAAAACACTTTATTAATTGCCTCTAGGGCATATCTCCAACACGCTTAATATCGACAACGGGCATATGAAAGAGCATGTTTCAGATGTGATACCCTATGCCAGCAGTCTTGTGTAAAACTGTTTGCAATATGCTTAGTGAATTGCGGTTGCAAACTCGGAGCGCTACTGTTTTTTTTACGGTAAATAGCAGGAGCTCTGCCTATGCATTATTAGAAGAAGAGTTGATCTAGTTAATCAGCGAAACCGGACCCAAAAACCATACAAAGCGCGGTTAAAAAACCGCACACTCTAACTCATGGAACGTCATCTGTGCCTAAGACAAGGGAACCTAAACCCAAACTAACAGGCCACACCTCATACCCAACTAAGAGAAACTCTCCAAACACACACAACCTCTCACCGCTAGAGGTGCAACGGAGTGCATCCTCTACACAGAAGAGATCAAGCATTACTCACCACTAACTCTCGAAACGCCTCCAACACCTGCGGTGTGCGCTGCTTCTTGTACAACTGCAAATAAACTTGCATCTTCTCCTCGATGGCTTCATCGGTGGCTTTCTCTTTGCTCTTGAGTTTTGGGATTTCCCCAAAAGACTCCGCCCGCCTAAACTCGGCGCGCTTGGCTGTTGGAATGACACAATCTTTATTCTTCTTGTCCAACCAGATGCTTCGTCTCTCAGGTAAAGAGGGAACATCCAACCGAAGCTGCTTCTCCTTGGGCATGTCAGC
This sequence comes from Poa pratensis, assembly GCA_947311845.1. NCBI lineage: Eukaryota > Viridiplantae > Streptophyta > Magnoliopsida > Poales > Poaceae > Poa > Poa pratensis. The sequence goes on from CAMZMU010000048.1 coordinate 25,461,699, forward strand.
AATCTCACGGCAGAGCTCCATCATCAAAGAAGGCAAGGTCTTCTCCTGTGGCTCAATCGCGTCATACTGAGCCATCACCTTCGCGATCTTCTCCTCCGGGCTAGGGGTATCAGAACCCCCCAACTCCTCCAATGCCAAAGTCATCTCCACTCCAAGATCCTTCATCGGGGCCCCCTGCATCACCGGGGAGACATGCTCCGAAGCAGCAAAGGCGAGGGGTGGAGTCCAGGGCAAGCGGCGACGCCGCGACGCTGAAAGGCTCACACTCCTGGGAGAGTAGCAACCAAAGCGCTTGATCCCTCCGTCTGCGCAATCACATTGTCCCCAGTGCTCAGAGATGGTGTTAGCTCCATCTGCACCACAGCCGGCGGCAGGGACAGCCTCTCGAGAGCGGCCTCAGCCCGCTCCAGCAAGCTCCCAACACGCTCCATCAATCCCTGCACAGATTCCAGCATCTTGAGCTGAGCCACGACCATCTCATCAAGCTGAGACGTGACCAAGCCTCGCAGCTCTGCCGCATCAGCTTCGCCTGCTCCTGCTCAGCCCGCAACAGCGCCCCCTGCTCCTCGAGGTTGTGCAGCATGTCAGACGGAGCTGTCGGGCTAGCAGGCGCAGGGCAGTCCATCTCCGGGGTTGCAGACGCCGAGATCGCCGCTGGCTGCGCACGAGATGGGGACCCCTTGTCCCCAAGCTTGGGAGGGGGGCGGCAACAGCGGCCCAGCAGCGGTCCAAAGGACGGCGAGGACCGGAAGCCGGCGACATGGAGGCGGGGGGTGCGTGGTTGTTCTTCTTGCGCTGCTCGCAGTCGCGCTCACGGTGGCCAGAGCAGCGGCAGGCGAGGCAACGGATGTCGCCTTCGCAACCGGCTACGCGATGGCCGGGCTCAAGGCAACGGAAGCACCGACCCCGCACCCGTCGCCTGAAAGCCATGACGCGGTCTTCACGCTCGCGAAGAGGACAGGGCAGCGGCAAGTTCCGCGGCAAGCGCCTCTTGTTGCGAACCACCTGCCAGGCATCACCCTCCACCTCCGGCGCGACCGACACTGGCATCCCCAGCTCCTTGCGTGATATCTCGAGCGGGGCTGAACAGGAGAAAGTGGCAGGTGGGGAGGGAGATCGACCTGCACGGGAGCCTCCATCTCCGACGGATCCAGCTGCGACACGAGCACGGGCGCCTCCTCCAGCTGCACCTCCGACACGATGACCCCGACAGGCATGGCGCCGAGGTCGCCGACGACCACGGGACTGGGGGCAGTGCGTGGCGAATCCGGGGAGAGCAGCAACACGATGGGTGTGAAGCCGGCCGGGACGACGACCGGCGGAGGTGGGGGGGATCTGGTGAGGTCGCAAGGACAGGGTGGACGACGGAGCCGGAGTGGCCGCCGCCGGGAGGGGCCGGTGGTGGTTGGGGACGAGCGTGGGCAGGCCAGAAGAGCTTGGGGTCGAGGGCAGCGGTGGCGGGCGGAGGGGTGGAGGGAGGGTGGAATCCAGGGCGGAGCTAGGCAGCGGCGGCGGCGGCCGCGGGTGCGCCATCGCGGGAGCTAGGTCATGGGTCGCCTCATATTCTCACCTCGAGCGCTACTGTTAACTGCGAGGCATTGGAACCGCCCGCTCTCTCTCTCTGCTAATAAAATTTGATTCGAATCGCGTGACTCACCTAGTTCTCGCATTTTGTTCGAAATATTGCAGCTCCAAGTTTGACCTACACTTAGAAAACAAAGATAATGATAAATTTTGCGATGAATAGTTTGTGATGATTTAATTTGCTTTGTTTTCTCTAACCGTGCAAAATTTGGTAGGTGACGCTAGAGAAGCGAAGGTGTGGCGCAAACGAACACTTGGGTGTCGGTGGGAACGTGCGAGGAAAGCAGATCCACCGACGCGGTCTCGGCGTCGACTGACACATGCGCGCACGCCGCTGCACCGCTTGGCGGTCGACCTTGGACGACCTGGAGCCAGCTACGTACCGTATTTGCCGCTGCAGATTCGATCATCAACGTTGTTTTCACGACGCCCGGGAGGCCAGAGCTGAGCAAAGTTGACGCAGCCGCGGTTGTCCGTTGTCTTGCATGTGTAGCCTCTGGCCCTCTGCCTGGTGGCAAGCTCTCCGCCTGCGCCGGCGAACTCTCTTCTACGGCAGAGGGGAACTGAATTCGGTTCTTTGATTCAGTCATTCAGTGAAGATGTGACTAGTGCAATTATTACTGTACAAGCTCATAAAGTGAGACATGAGTGCGAGTATTTTGAACAAAGCAAACCTACCAGTCTGCGATTCTGGACGAAAAAAATACATCGATTCTGTAATGGTTTCAGCAAAACAGTTGAAGGATACAAGTAAAACCTCCTCAGACAGCACAGGTGACGAGGATTTGATTATAAGATCTACAAACGGGTGGCGAAAACAAACAACTTTAACACAGGGATTACTAACGGAACCCAATTCTTATGCCCGGTATCGATCGAAAATGTGTAGCGTCTCATGCAAAATGCAAACTATAAAAAGAATGGTCAAACCGCTTCCTTTCCTTCATCCTGCCTGCCGCTCAGAACGACGAGACTGAGCAGAATTAGGCTACGGCGGGCATGTCCTTGAGCCACCCGTCGAGCGGCTTGCCGATGGAGTAGACGATGAAGCCGATCTCCCTCAGCTTCTCGGCGTCCACCACGTTGCGGCCGTCAAACACAAACGCCGGCTTCTGCATGTTGTCGAAGATCTTCTGGTAGTCCAGGGTCTTGAACTCGTTCCACTCGGTCAGGATGCACACGCCGTGGGCATCCTTGGTGGCCTCGTACGCGTCCCACACAACGCTCACCTGCTTCAACACCGCGGTGGGGCTCGTCGGCTGCAGGTGCATCGGGTGGTCCCAGTCGAACTTGTTCATGGCCAGGTCCCTCTGGATCTGATCCTCGGTCACCTGGGGGTCGAAGATGCTCACCTGGGCCTTGTCGCCCAGCAGGCCCTTGCACACGTCGATGGCGGGCGTCTCCCTGGTGTCACCGGTGTCCTTCTTGAAGGCGAAGCCCAGCACGGCGATCTTCTTGCCGGAGACCGTGTTGAACATGGAGGACACCACGCGGTTCACGAACCGGCTCTTCTGGTAGTCATTGATCTTGATCACCTGCTTCCAGTAGTTGGCCACCTCGGGCAGGCCGTTGCACTCGCAGATGTACACCAGGTTCAGGATGTCCTTCTGGAAGCACGACCCGCCAAACCCAACGCTGGCGTTCAGGAACTTGGGGCCGATCCGAGAGTCCTTGCCGATGGCGTAGGACACCTCCGACACGTCAGCACCGGTGGCCTCGCAGAGCGCCGACATGGCGTTCACGGACGAGATCCTCTGGGCCAGGAACGCATTGGCGGCGAGCTTGGAGAGCTCAGCAGACCACAGGTTGGTGGTGATGATGTTCTCCTCAGGAACCCAGTGGGCGTACACCTCCTTCAGTGCCTGAACGGCCTTCCTGCCCTCAGGGGTCTCCCGGCCACCGATGAGCACTCTGTCAGGCTTGAACAGGTCGTCGATCGCCGTGCCCTCGGCCAGGAACTCCGGGTTGGACAGGATCTGGTAGTTGATGCCCTTGCTGTTGTGGGTCAAGATCTTCTCAATGGCCTCTGCGGTCTTCACAGGGACGGTAGACTTCTCGACGACGATCTTGTCAGACTTGGAGACATCAGCGATCATACGGGCAGCACTTTCCCAGTAGGTGAGATCGGCAGCCTTGCCGGCTCCAAGACCACGGGTCTTGGTGGGGGTGTTCACCGAGACGAAGATGATGTCGGCCTCGGCGACGTGCTTCTCGACGTCGGTGCTGAAGAAGAGGTTCTTGCCCCTGCACGCCTTGACAACGTCATCGAGGCCAGGCTCGTAGATCGGGAGCGTGTCGCTGTTCCAAGCGGCAATGCGAGGCACGGAGATATCAACGACAACAACCTCAATTGACGGGCACTTGATGGCAATGACAGCCATTGTTGGGCCGCCGACGTAGCCAGCACCGATGCAGCAAATCTTCACCATCTTGTCTGCTTACAAGCTGCGATAGCAAAAAAAATGGGTTTCAGAGGATTGCAGAACATGCCAGCAACTGCTCTTAAGAAACAGGGGCAATCGAGATTCAGATCTTGAAAAGACAATATGTTATAGAAATGCAGACTTGAAGCAACAGACGCCTTCTAAACATTCTACCCAATTAATTCGGCATACAAACATGAAAATCTAAATAATCATATATTGGCAATTTCACAGCATGAGCTAACTTGAGGTGAAAAAAATATGCCTGCTTCTGCAGACTGCACACAAGGAGTATGACAGACTGAAATGAAATCACACCAATCATCTAATTTAGGGGCAGGGGCGACTGACAACAGCTCATGGCATAGAGTACTACCAAGGTTACTAAATCAAGACAATGGATCTCAAATGAGAAGTTGGTCAGATCTGAAGACACTAAGCATCTTCAGAGAAATTGAGAAAGAACACAACGACACCAAGGGAAAGACGCGTCTTCAAAGAATCACACCCCAAACTACAAACTAAATCAAAGGGGATGCACGAGATCAGGGAAGAGTCTCACCAGATCTCAGGAACTCGAAGAAGATCTCGAGCAGGGAGCTGCTGCTACAGGGAAGGAACAGAGGCGACTTCTTGTATGCAGAGAAGAAGCTGCCCACGAGTTGTATGCAGAGAGAAGGCCACAACTCCTTATATACCCTTTTCCCCGAAGCCCACCAAACTGGATCTACCTCGCTCTTTCCGCTCTGAAAAATTAACCGCGTGGTCAGAAAATCAGAATAAATGAGTAGGTGTGAGTTGGTCTTCACAGGGGAAGGTGCTGCTCTCATGCCATCCATGAGCCCACCAAACTTGCATTAATCGAAAAGGTTCCCCATGAGTCCATGTCACACCACCAACCTCTTTACTTTAGCCAATCAGAAAAATGAAAAATAAAAATGCTAGACGGATCAATAGGAGGTGCTACGCTGTTATGGAATAATTAAATAGTTTGTGTTCAGATCTGGAAGTTCCAGGCCCATTTTTTCTTCTCTCATCCCTTGTACAGTGTGTGCAAAATAGAGGCGAGGTGGCTGTGGACACGTTGCCCATGAGTGTCAAGAATAACTTGGAACAATCATATGCAGTATTTTAATCCATGGTCAACTATGACAGCACCCCAGTAATTGAGGCCTTAGAAGATAACCAGGATGTGTAAAAAAAAAGATAACCAGGAATGCAGAAGTTACAGTGCTCGATTGAGATGTAAGAAATGCCTAGCTGTATCCAACCAATGGGAGCGTGCAATAGAAATCTTCAAAGCCTAGACACGGTCAAAATTAGGAAGCTGATGTTGACGCCGTTGCTTGCACCAACGATACTCTCTACTACGCCCAAGTGGTCACCAATCAGAGGTTCAGAACTTGTGTAGTATCATAAACCGTTTGCAGTGTTTTACTGGTTTGCATTGGTTACTGATTAAGATACAGTGATTGAACCTTCCACGGGAAAGATCTTTAAAAAAATGTAATCACAGAAATACAGATTTGTGGCAGGCTTACTCTTAAGTCACTGTCATTTGATTGCTACAACTAATAGACTACGGAAGACTACATCTTTAAGGCCTCAGTTTGGAAAGGGTACTGTCAGAGAACTTCTTTAGCACAGTCTTAAGTCATGGACTGTCACATGTTTCATCTAATAAGTCAACACAAACCAGAACCTCCTTTTCTTATATGACAAATTTCTCAAGTACAGTGAACTATTCATGCACATCACACAGAAGAAAAATATATAATCAACCGACAAAAATACAAATAATCTGTGTTCTCTGAGGAACTCACGATTATATATCTCAGCTGCTTCAAGATCAAGATATACATTAAAAGGCATAAGAAGACAAAACAAACAGACCATGATTTAAAACCACTACTACCAAGTTGGTAGTACCAACATCAGCCAACAATCACAACAACAACAACAATAGCAAAACAAAGAGAAACCTCCCTAACAGACATTTCAACAAGCACCGGATCCGCATCTCAAATCACCTCCAACCATAATCTAATCGCGGAACCACCACCGACATTGGAGCGGAGCAAAGTCACGGGTACCACTACCATCTCCCCCCACCCGATTCGGTTGTAACCGCAACGTACAGGAAGCAGGCTAACGGAAGAAGAAAAGGTTGGCGATCATTCGATCTCGCCTTTGAGTGCGTCCCAAGCGATCGAGCAAGGCAACGCCATAAACGGACCCCTACTGTACCGCCAAAGCACCGGAAAATTAGGGATCTGATGTTACGGGATGATCGAGGCGTCCCCGGCACGCAAAGAGAGAGCGACGATGAGTGCGGATCGGAAGAGAGAAGGGAGTTTCCGTGCGTTACCTTCAACCTCCGGCTGCTTTGCTTGATGCGACGGAGAACCCCGGATGTTCTTAGATCTGGGTTTGTTGGAAGTTTTTTTTGTGTGTGTGTGTGTGTTATGCCAGGAATAGGCCGAACGGTTAGCATTTATTTGTCATTTAATTACGGAGTTTTTTTTGTAGGAAAACATGCATATTTTCCTAATATAAAATCGAGTGGCGAAATCTAAACTTGCAGTATCGCCCTGCAACTTATTTTTGAGCCACATCACACCGTCGGTTGCACCCCAATTGTATGCATGAGTGCCATCGAAGGACTAGTCTGCATGATCATGAACCAGCGTCCAAATTTTTAAACGAGTTGACGATCGAGGCCCTTGCTCAGTTGTTCTGTCGCGATCTGCCTCCCTGAAAACACATGTACGTACGTACGTGCCCAGAGTTCCTCCGGAGGATGGAATCAATCAAATTCCTGCCGAACTTGCGACCTGCACATCGTAAAGATCTCAGTGCGTGTAGCGCGCGCACACACTTGGTACGATCGACCTGCCTAAATTTGGCGCGACTGGCGCCGAGAATCGGTGGGGTCAGGTCAATATCATCTGGCACGCGCGACTGTCATCTGGTTTTGGCGAGTCAAATCGACCTTGAATTCCACGGGCAAGCGATCGACGAACACTTGCGGCCGCAGTGCGGGTTCGGCAGAGTTAGGAGAGTCGCCGGCCGGTTCGTCAACGGCATGAAAGGAAGCAGAGGTAAATGGCATGCATCAACCAATCAACGGACAGCTAGCTTAATTAGCTCGTTCTGGGTTTTTTTTTTTTGAATGTTAGCAGGAGAGCTGCTAAATCCATTGATCAGAAGAAAATTGGTCCAGTTTATAAGGGAAATCGGACCCAAAAACCATACAACACCCACACGATGCCAACCGGTTTACAACGCACACCCAAAAAGCACACAACAAGACTCGCCTTGCCTAAAACCCTTCCGAGATGGCGAGGGTGAAGGCACAGAACCACTCGACCGCGTCACAACCGGAGCAGACATCTCCGAAGCACGACCCTTACTCTCGGAAGGCATCGCCGACGTATGGCCCACCCATAGCGCCTAGAAGAAGAAATCGGCGAGTGGACGGCAGGGCTCAACCGGACCTGAAGGAAGCATCGCCAGAGAGACGGCAACAACGGTGTACATTGCGCTCTAGAGGCCCACGCTCCGGGTAGCGACCGCCTTTGACACCGCCGTCATAGGACTCCACGAGCAATCCTGACAGTACCTCCAAGGAGGGGACGACGTCATGACGCCGCTACTGCCTTCACTAGCAAGCTAGATCTAGGGTTTCCCCCATTACTCGGGAGGGGGCATGTCGGAGAGGGCCTAGATGACGCCTCCAAGGAGGTGACGGCGCCCGCAGGCGTCGCCGTCATCCGCGACTGCATAGGGATTTCTCCCAGCCTTGCCAACATCCCCACAATCCACAGACAGCCAAAGGCCGGACACGCCACCAACGAGAAGCAAGTACATGTCACTGGCAGGGCGGCGACGACCACCTTGAGCATGCCCCGGCAGCCCGACACGCTGCCGGCCATCTTCCACAACCCCACAGCCAAGAGCAAGCAGCACGGCACACAACACAAAGGTCCTCCTCCGCAACCAGCATCAGCACCTCATCCGCGACAGGCCACCGACGCCGCGGCGCGCCGTCAGTGCCGTCCCCTCGCCAGGGCGCGGCGGCTGCGGCCCTCCAGCCCAAGGCCGGCCCAGATCAGGCCCGCGGGCCACCGCAAACGACTCCACCCGGCGCTGCTCCGCCTCCTCGCTCCGCCCCGGTTGCTTGACCTTCTGGCGCCGCGCCGCCGCTCTGGCAGTCCACCTGCCCTCCTTCTAGCCGTGACCACGAGCACGGCCCGCCCAACGCCGCTGCGTCGGCCCTCGCGACCCTCCGGAGCACCTCGTCTCCACGCGCAGAAGAGGCTCCAGGGTGCGGTCTCCTCGCCCCTCCGCCTTTGGCAGCAGGGTGCCGCCACCACCGCCGGCGGCGGCCGGGGGCGCGCCAGATTTGGTCTTTTTTGGCTAGGGTTTTGAGCCCTCCAGAGTCACCGCGCGGGGGCGACCCGGGAGGGAGAGGGGAAAGGGACGGTGTTTTTTCCTCCCGTCTAGTTCTGGGTTGTTAGTTTAACTAATTCATTCTCCATTTTACAGATGTCGTGCATGATGATTGAGCCCAACACAACAGAACACACCGGGTCTGAGGAAGGAATGATGCTGAACGTGGCATGTGTCTACCACTTTGGGCACAGTTCTATGTGCCAACACGTGGGCAGTCGATCGTGCTCACCTACCAAGTACCAAGCGGGTGGTGAAGAAAATCATTGTTGTTGGTGCCAAAAGCGCAAGCTTTTTCTTTATTTCCCCTCGTGCCCAGTTCGACCGGAACCCTCGCACCGACGGAGGTGTTGCTCATGTTTTGCCATTTTGCTACGAGATAGGAGTACTGCACCGGAACCGAGTTTCTGCGCATGTGAGAAACGAGATGCTTCAGCGAGGTCGACGAACAGGTCACCGGGAAGGGAAGGGAAGACTCCAACCGACCGGTCGCACCGCGGCGACGATCGAAGCAAGGTCGGGTCGACCTGTCTGTCTACGCACGCACTAGCAGCAGTAACATGCATGCATGGGATGGGGTTGCAGGGATATGCTCCCGGCCGAACGGGATTGACTTTTCCATCCATGTGTGTACGCGTTTCGTTCGCACCTCTCGCGTGCCCACCGACTGGCATACCGACGGTGGAAACTACGATTCCTGCTGTGGGAGGAAATCCGTCTTGCCACCGCGCCGGCCGATCAGGACAGCATCGCCACATGTTTTCCGCTGTTCGACTCCGGTTTGGACACGCGGAAACCGAAAACAATTCCTTTTTTTTTTGCGAAACACGGAGCAACGCAGACGCTCATATACACGCGCACACACTCAGCCCTATGAACGCACGCACGCACACCCTACCCCTATGAGCACCTCCAAGAGACCGAGTCGGCGGGTCGAGTCTTGAGATTGACGAAGTCACCACGGGCGCCTCGCTGTCGACGGGAACGTCGCCTCCCACTGAAGAATATTCCGCCTAAATGAGAAACACCAGCGTCAAACTTGGGGTTTGAACTCTGGTGGGATGGGGGTACAACAACCCTCCTAGCCATCTTGCCACAGGCAAGTTCTCAACATGGGTCGTCTGCACTTATTATCTACTCCCTCCGTTCACAAAAGGATGTCTCAACCAACTTCAAATTCGGATATATCTACACATAATACTTTTCTCAAAAACTCAGCACAGAAGAACCTATCTGAAAACGGTTTCGAAAATAAAACTTTTACACGACTCCTACCAAAATAAGTCGTGCTCAGTAGCATGCATGGCACACAAGCAACATTTGGAATATCGAATCCGTCCTCCTAGGCTTTTCCGATAATGAATCTAGTGTTGGGAAAACTGGGCACACCAATTAACCCTTAATGGAGATTAGCACAAACTTAATCGTGGACTGAAAATACGCAGCGGAATAAATGTAAACTTCAGCACCACTGATGTACTAACTCGCGGATCGTTGCTCGTGTCGGATGGAAACATGCATCAAGCATACATGGAGATGTCCTAGTTGCAAACAGCAGCCAGGTAGTACAAGTACTAGTTGGTCTCAGCCAGCAACTGCAGCAGCAATCAACACACAGAGACACCAGATTTAACGTGGAAACCTCTCAAGGTGAGAGGAAAAACCACGGGCCGAAGCCACCCAAATCTTCTTCCACTATATCAGAGCGGGATACAACAGGTTCTTCCCTAGAGAGCACTAGGGGATCTCTTACAACAAGATTTGGGGCACAAGATCTAGGGATTGGAACAATCTCACCAAAGATGGTGGAATCACAGCTTGAAGGAGACAAGGTAGTGGATCTGAACGTCACAACCTTGTGGGCAGGGCCCGTGCTTGATCTAAGCTTCTTCCTTCAACTTCTTCTTCTTCCCTTCCTCTCTTGGTTTTCTTCTCCAATGGAGGCTATCCTGATTTTCGTCACTCCACCTAGTGGTGGCTGGTTGGGAGGGTTAACATCCCCCATCCATCATGTGCAATGTCCAAAATGACCCTTGGTCATAACCCTAATGGGCCTTGGACTTCTGCACCTGTTTGGGCCGCCTTAGAGGCTTCAAAAGGCCATCTCCTCACAGCCCACATGAGGAGGATACCCAACAAATCTCCCCCTCCAACTCATGTGGGGAGCATTGCCATGCCCGCTACCTTGCAGGCTTGCAACATACAAGTAGCTTCTCACTTGGCAATGTCTTGGTCATCATATCCGAGCCATTCTTGTCGGTATGGATCTTCTCAAGATGAACCATCTTGGAATTCACAACATCTCGAATCCAATGATATCTCACATCAATGTGCTTGGTTCGAGAGTGCAAGCTTGAATTCTTGGCAAGGTAGATAGCACTCTGGCTACACAAAACAGACCATATTTATCTTGCTTCATTCCCAACTCTTGCAAGAAGTTCTTCATCCAGAGCACTTCCTTGCAAGCATCAACCGCTGCAATGTACTCAGCATCTGTGGTTGACAGGGACACGCATTTCTGCAATCTTGATTGCCATGACACTGCTCCCCCTGCATAAGTCATCAGGTATCCAGAAGTAGACTTCCTAGAATCTGCATCACCAGCATAATCTGCATCTGTATAGGCTTGCAATACAGGATCACCGCTTCCAAAGCATAAGCACAATCCAGAAGTACCTTTGAGATACCTGAGAATCCACTTTCACTGCATTCCAGTGAGCTTCACCTGGATTTGTCATGAACCGGCTAACAACTCCAACTGCATAGGCAATATCAGGCCTAGTGCACACCATGGCATACATCAAACTGCCCACAGCAGATTGGTACGGTACTTTACTCATCTCATCTTTATCCTTCTTGCTGCTAGGACATTGTTCTAAACTCAGTTTGTGATGGCCTGCAAGTGGAGAGATAACAGACTTTGCGTTTTTCATATTGAACCTTTCAAGTACATTCTCAATGTATCTTTCCTGTGAGAGCCAAAGCAGCTTCTTTGATCTATCACGGGAGATCTTCATGCCAAGTATTTGCTTAGCTGGTCCTAAATCCTTCATGGCAAATGATTTACTCAATGCCTTCTTCAGGAGAGCAATCCTCTTTGTGCCATTTCCAACAATCAGCATGTCATCGACATATAGCAAGAGAATAATAAAGTCACCCTCGGCGTACCTCTTCGTAAACACACAATGATCATGTTGTGCCTTACGGTATCCAAGCTCAGTCATGAATGACTCAAACTTCTTGTACCACTGCCGAGGAGCTTGCTTCAAGCCATACAAGCTCTTCTTCAATCTGCACACTTGGTGCTCCTTGCCTGCAACCATGAATCCTTCTGGCTGCTCCATGTATATCTCCTCCTCTAGGTCACCATGCAAGAATGCAGTCTTCACATCAAGTTGTTCAACCTCCAAGTCCATGGAGGCAGCCATGCCAAGCACAACTCGGATCGAGGACATCTTGACCGCCGGAGAGAATATTTCATCGAAGTCAATTCCCTTCTTTTGACTGAAACCTTTCACAACCAATCTAGCCTTGTATCTTGGATGTGAGCTATTTTCTTCAGTCTTCACTCTGTACACCCACTTGTTCTTGAGTGCTTTCTTGCCCTTCGGCAACGACACCAAATCAAAGGTATCATTCTCATACAGGGATTTCATCTCGTCCTGCATGGCTTCTGACCATTCATTCTTGTGCTCATCAGACAGTGCCTCCTCATAGCATGAGGGCTCACCTGCATCAGTCATCAACACATATTGATGTGGTGGATACTTGCTGGAAGGTGCACGGTCTCTCCCAGTTCTCCTCAACTGCTGCACTGGTGGTGGGGAATCAGTGGATTATCATCATCGTGACTCTCATCATCATCATCATCATCATCATCATCATCATCAGATGGCTGTTCATGTCCCTGACTTGTACTGCCTTGACAGTTGCATCATCATCTTCAACATCACCATCATCATCATCTCCCCCATGATTGTCATGGACTAGAGGAGGGTTCACTGGATCTAGGACAACCTGAGGTGTGGTAGTCTTCGGCTTCTCCGGTTTACCAATATCTTTTATTGTTTCATCTTCAATGAACACCACATCACGGCTGCGCACAGTCTTCTTCTTGACTGGATCCCCAATCTGTATCCAAACTCATCGGTTGGACTGTTGAGATAGATGCACTGTTTTGTCTTGCTATCAAGCTTGGCTCTTTCATCCCTCGGGATGTGCACAAATGCCTTGCACCCAAAGACCTTCAGATTCTTGTATGATACATCCTTCCTTGACCAAACTCTCTGAGGAATATCACCTGCAAGAGGAACTGAGGGGGACAGGTTTAGTATATGCCTAGTGACATGGGTATGCCTATCGGGTACCCTACCATGAGGGTACCTGGTGCACGTATCGACTAGGCCCAACTATCAGAGCCTACAAGGAAGCCCATGAAGGGAAGCCCACGAAGATGGAGTATCCTCCAAGTTTGGCAAAGCAATAGTCGGTTTAGAGTTTCCTTACTTGTAAATCGAGTCGGTTACGAACACCCGAGACCCAGCCTATTATTTAAGGACTGGGAGGGCTGTCGGACCGGACCACGTACTTTCAGAGTCACCAAAACCCTAGCGAGATCGACATCTCGCCGGGACCCTTGTAACCATCATATTCACAAAGCAATAACAGACAGGCAGGACGTAGGGGTGTTACCTCCACACGAGGGCCCTGAACCTGGGTAAAATCTTTGCCCTGCTTGTCGGCCGACGATACTTCCAGCTCTACCACGTTCTCTCCCCATATTCATAACCTAGGGACCTTAACCATGGGTCTTGATGAGTCTACCCCTCGTCAAGTGGCGCCGTCTGTGGGAAAGAATAGCGCTGGACTCGAAGTTTCGCCGGTCCCAACAGCAAACGGCAAATCGCCGATCACACCAGCAAACGGCAACTCGCCGATCTCATCTGCAAACGGCAACTCGCCGGCCATGTCAGCAAACAGCAACTCGCCGATCCAGGTGACACACGGCGACTCGCCGATCCACTCGAAAAGCGGCAGCCTGCCCGCTTCACCTGCAAAAAGCGCATCTGCTCTTCCAATGAATTTCAATCCGCACTCGTCAGAGCTTCAGGAGGCGTTTTCCGGCCTTGAATCAGGTTTGAGTTTGACTGTTGGAGCATTCAATTTTTTCGTAAACAATCTTGGCACGCAGGACTCGACAGATCCGCAACAACTGGCGCTGGGTGCACTCGAGGCTCCGTCGACTGCGCTCGCCCCGTCGTCGATTCCTAAAGCCTGCTCGCGCGCAACAACCATGTCGACCGGCAAGATCGACAGGTTCATGATGACGGAACTCCAAGGCGAGGAGGCAGAATCAGCATACCGCACAAGCAACGTCGACTTCAACATACCACTCGACGAGAGTTTCGACTGCGGGATCTCCCTCGATGACTTCTACGAGCCCGCGATTCATAACGACAGCAACGTCGACTCGGAGATCTTCACCAACACCAACCTCGACTCAGAAATCCATAATGGTTTCGCCAACACCGAGATGAGCATAGGCGATGAGCACATCGACAACGAGATTCGCCTCGAAGATCTACTCGATGAACATACTGGCTCTGACATGAGCCTCGACGGCGACGTCGAGTCCATGACTGGAATCGACAGCATATACACCTGTCCACGGGTCACGCCCCATCAGGTCTACGTGGCCTTCTCCGCAGAATCATCCGCAGACGCAGCCGCTCGCAGGCCTGCACAATTCCCATGCACGGTAACCATGCCGGATGGGGTCACAACCTTGACAATCACGGAGGAGATGGCAGCAAAAGCAGATAAAGTCATAAAGGAGTGCACAATGATGCCACCAAATTCCACCCAGAGGAGATGTTGACCTTCCAGTACTTCAACTGGCAGGAGTCAATTCGACTGCAAAACTACCGAGCGACGCTCGAAGAGCGCAAAAGGCAAGCCAGCCTCTCGAGTGCCCGAAGAAGGGAGCAATCCCTCGGGTCCACAATGCAACCAACCCCACGACCTAGGTCGCGGTTGGCAAGCCTTCCAGAACATGAAAGGGTAGCAATCACCCGTAACCTGTCGTTCATGACAGAGGACGCTAACGGAATCCCAGTGCCCAAAACTGCTGCGGGTGCATTATTCTCCGTAGGTGCTTACCTCAAGGCAATGCAACCTCCGGCGAATGACCCTAACGCAGCCCTGCATCGCCAACAACTCAAATCGCTAGATCTAGCGGCACAGGCTATACAGCCAGAAAACAAAACTCCAGCAAGGAATCGCGATCGCGACATAGTCGACTCACGACACGCGGCACATCATCGCAGTGGTCGCAGCCACCACTCGGATGAAGGAAGGAGAAGCACGCGCCGGCACAGGTCCAGCAGAAGCAGATCTCGAAGATCCTATAGCAGCGATTCATACTCTGATCGTGAACCAGAGCCATGCGGAGCATTGTGCTTCACTCGACGCATCCGTGGGACGCGGATGCCAAAAGGGTTCAAGTTGACAGGCGAACAACCCAAGTACAACGGTCGCCAAGAACCTTCGGGTGGCTAGAAGATTACAGACTCGCCGTAGCATGCCAGCGTGGCACGAACACCATGGCGATGCAGTACATACGACTCATGCTCGAAGGAACTGCCCGCGACTGGCTCAAGGCGCTCCCTCCATCATCATACGACTCGTGGGACGATTTCCGCAGAGACTTCATCAAAAACTTCGAGCCTCTATGTGAGCGCCCGAAGACATTCGAAGAATTAAGGGCATGCACTCAACGATCAGACGAGTCGTTGAGGTCATACATACGGCGGTGGACCGAAATACGCAATTCGGTTGGCAAAGTGTCAGAAGACAGGGCCATGGATGCCTTCATACAAGGTCTCGCCAGGAAGGACTTCAAAGAGGCACTGGGTCGTGAAAAGCCAACCTCCCTGGCTGACCTCATCAAAGTTGCGACTGAGTGGGCAGATGGAGAGGATTCTGTACGCAGATCCCGTGCTTCCCCACCACGCGACAACTACGAAAGCGGCAGTCGAGGCCGCAGAGATTCATGCAGAGAAGATCGCAGGCGCAAACGTTCCAAACGTCCTTACGACGATAACAGACCCGAGTTCATGGCGGCTGGATACACACAACCTCGGGAGGACCAAGATAGAAGCAATCGACGCTCGGATGATCGACAGGACAGTCGAGATCGCGAGCAGCGGAGCGACAGCTACAAAAGGCAAGAATGGCGCAAACGCAGCGACGCAAAACCCGAGCGGTCATTCGAGGAAAAGATGGACGACTGGTGCAGATTCCACCTCTTCAAGGGGGACGACGAAAACTACGCTCCAATCACACCCTAAGGAACTGCAGGGAATTCGACCAAATGGCGACTGACTACATGATACGACTCAAAAGGTACGCCCAGCACCTGCTCAGCCCACGCCTGCACCCGTACCACAGCCGAACGCTGTGCCCGCTCTCATGGCGCCATAGCCGCCACCGCAACCACCACCACAGCCTGCTCCATGCGCAAACGTCGCAGGTGCCATACAACCCGTACTACGGGCGGAGGATGATCAATATCCACAGCCCCACGGGCAGATGTACATGATACAAAAGGGTCGCCCCTCCAACAGGAAGCAAAAGCTAATCACTCGACAGGTGAACATGGCTGTCATGGCACCTCCTGCCATGCCCGAATTTCTGAAGGGATCGGAAACCATCATAAGCTTCAGTCGAGAGGATCATCCCCCAGCTGTAGTTCGACCAGGGCACGCGGCTCTGGTACTCGACGCGCAAATAGGAGGCTACGCCATGACCAAGGTCTTCATGGATGGAGGCAGCGGCATAAACATCATCTTCGCGGACACGCTCCGCAAAATGAACAGGTCAGTCGAAAACCTCCCAAAATCTTCAAATACCTTCCACGGTATCGTTCCTGGCAAAGCAATTAGCCCAGAAGGCACCATACAACTCGACGTTACGTTCGGGGACAAAAGCCACTTCAGGACAGAGTCGATTGAGTTCGAGGTCGTCGACTGGAAATCACAATACCATGCTATTCTTGGTCGCCCGACGTTTGCTCGATTCATGGCGGTACCACACTACGCGTACCTCACGCTGAAGATGCCAGGACCAAAGGGAGTCATTACTGTCCGTGGAAACTTTCAAAGGTCCGATGCTTGCGACCGCGAGTTCAGCAAAATCTCCGAGATGTTCGGAGTGGAAGAATCACTCGCCGACCTGGCGATTTCCAACGACCGCACACTCCTTCCGGAGCATAAGAAGTTGGCAGTCGACAGATCCTTCAATGCTACAAATGACACAAGGTCGCATCAGGTGCACCCGACCGATCCGTCCAAGACAGTCAACGTATCTTCGAGCCTGCCTATCGCATAGGAAGGCGCGCTCGTCGAATTCCTCCATGAGAACTGGGAAATATTTGCGTGGTGTCCAGCCGACATGCTAGGTATTCCCAGGGAATTCGCCGAGCACTCTCTCCAATTGTTTCCAGATGCAAAACCAGTCAAGCAAACGATGCGTCGAATCTCCGGCCCAAAGCGAACCGCAGTCAAATCTGAAGTCGACCGGTTACTCGCAGCAGGATTCATTAGGGAAATCAAGAAATCACAATGGGTGGCCAACACCTCAAATCAAGAAATCACAATGGATGAATCAAAGCTTCAGCCCAAAACGAATTAGGTAACTTTGCATGAGAGAGCATAGCTGTGACCCTCTCCGTGAGAGTCCTGTTCATCCTCTCTGCAAGTCCATTGAGCTGAGGTGTCTTTGGTGGAGACTTCTCAAGCCTGATGCCGTACTTTCTGCAATACCTTTCAAAAGGACCTTGATACGTCCAAAACGTATCTATAATTTTTGATTGTTTCATGCCATTTTTATGCTTTTAGCACTTGTTTTATATTAAGTTTATTATTTATTTGGACTAACCTACTAATAGTTGCAAAAGTGCACAATGTTCTTGTTTTACTCTTTGATGTGTAGAAATTATCAAGAATACAAGAGGAAACCTTGTTGGAGTCGAATTGGGACTTTCCTGAAATCTGTCTGAGAACTTTTTACGAAGATTGCCAGTTTGACCCTCGAAGATGACGTTATATGGAGACCTGGCTGTTACGAAAGTTGTCACAATTTTCCATACGAAGATTTTAAGCCCGAGATCAGCCCAATCGGAGTTCGGACGCGGCCTGTAGGCCCGTTTTGGTGGAACCCTAAAAGGGGGTGACGGAAATCCGAGAAGATATATAAAGGGAGGAAACCTAATTCGTGGAGGACTCCTCCACCCACGAATTTCAGCCACCAAAAGCCACGTTTTTGCCTCCCCCATGGATCCCATCTCCATGGGGGAGGGCTCCCAAGAAGCCATGAAGGAGGGAGGCTAAGGGGCGGCGCTCCCCAAGCTTGCCGGCGGCGGGGAAAGGAGTTCCCCGCACCGCCGGCCGCCGCCGCCCTGCGCCGCCGCGCTGCCCTCTCCGCCGTCTTCACCGCCATCTCCATCACCATCTCCTCCTTGTATTCAGTGGTTCATCCTCCCACAAACCTCTGTACCGTCCTATGTAAACATGGTGTTTGATGCTATAATATTTATCCTATGATTTACATCATGTTTCCGTAGTTTATTTGTCTTTTGATTGCTTAATTGAATGCATGAGGTTCATTAGAGTTGTATGTCTATATGGTGCTGTCCTTTGGTGTCCATTATACTTGTGCGCGCATGGATCAAACACCCTAGGGTTGGTAGTATTTGTAACGAAGCGGGGGAAGTTCTGCCGGAGTGACAGAAACCTGAGAACGCGAACCGATTAGTTGCACGTATGGGAGTAAGAGGACCTTGAACTTAAGGCTATGGTTGGGGAAACCTTAATGCATTGTTAGTATTTGCGGATGCTTTCTAACAATCCAATCATATAGTACTTGTAATCCCAAGTAGTGGAGTGCATGTATATTTAGCCTCTCCCACATAGAAAACTGCATCGAAGACAATGAACCAAGTACCTTCACTAATTAATCTTGGACAAAGCCACCACAATTACCACCACTTTTCCACACTCATGGTACTGTTAGTATATGGTTACTTAGTGTATTTTATTGCTGCAGCACTAACATTTACTTTCTTGTATTTATTATCTTGCAAAACTATCTCTCATACCCGTATTAGCTAGTTTTATTTCTAGATAATGCAAACGTTTAGTGTGCGTAGAGTTGTATCAGTGGTTGATAGAACTTGAGAGAATACTTATCCTACCTTTAGCTCCTCGTTGGGTTCGACACTCTTACTTATCGAAAAGGCTACACGCGATCCCCTATACTTGTGGGTTATCAAGACCTTTTCTGGCGCCGTTGCCGGGGAGCCATAGCGTAGGTTAATGTTCTTGTGTGCACTTGTTTGCTTTATCTCTAAGTAGTTTTTATTTTCAGTATTAAGTTGTTCTTTATCTTACTATGGATAGGGAATGCGAATTACAAAAAAAATTAGGTGTAGTTGTTATCTAAAAACGTTTTCAAAAAGAAAAGTGATTGGAAAGATGAGTAATGGTTAAATGGGGGTCGACCTTGAACACTTGTGTTCATGCCTATGAAACCAAAACAAATCTTTCCATGGAAGCTTTTCATTAAAAACATGTAAATATTGTGTATATACCTCTGTACATAAAAATAAAATGCTAATTATAGTCTTTAGTTAATTGAAAGTTGATAGTTTTACTTTGCTGTCCAGAAACAGATTTTCTGTGCTCCACCGTATTAAATGTTTAAAATCACCAGAACGTGATCTTGATCTGAAATTTCTTGAGTGCAAAGTGATGCTTATTAGCTTTCTTTCATTAGACTAACTTTTTCTGATTTAAGGTACGTAGATAGGTCGAAAAATTCGATCTTTACTGACTGTTCTGTTTAGACAGATTTTGTGCTTCTCTGTAAATAAAATCGTGATAAATCTCAGAATAGTATTTTGACTTGAAAATTTTTGTGCATAAACCTGAGATTATTATCTTTCTTTCATTAGACTAAAGTTTTTCGATTTGAGCTACTTAACTATCTCGTTGAATGCCATCTTTACGGACTGTTCAGTTTTGACAGATTTCTTTGTTTATTCAATATTGTACTTGGTGTTGTTAGTTTCATTAGTTTTTCGACGGACAACGGAAATCATGAACACCTTAGTATATACAGTGGCTAATGTTGAGTAAAAATTATAAAACTTGTCAATGCTTGAACATGAGTGGATTTTATTTAATGAGTACTAACCCTACTAATGAGTTTTGTGAAGTTTTATGTGGATGTAGCTTATAAGATCTAATCAATATGGTGATATGAGATGAATAAGAAGACGCAAGAGCTCAAGCTTGGGGATGTGTAGGTGCATCCCAAGAACATATTCAAGAAGATACAATCATCTAAGCTTGGGGATGCCCGAGTCATCCCCCTATTCATCAACTAACATGAGGTTGTCTCGTTCATACTCTATATTACCCGTCCACATGATATGTATTGTCTTAACTTGTATTATAATTGCTTTTATATGTCTTGGTTTTACCTTCTTTAGTTTTATTAGGCTCCTTATTTGGTTTCGATTGCTTCTTTACTTTCACTTATAAATTCAAAATAACAAAAATATTTTCTTTTGTTTTGCTTCTTTGTTTGGTTCTTTATTTTAATTTTATTTGGGTTTTACTTTTGATTTTTATTTAGAGTTTTCCTTGCTGTAGCTAGCATGTTTAGGTCTTGCTTAGCCTCTGGTTTCTTAGTTTATCAAAAATAAAGTACCAAGTTTTATCCATTTAGCTTAGTTGATACATATGTAAAAAGTGATTTTCTGTTTTCGGTATCTACTGCTTATTGCGCGATTTTTCATATTTTACTGGAAGCTCTAAAAATCACGAAAAAATTACTGATGTTGTAGCACCTAATCCTCTGCATGTACAAAAATTGGCTAAAATTTCGGGCATGTTTAAGTGCACCTAAAAATTGCGTTTTCCAGCTGCTGTTTTTCTGGACAGATTCTGACTTTTGTTGCAAGAGTGGCCTCTTTTCGTTTTCATTTGATTTTTAATGGTTCTTACCTTTCATTTATAAGTTGGCCATTTAAGCAACCTTTCTGTAACTTAAAAACAAAATTTTATTTGGTTTAATAGTAGCACTTGGGAAATATTATCTATTGTACTAATGTCTAACCGCAGAAAAGAATGGGAAAGTTTTTGTGTTGAAGTTTTTTCACAGAGAATGAAGGAACACCAAACTATGGAATATTGAAGAATTACCAAAGTCATAAGCTTGGGGATGTCCCCGCATCCCTCTTCATCAATAACCCCACGGTTTGCAAACCTTTAAACTTTGTTTTTTGAGCAACATAGGAACTTAACTAAACTTGAAGCGGCTGTATTTTATTATCTATTTATCTTAGCATCAAACACCAGTTACATTAATAAGTGGATCGTCACATATTTTATTTATCCTCTGTTTTCAATGTTTACTTGGTTAATGGATTACTTGTTGAAACTTAAAAATGATGTGTGAATAATACTGTTTAGTAGTTTATGTTTTCTTATGGTTAGTCTCAACTAGCTAATAGTGCATATTATGTTATTTTGATATCAACATGCATTGTCCTGTTCATAAGATGGTATGGTATTGTGGTATCCTCCTCTGAATAATTCACTTGAATCGACTTGGCACATGCTCACACATGTTATGACTGAAAAATAAAAGTCAATTAAGCCTTGATGATCTATTTTGCCTCAGAGTTTTAGTATCGTTTTTATGCCTCCGTTAATTTTATTTTGTCGCAAGCATGATTATGACCGTTATCGCTCTCGTGGTTGTCGCTTCCCAGTCTATTGCTAGCCTTCACTTGTACTGAGCGGGAATGCTGCTCGTGCATCCAAATCCTTAAAACCAAGTTATCCCAAAGAGTCCACCAAAAAATTCCTATGCATGGTATTTCAAGCCATTCCAAGTAAATTTGCATGTGCTACCTTTAAAACCTTCAAAATATTTCTCTTTTTGTGTCAATGTTTACTAGCTCATGAGGAATTAGTGTGGTTATTCTTTATTCTATTTGTCAAATGGACTTTTACACCTGGACTAGTGGCATATACATCCGCTTATCCAATAACTTGCAAAAAGAGCTGGCAACGGGGTGCCCAGTCCCAATTAATTACAACTTTAACCAATTAATTCTCTTCACACTTTTGCCCTGATTCATCAGTAAGCAATGACAAACAGTGAAATACCTGAATGTGTGTAAACCAAAGAGAAAGAGGGATGATCTGCCTTGCTGGTAGAAATAACGTCCTTCATGGGAGCCGCTCTTAAAAGTCCGTTTGACAGGTAGAATACTGTTCTCACCCGCTACCATTCGTTGACAATTAACAAACACCTCTCAAAACATTTTTACCTCTGTTTTTAAAACAAAAAGCTCTAGCACGTGTTAATCCCTGCTTCCCTCTGCGAAGGGCCAATCTTTTATTTTTATGTTGAGTCACCATCCTTTCTTTGAGCACTTCTTCGAGAGCATAGCTGTCGTTCTTAGTGTAATGTGCTTGTCCCAGAATACGATTAATTGAGGTATAACCATGATGCTTTTATCTTTGATATCTCTATATCTAGTCTTCACTTGAACTTCAGAGGTGCCTTGGCATTTATGTTTTGCTCCACAATTAAGGGCAAGCGAGATACCACTCTATCATGCTTTATTATGGTCATTACAATCTTGTTGATGTTTATAAATTTCATGTTATAAGCTCTTAGTTCGTTGATACTTTTCATTAGGAAACATGATTGCTAAGTTTTATTATCCATACATCATGCAATTGTTAAAGACCTGATCATAGCATTTACAATCAAAAATTATTTTGTTATCATTTACCTACTCGAGGACGAGCAGGAATTAAGCTTGGGGATGTTGATACGTCCAAAACGTATCTATAATTTTTGATTGTTTCATGCCATTTTTATGCTTTTAGCACTTGTTTTATATTAAGTTTATTATTTATTTGGACTAACCTACTAATAGTTGCAAAAGTGCACAATGTTCTTGTTTTACTCTTTGATGTGTAGAAATTATCAAGAATACAAGAGGAAACCTTGTTGGAGTCGAATTGGGACTTTCCTGAAATCTGTCTGAGAACTTTTTACGAAGATTGCCAGTTTGACCCTCGAAGATGACGTTATATGGAGACCTGGCTGTTACGAAAGTTGTCACAATTTTCCATACGAAGATTTTAAGCCCGAGATCAGCCCAATCGGAGTTCGGACGCGGCCTGTAGGCCCGTTTTGGTGGAACCCTAAAAGGGGTGACGGAAATCCGAGAAGATATATAAAGGGAGGAAACCTAATTCGTGGAGGACTCCTCCACCCACGAATTTCAGCCACCAAAAGCCACGTTTTTGCCTCCCCCATGGATCCCATCTCCATGGGGGAGGGCTCCCAAGAAGCCATGAAGGAGGGAGGCTAAGGGGCGGCGCTCCCCAAGCTTGCCGGCGGCGGGGAAAGGAGTTCCCCGCACCGCCGGGCCGCCGCCGCCCTGCGCCGCCGCGCTGCCCTCTCCGCCGTCTTCACCGCCATCTCCATCACCATCTCCTCCTTGTATTCAGTGGTTCATCCTCCCACAAACCTCTGTACCGTCCTATGTAAACATGGTGTTTGATGCTATAATATTTATCCTATGATTTACATCATGTTTCCGTAGTTTATTTGTCTTTTGATTGCTTAATTGAATGCATGAGGTTCATTAGAGTTGTATGTCTATATGGTGCTGTCCTTTGGTGTCCATTATACTTGTGCGCGCATGGATCAAACACCCTAGGGTTGGTAGTATTTGTAACGAAGCGGGGGAAGTTCTGCCGGAGTGACAGAAACCTGAGAACGCGAACCGATTAGTTGCACGTATGGGAGTAAGAGGACCTTGAACTTAAGGCTATGGTTGGGGAAACCTTAATGCATTGTTAGTATTTGCGGATGCTTTCTAACAATCCAATCATATAGTACTTGTAATCCCAAGTAGTGGAGTGCATGTATATTTAGCCTCTCCCACATAGAAAACTGCATCGAAGACAATGAACCAAGTACCTTCACTAATTAATCTTGGACAAAGCCACCACAATTACCACCACTTTTCCACACTCATGGTACTGTTAGTATATGGTTACTTAGTGTATTTTATTGCTGCAGCACTAACATTTACTTTCTTGTATTTATTATCTTGCAAAACTACTCTCATACCCGTATTTAGTATTATTTCTAGATAATGCAAACGTTTAGTGTGCGTAGAGTTGTATCAGTGGTTGATAGAACTTGAGAGAATACTTATCCTACCTTTAGCTCCTCGTTGGGTTCGACACTCTTACTTATCGAAAAGGCTACACGCGATCCCCTATACTTGTGGGTTATCAGACCTCGGTATTCACCACCATTATCTGATCTGACGCACTTCAATTTCCTGCCAGTTTCTCTCTCAACTTTGGCATGGAATTCCTTGAAGACGCCTAGCACCTGCCACTTGTTTCTCAACACATAGAGAAATATCTTTCTGGAGTGGTCATCAATGAATGTCACAAAGTATAATGCTCCACCGAGAGATTTTTCGGTCATGGAGCAAACATCAGTATGCACAATGTCAAGAACATTCTCCGCACGTCTTGGCGGTCGTGTGCGAAATGCAACCCTATGTTGTTTGCCAGCAAAACAATGTTCACAGGGTTTCAAGGTTATACCTTTCAACTCAGGGAGGAACTCCATGCGAGCAAGAGCGTGCATGCCCTTCTCACTCATATGCCCAAGCCTCTTGTGCCACAACTCAGCCGAAGTGTCATTCTCGGCGACGTTCAACATCTCATTGCATAGCTTGGTTTTAGTCACATAGAGATTACCTTGCTTGCTTCCTCGAGCCACAATCAAAGAGCCTTTGGTGAGCTTCCATTTTCCATCACCAAAATAACTGCTATGGCGAATGTCATCAAGCTTTCCCACTGACAACAAATTCAGCCGTATATCGGGAACATGCCTCACATCATCGAGCACCAAACTGCAACCTGTGGAAGTCTCAATGCATATAGTTCCCTTGCCAACAATGGTTGACGAACCGCTGTTTCCCATCCTCACTTGGCCGGTAACACCGCTGGTGTAGGATGTGAAATACTCCTTGTGTGATGTAATGTGGAAGGACGCACCTGAATCCACAACCCAACTCATGGCATCATCACGAACATCACTATAGCATTCTTCATCTTCAATGACTAGATAGTCTTCACCTTCCACACATTCTGCAACATTGGCGGCACCATTCTCTGCCTTTTGCTCGTTCTTGTTTGCAACTTTTCCCTCCGCAAGATCTTTCTTGTATTTTCTGCATTCGCTCTTTATGTGATTCGGCTTGCCACAGTAAAAGCAAGTAACACCTTTTCTATGTTTTGACTTTGATCTCCCCCTGGATTTATCTTTGCCTTGCTGAAATCTGGCATGGCCACGTCCACGGTTATCATTCTTCCATGG
The DNA here is from genome assembly GCA_947311845.1 of Poa pratensis. Lineage (NCBI taxonomy): Eukaryota > Viridiplantae > Streptophyta > Magnoliopsida > Poales > Poaceae > Poa > Poa pratensis. The sequence continues at coordinate 25,486,655 of CAMZMU010000048.1, forward strand.
GATTCAGCCACATACGCATCAGAAGAAGTGGCATCACCCTTTTCCTTCTTTCTAGCTTCTTCATTCAGAATGCTATTCTTCACCATCTCCAAAGTCAGCTTCCCATCCGGAGCTGAATTGCTAATGGACACAACAAGCGTGTTCCAACTGTCGGCATGGAACTCAGCAACAACAATGCTTGCACCTCATCCTCGAAGTTGATCTTCATAGCTGAAAGTTGGTTTATATGGCACTGGAAAACATTCAAGTGTTCAATCACACTGCTGCCATCTCGGTACTCAAGTTTTGCAAGTCTCTTGATAACCGAGGCCTTGTTCATAGCTGTTTTCCTCTCATACATAGACTCCAACTTCCGCCACATCTCATACGCATTTGTGTCATTTGCAACATGGTGGAATATATTGTGGTTGATGTACAATCGAATCATACCTACTGTCTTTCTGTTCAACACTCTCCAATCTTCATCCGTGACACCGGTCGGTATCTTGTCTTTCACAATTGGCTCATACAAATCCTTGCAGTAAAGGATGTCTTCCATCATGGGCTTCCATAATGAGAAATTGGAAGAATCAAGCTTTATCATACCACTCGTAGCGGCGCCTTCTTCCAAAGCCATTGTGAGCAGCAACCTGTGAGCAACCTTGAGCTCTGATACCACTCTGTTGGGAAAACTGGGCACACCAATTAACCCTTAATGGAGATTAGCACAAACTTAATCGTGGACTGAAAATACGCAGCGGAATAAATGTAAACTTCAGCACCACTGATGTACTAACTCGCGGATCGTTGCTCGTGTCGGATGGAAACATGCATCAAGCATACATGGAGATGTCCTAGTTGCAAACAGCAGCTAGGTAGTACAAGTACAAGTTGGTCTCAGCCAGCAACTGCAGCAGCAATCAACACACAGAGACACCAGATTTAACGTGGAAACCTCTCAAGGTGAGAGGAAAAACCACGGGCCGAAGCCACCCAAATCTTCTTCCACTATATCAGAGCGGGATACAACAGGTTCTTCCCTAGAGAGCACTAGGGGATCTCTTACAACAAGATTTGGGGCACAAGATCTAGGGATTGGAACAATCTCACCAAAGATGGTGGAATCACAGCTTGAAGGAGACAAGGTAGTGGATCTGAACGTCACAACCTTGTGGGCAGGGCCCGTGCTTGATCTAAGCTTCTTCCTTCAACTTCTTCTTCTTCCCTTCCTCTCTTGGTTTTCTTCTCCAATGGAGGCTATCCTGATTTTCGTCACTCCACCTAGTGGTGGCTGGTTGGGAGGGTGAACATCCCCCATCCATCATGTGCAATGTCCAAAATGACCCTTGGTCATAACCCTAATGGGCCTTGGGCTTCTGCACCTGTTTGGGCCGCCTTAGAGGCTTCAAAAGGCCATCTCCTCACAGCCCACATGAGGAGGATACCCAACATCTAGCTCATCGAAGCCCCGTCATTCAGCACCAGACCATATGTGGCATTCCAACATTTTCTTACCCATTTATGAGAGACAAGCTTCAAAGTGCTATTAACTAGTGCTCGGCAAACTAGCCGTTAGAACAATATATCTTGTACTACCCCGTCACAACAATCATATCTCCTCTACCCTCAAGTTCTCTGCATGCAAGAGGCGCAATCCATGGATGATTCACTTCACCAACGAATCATCTAACTCCGAGAGGCATGATCTTTCTTCGTACTAACGAATTAGACTCAACATAAGCTATACTACCATAGCCAGTTTCGCTTCATGCTCAATTGAACTTAACACAAACTCGGCTGTCGCACGGTTAATTATGCTTCGTGTTCAAGCTTAGCCTAACATAACCTCTACTACTACTACACCTAGTCTTGTTTCATGTTCAATTTAGTGCATCGTCTTACCACATCGATGTGTAAGAGATTTTCAACGGATTCATTTCTTAGATCATGATTGTAACTGAGCACGCAACCAAGTTTCACTTCCGTCCTAAGAAATCTAACCCCGTTTAATAATACAGATTTCCTACCAGTCAACAGCATAAAAACCAAGGTTCAAAAAAGCGGTAAGCGCGAAGCGAGCGGTGAGGCTCCGATTAGAGGAATTGTAGCTTAGGCGAGCTTAAGCGCGGCTTAAGCGTTCTGTACGGAACCGTACGGACAGAGAACTAGGGAGGCATATATTAGCCTAATAAACATGTAATGCAAGCAGTGGAGGTTGTACAAATCGTATGGACAGAAAAGTAGGGAAGCAATGTGGGTTAATACCTTTGTTTGCCTCTGTTTTGCTCCCATTTGTTCTTCAAATTGTCCAAGTTCTTTCTCCAATGAAGAAAGCAACATGCACACAAAGATCAAAATATCAGCAAGCAAATAGAAAACAAACAATATTATCTATCTAGCATTATAGGCAGCAAGAAAAATATTCAAGCAATAACTCAAACGACATATTACAGTACTAGACATAAATAGGTTCCATAAATCCATAGTGGCATAGTCTCCCACTCAACATATTACATCACAGGACATAAAGGTTTGGAAGTGGCATAGACGCACACAACATAACAAACATAAATAGGTTCGATAGCAACTTAGCAAGACATGAATGATAATTGAAAGATAGATAGCATGCACCATCATCTCTCTATGATCATGAAATGATCACTCATCAATCGTCACTCTCATACTCAATATCCTCCTCAATCATCTCCTCGTCTGCGGAGTCGAACTCCTCTTCCTCAAGCTCTCTCACATTCCTTGCACTCCTACGACGTTGGAGTTGCTCTTGTCCCCCATTGCTTCTCCTAGCACATCATATGGTATCCCCGTAGCCGGATGCACACCAACAGCTAGATCTTCCATATTCCTCGCTCAACAACTTCTCACGACTCTCATATTGAGTAGGAGGCTCATATCCAGGACCAAACTGTCCAATGGCCTCACACATTTGCTTGAACTCATCATTGTCCAAAGCATTGAATGGAATGGCTGCACAAACAGAAGTTAAAGACAACAAGTTAGTCATGTATTGATGTGTCAAACTAATGAAATTGCAACATACAAAGCAAGGCTGCAAGCAAAAAGGTGAGAGCTTAGAGCTTACCATGTGTGTACACCCATCTAGCAACATATTGTGAAACTTGATGCACTCTCTCCTTAAACACAGCCTCATTCATACTTAGTTGCCTCAAGGCTTCCTCCTTGTTTGATTTGCCATCAATAGGACGCACAAACTTGTCCATGGGGCCTAGTTTGTGAGGATCCGAGCTTGAGCTGCCAACACATACATTTGATCTTGCCGTATCATAGGTGGTTCCACTTGAGACATGCACATCTGCTCTAACATCTTGCTCACGTTGCCTTTTTGCTCCCTTCGACTCTACGACACGCTCAAGATGCTTCTTGCATTCTTCTTTGGCTTCTGGTGTAGCTTTCTTGCATGGTTTCACACAATTTTGGCTAGCAGCAACGTGTTGCTTGAAGCAGAAAATCCCTCCGGTGCTAATGTGGCCACAGAAGTTACACTTGACCTTTCTCTTGTTGTTGGGATCACAATATTTGCCGTACTTCCATCCGGGATCACCAGAGTTACCGACCAAGGCCGGCTGCACCGCATCAGCCTCCCCATCTATCTCCATGTTCCCTACAACATATCCAAGCACAAAGCTTAGCAAACAACAAACAAACATTCACAATATTGACAGCTCCTAGCAACAGCCAGCCACATACAAGATAACAACAAGTTCAGTACATAGCTACGCAGCTAGCTAAGCAGTCAAGTAAAGTAATCAACATACAAGCATGAAGAGTAAAGAATCAACATCAGTTCAGGGACACAGCTAGCTACACACATCAGGTTCTCAGATTTCAGCTAGCTACACGAGCAGGGAAAGAAGACTAGAAGAGAAGGGCCGAAGGGGATACCTGACACGCTGCCGTCCGACCGTCGATCTGGGAACTGGGCTGCGAGGAGGCGAGGTGGACGAGCTGACGCCTGACTGCTGGAGGAAAGGGTCGAGCCGTCGAGGTCTCGGCGTCCTGGAGCAAGAGTTAGCAGTGGGAGAGGTGCTTCGCCGGCGGCGGGAGAGAAAGAGAGAGAGAGAGCGTGTCGCCAATGGAGGCGCCGCCTCTCTGGTCGCGGGGTGGAGGAATGAGTGGTGCGGCTGAGCGAAAGGAGCCCTAACCCTATATGTTTGGCCCGTTCCCCCCCCCCCTCCCTTTTCTCCCCAAATTTTCATTCTCCCGCTCGGCCCATCACCAACCGCGCAGCGAGCGCTTTTTCCTGTTTTTTTCGCTTCCGCGCGCGTACGCGTACGCTCAGCGCCTAAGCGGGCCGCTTACTCTCGCTCACCGCGTAATGGGCCGCTCAGGCCTAATCCTGAGCGGTATGCGACCGATGCGCTCGCTTAACCGCTTAAGCGACCGCTTTTTACCGCTTTTTTGAACCTTGATAAAAACTGAACCACCTACTCTAAGTCTTCACGTTTCCGAACTCGGAGTATCTCGCGCTGCTTCTTGAGTCTTCCTCATCTGGAGGCTTCACCATGAATCCTCACTCGTGCGCTCCACACTATTTGTACTCTACATCTGGAGGGTCATCGTCTTGAGGCTTCATATTCCATGAATCCTCTACTTCGCGTGTTCACGCGCAACGTCTCGTGCTTCTTCATGTCTTGAGCCTTCATCTTTTATGATGCCTCAACTTTAGCGTATTTGTGCTTCTTCTTCTTTTGAGGTTTTTAATCTCCTAAGATGGTTCAACTTGGCGTCTTCGTGTCATCTTCAGTTCTTGGGGTTCATCTTCAATGATTCCTCATCTTGGCGGTCCGCGCCATCTTCATCTCTTGGAAAGGAGTCAACTTTTATGGTGGTTAAACCTACCAACTTTGGATTGTTCCGATGTATACTCACGGACATTTCAGTCCTCTTAACCATGTGTCATCTATCATCCAAAATCCACATCGAGGTTACTAGATGTACTTTCAACAAAGTTTAAGTGTTGGACAACTTCAGTGCCGCGATGGATCTGGCTATCTCAGGTCCATATGTGGCATCGTTTTAGTTTCCTTTGATGGTAGATAAAATGATGGGAGCAACCGATAGAATCAGACACGGTGGAGGGTGTCGGTAGAACTAAAGAGCATGTCAATGGTGTAGAGTCCTAGCGAGGTGAAGTTTAGACAAAATTTGGGACTTGAGAGCGTAGCGGTATGATGATAGAGAGGCATAGCAAACAACAGGGTGGACAACGAAATAGAAAAGTCAAGAGGAATGAGCGAGTGAGAGCGGCGAGCCACTACTAGATTGTGAAGCGAGGAGTCATTTCTCCTCTTTCTTAGAGACATGGCCACAATAGTGTGAACCAAACACTCCAATACGGATTACATGTCGTTTGGACGACATACGTTTTTTCCCAACCTGCAAAACTTTCTTTGAGACTCAACAAGTTTTTTTTTCATATTTACCGCGGTTAATCGGGCGCCTATGCATTGAATGATATTGGAATGGTCAATTGAGTGGTTTAATTTTCTCCTCTTTATGTTTTCTCCTTATTTTCAACTTTATTGTTTTTTCCATATTCCATAGCTTCTTCCTTTATACAATTTCATTTTTATTTCTCTTGATGTTTCTTTTCGTTGTTCTCTAGTGTTCTGTTTTTCACATTTTATTGCTTTATTTCTTACTCTTCCTAATTTTTCTTCTTTCTGTTGTGTTATTACTTTTACCTTTTTTTTTGTAGCGAATACATGCATATTTTTTCCAAGTAGTACATTGACATTTATTTCGAATGGCATGAACAATTTGTTTTGAAATATATAAGTATTTGTTATGAAATACATGAACATGCATTTTGAAATACAAGACTATATTCTTGTATTTTTTTCGTTTTGACATACATTAATTTTAACATATACTTGAATAATGAATTAATGATAGCTTATGTATGGTGCCATTTTTCTGTCGTTCTAATTCACTAGTGGCGTGAGTATTTATTTCATATTCATGAAACAAATTTTAAATATATATATCAATCTCGACTTATAATATGATTTTAACATATGATGTTTTGACATTTTGACATGCCAATTATTTTCCGAGGAGGTTGAAATGCCAATTATTAAAACCTATATTTGATAATACAATCTAATATAAAGGTATAGGTTTTTAGAACGTTAACGGGTTTCTCTTAAGGAGGGAAAACGGTTTGGTGGTTTTTTTAGCCTGTATACTTAACCTATCTACAACGCCAAAAGGCCCGGGTTTTTTTGCCCAATTCTTTTTTGGCATTGGGTTGAAACAGTTGAAAAATGAACCTGCACAATCCTGAGGTACATCGGGAATGGATCGAGCTAACAGATCGCTTTGAGCCTTTAAGCCCGAGATGAGGCGATGAGAAGAGAATCCTCGCAGCCCAAGTGGATCACCTCTCTCGGTGGTCGGTGCGTGCGCCGTGCTCGGTATTTTCGGCACTATCCCATGCCGGGCCATGTGAAGCAAAGAGCAGATCTGAATACAATAATCTCTGAACTCCATTCCTGAAATTCGTTTTGCATCTCAGGAGAAATTTATTTTGCGGTGGCCGGCCGTCGTGTTCCAAGTCCGGCGTTCCCTCGAACGCGCCTTTCGTGCACATGCTGCACATGCATCAATCAGTACTACTGCACTTTACTAATCTGAATTCTGAACATCAAGAATTTCTCCAGCTCTCGTGTCTCCCTCTCTGCCTCTCATGACACGGTTCGAGGACGGCTTTCTGCAGGAGTCATAGTTCCGTGAACTGGATACAACATCTTGGAGGATAACAATCTGTATGCGCCTCTAACATCATTGCAGTCTTAGCAAGTTGACAAGCTTGAGCAGGTTAAGATGTGAGGATCCTCCCTCTGCAATGCTTCCGCACGCCTTGTCCTTCCACATGGCCGCCCTCGCCTTGATTTCCTCGTCGCCCAGCACCTGCTCGACCTTGTTCACCATCTCCTCCCCGGTGAAGACCCCTCGCCGGTCCGCACAGAGCTTGACGCCGGTGCCCCACACGTTGCAGACGTAGCTCTGGTTGCAGAACTGGTCCGCGAAGTATGGCCAGCACAGGAACGGGACGCCGTGCCGCACGCCGTCCACGGTGGAGTTCCACCCGCAGTGGGACACGAAGCAGGCGACGGCAGGGTGCGAGAGCACGCGCTGCTGCGGCGCCCAGCCGGCGACAAGCCCCTTGCCGTCGACGCGGCGCTTGAACGTGTCGAACCAGTCTTGTCCGACGGTGGTGCCGCCGGTGGTGAACTTTGGGCGGACCACCCACAGGAACGGTCGGCCGGAGTGGGCGAGCCCGTCGGCGAGCTCTTGGAACTGCGTCGCGTCCATGAAGCCGGAGCTGCCGAAGGCGACGTAGACGACGGAGCCGGGGGCCTGTGCGTCGAGCCAGGTGAGGCAGGTGAGGTCCTCGGGCAGGAAATGTCCGGCCGGCCTCGACGTCGGCGAAACCAGCGGGCCGAGCGGCACCGCGTTGGGGAGGAGAGCCAGGGCATCGGGTTCCATCTCCATGGAAGTGTTGCAGATGATCACCTCGGCGAGTGGCATCGACAGGTTGGTCTTGAGAACGTTTTGGATGTTGTTTCTCCGCCTTTCAGGGGCGCTGGTGCTGGCCAGGCTGACCCAGGGGATCTCCGCCGCGTCAATGGGTGGCACCATCTGGATCCTCTCGTGCATCTTTACATTCCCTAAGTAGGTTCCATCCATGCTCTTAATCGATCCTAACCACAAGCAAGAAAAATACCAAGTATCCAAAATGGGATTTGTCCTTACCATTTTCATCAAGAACGCCATCCTGTATCAGTTTGGGGAGGTTCACCCTGAGCGCAAACACTGCTGCAGAGTAAGTCGAGAACGAGGCAACACGAGCACCCGCCGTGGCGGCCACCTCCAGTGCCCAGCTCATGGATACATCTACAATCACCCACTTGATCTTGTTGGATCTGATCATCTCCTCGAGCCGGCCGGACATGGCGACCGGTAGGTCCTTGACGAACTTGCCGATGTCCGCGTGATCGTCTCCAGGGCCCAGGCCATCTGGAATGGAGAGCAAGCGAATCCCATCAGGAATCGCTCCCTTGTTCTCCGCCATGGCTTCGAGGATGCGGTCGTGGTTGAACTCGGTGTTCACGAAGTCGACCTCGATGCCGTGCTCACTGAGCTTGCGAGACAGCTCCATGAGAGGGATCACATGGCCCTGCGCTGGGAAAGGTAGCACCATCACACGAGGTTGTGCACTAGCAGCAGCCATGGATATAGACAAATAGTCTCTAGGTTAGAGTAGTGTATGACCTCAACGAGTTTTTTTTGTTTGCGAAACACAGTACAACGCAGACGCTCACATACACGCGCATACACTCACCCCTATGAACGCACACACGTACACCCTACCTCTATGAGCACCTCCGAGAGACTGAGCCGGCGGATTGAGTCTTGAGATTGACGAAGTCACCACGGGCGCCTCGCTGTCGACGGAAACGTCGCCTCCCACTGAAGAATGTTCCGCCTAAATGAGAAACACCAGCGTCAAACCTGGGGTTTGAACTCTGGTGGGCTGGGGGTACAACCACCCACCTAACCATCTTGCCACATGCAAGTTCTCTATGACCTCAAGGAGTTTGTAAGATCAATGTTTGACACTGCGTTGATAGAGATTAGCTTGAGACACTGCGGTCTCAAGGGATGCACCATATCATTGATTTTGCATCAGCGCTTACATCAGCAGATTTCTAGTCTGTTGACCACACATGGTAGCTTTTTCGAAGATGTTGCTATCTTTGTTACTGATGCGTGTGATCCTATGCCTAGGGATTAAACTACACTAAATTACGCACCACGTGGTTGTCTCGATCGTAATTGGCCAATGGAAATGTATACGTATGTATACGGGGCTATAGATTGTTGGATTTTTTTTTCGCGAATCAGATTGTTGGAAACTCAACCATTCTTAGGGCCCATATGGGAATGTAGCCATTTGCCATTTACACATATTCTTTACACTTGTTTCACAAATATATAGGGGTTCCATTTGCACATATTGATATTAGAGGGGTGCCATTTGCACATATTCTTTCCACTTGCTTCACAAAAAATTCAGTTATGGAACTTAGAAACTTGAAAGTTATTTTTGTACTAAAAAAATGAAAACTTCCTTTGAAAAGATAGATCCACACAAATTTGCTATAATCATCAATAAAATATGACCCCAAAGATAGAGGGGTGTCTACTACGTATAGAATGGTGTTATGACCCCAAAGGAGTTTGTAAGATCAAAGCTTGGCACCGTGTGGATAGAGATTAGCTTGACAGTGTTAGTGTGGATCACATGAGCACATTTATGTACCGTAATAAAGATTTTGTATCAGCGATTACATACTATCCTTTTCGAAGTAAATGCCATCTTTGTTACTGATACATGCGATCCTACACCGATGGATTAAAAAATCCGAAATTGTGAACCTCGTGGTTGTCTCGATCTTATATTTTTTAACGGTTTTGCTAATTCTCAATCAAATGAGATTTAGCTTAGTTCTCAATCGCATGACGTCATCAGTTGCAAGTGGACTTGCAACTGATTCAGAGCATTTGATTTGCTTCGTGATTCGTGCATCAGTTGAAAGTCAACTTGCAACTGGGATTTGATGACGTCATGCGATTGAGAATTAAGTTAATCCTCATTCGGGTAAGTTGCAAGTGGACTTGCAGCTGCTCTGGACCATTTGATTTGCTTCGTGATTCATGCTAATCATGAGTTGCAACTTGACTTGTAACTGAAATTGATGACGTCATGCTATTGAGAACTAAGCTAATTCTCATTCGATTGAGCGCTAGAGAGACCCATTTTTTAAGTTAACACGTTTCTCATTTATAAATAAAGAACAAGATACAAAACACGTACACATCGATATATAGATCTGGAAGGATAGGATAAACATATCTGACAAACCAACGCATATCTCTCCTTTGGCACCACCGTAGCAGCCACCAAAGAGAAGCATGTCTTGATCGTATTGGGCCCATGCGTGAATGTATCCCATTATAAGATCCTAAAATTTCAAGTTGTGTGAATGTAGGCCAATAGATCTTTTTCAGTTTAGTGAAAAAAACTCTCTCCCTTTCTCTCTCTGCTGGTGGCCCTTCCTCGACAGTTGCATAAGCTGAGGCACGTACGCCGCTCGGTAGTGGTATTGGAACTTGGAGAAGGGGAACCTTAAATCGACGGGGAGGCAGGTGCCGTGTCAGGGACCGTGGAGGGCTTCACGGCGGAGCGCACGCTGGTGGCGTAGGCGGCAGCGGCAGGTGTGGCTGGGCGAGCTAGCAGGCATGGGTAATTCGTGTTATTTTTTTGATATATGACATATTTCTAATTTTGTTTCACAAAGTAGGATATAAATGCAAAACTTGGCATAAAAGTGAAACTCACTCAAAAATATAGGAATACACTCACAAATAAGATAACGGGAGTTCCTCGAGCTGTTTTTTTTATCTCTCAACTGATAAAAAATCAGTTTGTCTGTGGATTGAGGGAAATATAAGAGAGCTCTGAGAGAATCTCCGTTCGGATGTTCATATTGGGGGGGGGGGGGGGGGGCTAGACATTATATTGGGCTGAATATCTAATATTCAGGATATTGATATTGAGATTGAATATCAATATTTTCTGTTTGGATGTGTTAGATATTCAAACCTAGACAAGATATTGAGATTGAATGTCAAATGCTCTTTGGATGTTATAAAAGCAGTTTTTCGAGACATTGATCATTGTACTGTTATATTCATGCCAAAATATGCAGAACAGCCACATATTATGGTACTACAAACAACAGCTAGACAAATACATAAAATTCTAAAATATTTCAACAACAACATTACATCAAATTCAAAACATAATCCATCATAAACGACCATTTCAAATTCGAAGCATAATCCATCACATGTGCTACACTTTACTCCAATGATCAGTACATGTGCTCAGCTCGTCTCAAAGAAGAAAAACAAGGTAGAAAATGTGCTTGAACGAGTAAATCAACAGGATGCTAAATACAAAGACTAGCTAGCTATGCGGTAATTGCCTTGGACCCTTGGTGGCTCACCAAGAACATGCAACGGGGCTGTCCAACGGGATCAATTGCCGGCAGCGCAAGAGCTTGATGCCGCGACGGGAGAGAGAGGATCCCGAGCAGGTGAGGACCGGAGGAGCTCCTGCAGTCCTGCTGCTGGACGGCCGGCGGCAACCGCTACCGGTATACGCGCCGGATCCCGTATTCCCTGCGGGCGACCTCCGCGTTGGTGGTGGCAGGCGGCGGCCGGCGGTATGGATCCTTACCTCAGGGAAGTTGCAGCGCCGGATTCGCGAGCGCCGGCCGCCGGAGCTCCTCCTAGTCCTACCAGTTTGTCCCTGCAATCAAACAAGATGGGATGAGAAGGGATGGAGGGAGGAAGGACGGGAGAAGGCGAGGGCGCTGGAAGGACGAGCGAGGGAAGGAGAGGGGCGTCGGGAGGAGAGGGGCGACGGAAGGAGGAGCGAGGGAAGGGCGCGACCTGCTGCGCCGCCGCCGCTTGAGTCGCGCAGGAGCGAGGAAACGAGAGGAGCGACTGGAGGATAGGGTCGCGAGGAGAGCGGCGAGGCGAATATCGACCCAATGTCGAGGGGTTCGCCTAGACATTCGCTGGCTGCTTTTTTTCACTACGGTGCCCTCGCTCGATATCGTAGGCGAATACACGGGCTGAATATCGAGCCCATCTAAACAGCACGAATTCAGATATTCGGGACGGGAGGCTTCCGAATATCTAATATCCAGCTCCAATGCGAACATCCGAACGCAGCATAAAGATTCATACACTATTGCTCATACTTCGGAAAGGGTCTTTGACTCTCGAGTTTCAGTGCTCTCTCCATTTTTTTTTTGGAAATCATATTTCTCTGTTTCGTAAAATTTTGAAAACAAATCCGGATGTAAACAATGGTGTATCCCACAAAATGTGCACATATAAATTTCAAATACTTTATATTATGTGCTACACAAAAATAAAAAATCTGATAAAATTCAGAGAGTACAAATAAGCATGCTAGATCACACTTTTATCATTTTTGAATACAAAGTATTTGAAGTTAATATTTTGCACTTTTGTGGGATATATCACACCTCCGTTTTTTAAACTCTTTTTCTCTCAATAATGGGTATTTTATTACTCAAGCATCAAAGCGATACAAAGGTCTTACACCCGGCCTCTGCCTAACAAGATGCACACACCCAATAATGTTCGAAACAAAAATAAATGGTAAAAAGGCGCACTACAAGAATCCAAAATATAACTCGTAGTACGCCTAAGAAGCCGGTGGACCGATCCGAAGACTCCCACCCATGTGGGATAAAAAAATCCTCACCGTTTTCTCGAACCGAATAGTAAATAGGCCGTGAAACTCCACGCCCTGTCGCCCTGTAGAGACGACCATGAACGAAGCAGATGTTTACACCTGTAGATGACCTGCATAGTAGGGATTTTTTTATCATTAAAAATCATGTCATTTCTACATAGCCAAAACAACTGTATTACGACAAACGCCCTGAGAAGGACTCTATATTTGTGATCTATGCCATGCAACTAGTTGCCAAAAATATTTGGAACACTACTTGATTGGTACAAGTTAGAAGCCATTTGGATGTGACCATATAGAACGGGCAAATGCACATTGGAAGAATAAATGTTTTATTGTCTCATCGTGATGACAAAACACACTTTACAAGGTTGTATTTAGTAAGGATTACACCCTTAAGAAGTATTTTTATTTTTATTGCAATCTTTGTTTTTCATATTTTCTTATTACCATCGACTGGCATATCTTGATGAACAAGAGCTTTATACATGTAATCAAATGAGAATTTCCCATTCTCATGTAAATTGCAACAAAATATATCAGCCCCTTACGATATGGACCGTAGCCAGCCATTCCAACAGAGCGTTCCATGCCGCAAGTCTGGGCCAATTAAATCCCATCTGAACATCACATTAGTTGGAGATGTCTCGAGTACCATACGATTGTATCATTTTTCTGACGTACAATATTATATATGACGTACAATATTATATAGGACTAGATATTGTTCTCAGAGAGTGTTGTTTTCTAACAACTTATATTATCAGAATCTAATCTCGGATCTATATCTTTATTTGAATGGAGTGAGCACTCAGAGATCGTGAACCGAAAATATCCTCTCTACCTCATAGTCACACTCGTATATGGACTGGCGGCCCAGTGAGTTATGCTGACAATGAAGATTATTGTTCTCTTAGCAAATTCACAAGCTCGAGCAGGTTGTGATACGAGGACCCTCCCTCTGCGATGCTCGCGCACGCCTTATCCTTCCACGTCGCGGCCCTCGCCTTGATTTCCTCGTCTCCGAGCAGCCACGTGACCTTGCTCTCGATCTCCTCCTTGGTGACCACCCCTCGCTCGTCTCGGCAAAGCTTGACGCCCGTGCCCCACACATTGCAGACGTAGCTCTGGTTGCAGAACTGATCGGCGAAGTAAGGCCAGCACACGAACGGTACGCCGTGCAGCATGCCTTCCATGGCCGAGTTCCACCCGCAGTGCGACAGGAAGCAGGCGACGGAGGGGTGCGAGAGCACGCGCTGCTGGGGAGCCCAGCCGACGAGCAGCCCCATGCCATCGACGCGGCGCTTGAACGCGTCGAACCAATCGTCTCCGGCTCCGGCGCTGAACTTTGGCCGGACCACCCACAGGAACGGTCGGCCAGAGAGGGCGAGCCCGTCGGCGAGCTCTTGGAACTGTGTGGCGTCCAGGACGCCAGAGCTCCCGAAGGCGACGTATATGACGGAGCCTGGGGACTGTGCGTCCAGCCAGGTCAGGCATGCCACGTCTTCGGGCAAGAAATGTCCGGCCGGCCTCGACGTCGGCGCCACCAGCGGGCCGAGCGGCAGCGCGTTCGGGAGGAGAGAAAGCGCGTCCGGTTCCATCTCCATGAATGTGTTGCAGATGATCGCCTCAGCCAGTGGCATCAACCGGTTGGTCTTGAGGACGTTTTGGATGTTGGTCCTGCGCCTCTCAGGGGTGCTGCCTAGGCTGACCCATGGGATCTCTGCCGCGTTAACGGGCGGCATCAGTTGGACCCTCTCATGTCTCATTACATTCCCTGCACAGATTCCATATGATCAGTCTTAACCTTACGAAGTAAGAAAATACGTGACATGGAAATTACTTTGTTCAAATATACGTGAGAGTGAGATGATCTGTTCTTACCGCTTTCATCCAGGATACCGTCTTCTATCAGTTTGGGGAGGTTCATCCTGAGCGCAAACACGGCTGCAGAGTAAGTGCAGAACGAGGCGACACGGATACCCGCCGTGGTGCCCAGCTGCAGTGCCCAGCTCATGGACACGTCTGCTATCATCCACTTGATCTTCCTCGTTCTGATCATCTCCTCGAGGCGGCCGGACATGGCGGCCGGTAGCCCCTTGACCAGTGCGCCGATATCGGTGTGGTCGTCGGCAGGTCCTAGGCCGTCTGGAATGGAGAGCATGTGAAGTGCACCGGGGATCGCTCTCTTCTCTCCTAAGGCTCCGAGGACGCGGCCGTGGTTGAACTCGGTGTTTATGAAGTCGATCTGGAAGCCGTGCTCGACGAGCTTGTGGGACAGCTCCATGAGCGGGATGACATGGCCCTGTGCAGGGAACGGTAGCACCATGACACGAGGTTGAGCAGCAGCACTAGCCGCCATTGAGTTTGCTTGCAACAGAATGGTTTGTCACACCCTCCACAAATTTTCAGTCTGATGTTGACGACAGGGATAGTCTCGTATATATAGTTGCATCAGGCTAAACTGATGTTGCATCAGGGATTGCATCAGCTGAGTCCAGTCTGTTGACCGTACATCTATCTTTTGCAATGGAAATGTTATCTTGGTGATGATTCATGTGATCCTGTGGATTTCATTAATCGAAATTGTGGACTAAGTTTTTTTTTTGTTTCGAGTAAGCTTGGGGACAACGTTGTTGACTTTTTTTTATATATGCAACGTTGTTGACTCTTAGGACGAGCAAAATATCCAACGTACGTATGCCAGGGGATGGGGATGCCACGTAAGATATGCACTTGTTACAGACCTTATAAGACAAGACATCTACCAAATTAAATTATAATATAGAGAAAAAACTTTTGTAAACAAATCAACACATTCTAGTCACTTATAAAAGTTTGACTAGCCTATTGGGGTAATAGTTAATCATATCGACTCACGCCTAGTTCCGCTGTCGTGCCCATGGCAACTTGTAGTATAATCAAGCTAGCTAAGTCAAACGGAGTCCATTGTCAGAGTAAGTATTACTCCGGCAGATATGCGGGGGCATACTAGTAGAAAACTAGCAAAATGTCCGTGCGTTGCAACGGAATATTTTGTATCGTTACTTATATCTAACTTTATGTTGTAACCATACCTCCACATTATGCTTATATATAACTTTATGTGCGTTGTATCATAAAATAAGCAAACAATTCAATTCCAAGAATATGATGACATAGTAGCTCCGTGCAGACATGGCATTGCGATGGATTCAGATCAAGGGGTGTTCCGTCTATCCGCGAGTCTTGCATTGCGCTGAGCTAGAAGTGCCTTCTTTTCCTCCGATGGTATGTTGTGCCAACTTTCTCTTCGACGGGTGTTTATCTCTTGTCTCTCCTTTGCTGATACATTCCGCCTTGTCTGCCTTTGACGAGCATTTCTCTTATCTATTGTTTTCTTTTGCATGGCTACTCTTCTTTGGGCATTCATGTCCTCCCTTTTTTCGAATGTTAAGCGATTTCGTCGTGCTCAGTCACGTTCCCATATTGCTTGATTTCTACTTTTTCTCATGTTTGCAATTACGTCATCTTCATGACCAATCGAGGTTGTCAAAATGAGTTCACATTTGTTTGGTGTGCCCTCACGCATTGGAAGGGAGCAAGCAAGTTCAAGTTTTTCACCTTTAATAAAAAACTATATCATTATAGCACCAATACATGTTATAACAGTTCATGAATCTATTTTGTCTATATTAACATAACTATATTCAGATCATAGTATGTACTTTATACCGAATGAACCTGTCATAGATCTCATGTATCTATGCACTTGATCCGTTTCTCACCCACCTTGAACTTGTTTGTGTCTTGCTGCTAAATCTTTTTTTTTTTCATCAAAGGGGACACGCCCCCAACTTCATTAACGAAGCATAAGGCTACAAAGTTCATTACAACTATTCTCAAGTTTCTTCGTTTTTTGCCAACACATGAGCTGACAAAAAAAAGCAGAAAACCTTGTGGTTCTTCTCAACAAGCCAGATGACGCATAAATTGCTGCTAAATCCTGACTGCGAAAAGGAAGTCCAACTTACTGGCAGAAAATGGCGTGGACAGACTCATACAAATACAAGGGCTGTACAGGCTGTCGCCGGTGAGAAGAGCAAAGGAGATGTGATATTCAATAGGAATACATTCTGGAAGAAAGGATGCTTTCTCTGGTTGCAAATTATAGTTTCTGAAAAAAGACCTGATTTTATAGGATAAATTTTCCTTTTGTTTTGGACCGCGGTGTGTGTTCCATTTCGGATGACATGACAACCGCGTGTGTGTCGATCAGTCAGCCGACTGAATCTTGGAAAATTACTCCAAAATGCATCTAAATTAAGCTACACCACCAATCTAGGAACAGAACAAGAGGTAGCCATCTACTCCAGCACGCGTAGAAACTTCAGTCACATTATTAGCGAGTATACTATCTTGTCTGCTTTGACTTCGTTTCCCGCATCTCCATATACGGCGGTGCCAAAATTCAGTGCTTACGCGCCCATCAATTTTCTCGTTGTTATTTCAGTTTGCACAGTGATTTCTCCAAGGGAAGCAACATATTTGCAAGCCGATTTCCTGAATCCTGATGTTTCTGCGGGTTAGCTCCACAAATTTAAGTCCTATAAGCACAATGTGAGCTTCAGTAAGGCATGACATGGATGGTGCGGCTGTCGTAGGAGGAGGCGACCATGCCATTCCTTTCCTGCTCCATCCTCAGGGCTCTCAGCAGCTCGCCGGCCATCCTCGACGTCGCCGGCGAGCAATCACCTTGCATCACCACGAGCAGCTTCCCCACCGCTTCCGGCGCGGCTGCCAGTGCCCAGTGCCTCCCTCATCCTCCGCTCGCCGCCGCCCGCGCAGCAGGACAGCCACAGCACCGACACCGCGGCCTCGCGCCCCATTTGCCCGACCCGTATCATCCTCCCCATGACGGCTGCCGCCACCTCCGCTGCGTCGGCCGCGATGGCTGCTTTGCCGTCGCTGCATCGGGCGGCCTCTACCAATAGCATCAGCGCGGGGATGGCGCCGGCACGGACCATGGACGAACGGGCAGGCCGCCCGCGTACCTGCACGGCCGCGGCCATGCACTCGATGGCTGCCGGGGACGCGGCCTCCCTGAGGATCCTCACCAGATCGGGGAAAAGCTCCGACCTGTCGGCGATTGCGGTCTTGGCGTCGGCGTCCGGCACGGGCGACGTCTTAAACACAGAAAATCGAACCGGTATCTCTTAATTAGCGGTGGCAGATGATGTAATATGTTTTAGTATGCAAGGGTACAATGGGAAACTAAAAAACGTACCAACCATCACCTCTGGCTATATTATATAGTAGAGATAGAGATATAGAGGTAAGGGGACACAAGGATCCTCCCGCTCAATTTCATCGAGAATGAAGAAATGAGGGACACGATTTAACCAGCTCTAGGCCCTAGGGCCAACGTCAGCGAGACATGAGGAGTGAAAAAACGTGCGCACAGCGAGAATGGAGCGCAGAACCGCTTCTAGCAGTGGATCGGACGGCTAGAAAGCTCTAATCACCGAGGGGACAACTGGAGGTCTCATCGTTTATACTTTTAGATGTAAATGCAATTCCCTGAGAAAAATTAATGGCGGTTACTGAAAAAATAAATTTAATTCAGTTTTCGAAAATAAATTAATTTTTCTTAGAAACGAAATGTTGGATAGGAATAATTTCCCAAAGTATACGACCTAAAAAGCACAAGAGAGTAACCATCACCACCATTCTATCCAACGTTCAATATTACTCATACACCCTAACATTTTCAATTTATTGCTTCTAACATGGAAATTTAAAAACTCTAGAACTTTTAATTGAGATATTTGTGGGACACTAGCGCGCGCATTCGAAACCTTCTGTCGTAATATTTAAGGCATATAGAAATGGGCTTTAACACGTATGCGTAAATCACTACAGAACAAACTTGAATCAACCAAGTACGTCCTTACTTAATTACGCTTATTACTTTGAAAGAAAGCTATCCACTTAGTCAAATTATTTTGGGTCATCATCCAAAACTTAGAAAACATGTAATCGCTAAATAAAGCGCAAGCTCATTTAAACAATCATGTGCATGCATGCTAAAGTATTATAAAAAATATTGGATCTTAAATGCTTAGTTACATGCTTAAGTGAAATGCCAAATGTTAGGCAGACCCGATCGGATACGATCTCCAGGAGGCAGTTTTGGTAGTTGACGTTTGGTAATCAACTTGGACTCCAAGTTTTCTTGTAAACCGACTATGTAATCTGTGCATATATATACATGAGATATGAGCCGAGGCAAGCCATCGAGCTGCCCGCATCTATTCCAATTACATGGTATCAGAGCACGTTCGCTCCTAAAACCTAACCTAGCTTCTCCTTCTCCCTCCCTCCTCCACCGCCATGTCTCCCGACGAGATCGCTGCCAAGCTTCGCGAGATCGAAGACAAAGAAAAAGCTCTAGCCCGCCGCGCTCAAGAACTCGACGAACGCGCCACCTCCCTCAATGACCTAGCCGCTGCCAATCAAAACGGCAAGCTCGCCACGGCCGAAACCACCATATCCTCCCCTCCTATCCAACCTACCTATGCCACCTCCACCAAACTTGTTCCGATCACCCTCGATCTCAACGCCGGCAACTACACCAACTGGCGCGAGCTCTTCCTCATCGCCCTTGGCCGCTATGGCCTGACAGCTCACGTCATCGGCAACGCCGACGCCACTCCCTCCGATACCTCGCCGTCTTCATATTGGGCGCGAGATGACTTCACGGTGCTATCATGGATTTACGGCTCTATCTCCATCGACCTTCTTGGCATCGTCATGCGGCCGGCTCCACCACCCGCACCATCTGGGACGCCATCGAGAACCTTTTCCGCGACAACAAAAAGCACCGCGCCATCCAGCTGGAGGCGGAGTTCCGCAACACCCCGCAGGGCGATCTCTCCATCAGCGACTACTGCGCCAAGCTCAAGAACCTAGCCGACTCCCTCACCGACGTCGGCCAGGCCATCAGCGACGAGACCCTTGTTCTCACCCTGCTTCGTGGTCTCAATGACTCTTATGCGCACTTGCGCTCGTTCCTCCCGTTTCAGGTTCCCTTCCCGTCGTTCCTGCAGACACGGTCGGCTCTAATCCTCGAGGAAACGCAGAAGAAGACTGACGCCAAGAACGCCGCGTCAACCGCACTCTGGGCATGCGGTAATAGCATCATGCCCCATGGCGGGGGCGGCCCTCCTCCTCCAGCTCCAGGGGGTGATCGCTCCGGGGGCGTTCACGTCGGGGGCGACCGTTCCGGCGGTCGCAGCTCTGGCTACTTCAACAACTACGCCGGGGGCGACCGTGCCGGGGGCCGCGGCTCTGGAGGCTACTACAACAACTATCGCGGCGGTCCCGGCCGCGGCCGTGCAGGACGTGGACGAGGTCATGACAGCCCATGGCAGTTCAATCCTTGGACCGGCGTCCCGACACGTGCAAATCTTCAGCAACAGCCGGCCCAACCCCGTACACCGGCGCCTTGGCGTTCTCCCGACCTAGGTCTACTTGGCGCTCCCCCGGCTCTCGGGGCACCTCAAGCCTACACTGCCTACGGTCCTCCCTCCAACAGCTATGTCCACCAGCCGCCACCACCACCGGCCTCTCATCAGCCGACTCTGGATCCCGCGCTCATCACCGCGCTGAACAACATGCAGCTTCCCGGCAGCGATTGGTGCATGGACTCCGGCGCCTCCGCTCACATGGCATCCGATTATGGTAATTTCACCTCTCTCACACCTTGCTCTTCTCAACTTGTCACCGTCGGGAACGGCGCCACTCTTCCTACTACCCATATTGGCTCTCAAAATATTCAATCTAACACTAAGCCTCTTTATCTTCGAAATATACTTGTTGTTCCTCACATTATAAAAAATCTTATTTCTGTTCGCCAATTCACTACTGACAACAATTGCTCTATCGAATTTGATCCTCTTGGTTTTTCTGTGAAGGCCCCTCCTACCGGGACCGTGATTCTTCGATGCAATAGTCCCGGCCCTCTCTACACCATGTGTCAAGCTCCTCGCCATGAAGCCTCACCGCCCACCACTCCACCGAGCTTTGGCACCGCCGTCTCGGACATCCAGGCCTTCACACCATGCATCGTCTTCACCAACAGCAGCATATCCCCACAAATAAATTAGGATCCTCTCTATGTCACGCTTGTCGATACGATCTCCAGGAGGCAGTTTTGGTAGTTGACGTTTGGTAATCAACTTGGACTCCAAGTTTTCTTGTAAACCGACTATGTAATCTGTGCATATATATACATGAGATATGAGCCGAGGCAAGCCATCGAGCTGCCCGCATCTATTCCAATTACACCAAATATGATTGTGTTATCTTAGTTGGAGGTATAAGGAGTGTTGAGTTACACCACACACGAAGGTTACAAGGTTGTATTGGGCCGAAAAAAGTAAAGTATTACTAATGAATAAAAACAATATCTGACTTAATCACATAAATGATTTAAAAAGTTATGGCAGCATATTTGATAAACATAGTAAATGAATTTATAAAAAAATCTATTTTTTTAACGTGCACGACGAGGTCTTCGGTGTGGTGGTGCAAACTTTTAGTTTCTGGTGTTAGATTCTAAAAGGACGACAAACTTCTCGGTTGGGGACAAAGTAGTTACAAATTGGGAGTTTAGAGAGTACTCTCGAGCGATCCGTTTTGTAGTGTTATCAGAGAGCTGTGAAATAATGATTATATTGTAATGATCCACAACCTGAGTGTGACGATGAGAATTGATCATAATTGAACTGTTATGCAATGTGAGAGGTCGTTGTTTTTGTCGATTTAAATTTACATAGTTAGTGACAGGGAGACAAAAACATTTGAGAAGAGTAAGCGGGTCACACATCACCAATCAAATCTTTTTATTTATTTATTTTGCACACTTCTCTGGTGGCTCTCCTCGGTGATGAATGTGGTCATCTTAGCACGTGCGTGGCTTAATGTAGTTCTGTGACTTTTCCGTTTTTGCAGCATCACATTATTTTTCGTGCTTTTACTTGAGGGTTTTGGTATTAGAAACGTGCGCGAAGAAAATTTTAGTGGAAACAACCCATTCCAATTTAACACGTCCATAAAACAACCAACGTGTGTGGCTTAGTGTAGTTCTCTCCTTTCTCTTCTCGGTGATGAATGTGGTCATGCTAGAACGTGTGTGGCTTAGTGTAGTTCTCTGTTGTCGACTTTTCCATTTTGGCAGTATCACATTATTTTCGTGTTTTTACTCGAGGGTTTGGGTATTAGAGGCGTGTGCAAAGAAAATTGCAGTGGAGACAACCCATTCCAACTTAACACGTCCATACAAGAATCAAGGTCCTAGATTGTGCACTTGAAAATAATAACTCTTATTTCGGTCGAGTGGGAAATAGAATAGACAATTCGTTAAAAGAATAGTGTTGTGTTTGTGTCGAATATTATGTACGAGTAGGGTTACGTGGACTTGGAGTTGTAATAGGTATGAACAGGGTACGTGTAGTGTTAGAGTCGAACACGTTGTATGCTAGGTCCTCCCATATAATGAGGGGGCACCACATGTTGTAACC
This sequence comes from Poa pratensis, assembly GCA_947311845.1. Classification (NCBI taxonomy): domain Eukaryota; kingdom Viridiplantae; phylum Streptophyta; class Magnoliopsida; order Poales; family Poaceae; genus Poa; species Poa pratensis. The sequence continues at coordinate 25,508,600 of CAMZMU010000048.1, forward strand.
CATGGCGACTTGATAGCAGCAGGCGCGTAAGGGGAACCGGCGGCTTGTGCCGGCGACCAAGATGGCCGGTGCAGCGGTATCATGGGAAGGAGCGCCCATAGTCATGCCCCGCAGATGTAGGCGAGTTCACCGAACTGCGTTATCAAATCTCGATGTCATCGTCATGCTGTGATTGTGTGGTTCTCGGTAGATCGACTAAGCGCGTACGACGGTATCAAGTGGTATCAGAGCCATGTTGGAGGCTGCGGTACATTGATCTAGAGGATGGATGAAAGCGGAATATTTGTCGGATCAAAGTATCGATCATGGCGTGGATTATTCCGTGGTGGCGATCGGAAACACCAGTCTGCAGGTACGAGAGACTTTCGGCGGGAAGCGATCGTCGTTCCGAGCGTGCACACGAGCCAGGCTAGATACGTCGGGTGGGCCAGCAGGCGCAGCGATGCGGGCCACGCCAGGCAGGCGTACGCACGTACGAGAGGCGATCGAGTCGAATTCCAATCGTACAGCAGCATGAGAGATTTGTTTGGGAAGAAAAAAAGGGACCGAGTCCAGGTGGGGACGCACGAGGCGTGGTCTTCACGGGTTCGTGTCGGAGGCCGAGTCCTGCGCGTGTTTAAAAGCAGTAGGCAGGGCAAGGCCAAGAGCGAGCCGGCAAATCGATTCAGCGAAAAGAAATCCATCAAGGAATTCCATCGCAAGTAGCAGGCGAGATCGAGGCAAGCTAGCATGGGGAGTTGAGCCAAGCCAGGGAGCAGCAGCACGTGAGGCATAGGCAAAAGGAGTTCCAATTGCTACGTGCACACGGGGACAGCAGCTCCGTTATTTCTTCAAGGGTGAGTCGTACAGGATAAATCATGGCACCGACGGGTACCAGGTTTGAAGTGCAAAAGTTCGACCGAACTGGAAACTTCGCGTTATGGCAGACAAGGGTGAAGGATTTGTTGGCACAACATGGATGTTTGAAGGCATTGCGGGATAGCAAGCCAGCTAAGATGGATGATGATGACTAGGAGGAGTTGCAGATTCAAGCAGCCGGGACCATACGGTTGTGTTTGTCGGACCAGGTCATGTATCATGTGATGGATGAGAATTCGCCGAAAAATGTTTGGGAGAAGCTGGAGAGTCAGTTTATGTCCAAGACTGCAACGACCAAGGTGTATTTGAAGCAAAAGTTATATAGGCTGAAGATGCAGGAGGGGTCGGATTTTGTGGAGCACATGAATGCCTTTAATCAGGTTGTCACGGATCTAGCACGTCTGAGTGTGAAGATTCACGACGAGGATAGGGCGATTCTACTTTTATGTTCGTTGCCACTGTCCTATGAGCATTTGATCACTTCGTTGACGTACGACAAGGAGACAATCAAGCTTGAGGATTTCACTGCGGCGTTACTGTCCTATGATATGAGGAAGAGGAACAACGCAGAGGAAGTCGCTCATGGTGAAGGTTTGCTGGTCAATGGTGCGCAAGGCAGGAAAGGATACGAGGCAGGGAAGAACAAGAAAAAGAAGGTACAGTGCCACAAGTGCAAGCAGTGGGGACATATCAAGAAGGACTGTCCAGATCTCAAGAGTGGGTCAAGTGCTAATGTAGCAACTCATAGTGATGACTCGGACGGCAATGGTGATGTTCTCTTAGTGTCAGATAGACGATCAACCAAAGGTGCGTGGATGTTGGATTCAGCTAGCTCTTTTCATGCGACGCCCAATAGGGAGTGGTTCTCTTCGTACAAATCTGGTGAGCTTGATACAGCCTACCTGGGGGATGACACGGGCTATCGTGTTGCTGGAGTAGGTGACATCAAAATCAAGATGTTTGACAGAGTAGAGCGGGTGCTTCGGGGAGTCAGGCATGTGCCAGGGCTAAGGAGGAATCTAATTTTGCTTGGAGTTCTCCATGATGGTGGTATGGTATTCCGTTGTGATCGGGATAAGAAGACCATGAGAATCATGGAGGATGCGGTGACCCGGCACACCACTGCATGTTCTAGTATACAAGTCATTGATATAATACTCACGGAAGGACCTTTCCATAAATATTACATCCCTCAGAGTAGTACAACAGAAGCATAGCTGGTCCAAGGTAACACTATAGGATTACAACACTATTCAGTACAAAATCTCGAGAACCTCCTTTACAAACAGAAGTAGGTCTCGTGCAAATGAAACTCCAAAAAGGTCCAAGTCGTAGTACTAAGCTAGATATCAGCTCTACCTCTAACTCCTGATCCACTACTGCTGTTGTCACACCCCTAATCTATCAATCTGGATATCTTTGTCTAGAGTTGTGCTCCTCCTTCTAAATAATCATTGTCTTCTCCATGGGCATTGCTGTCGTCGTGTCCATCATTGCACTGTTGTCGCCACTCCTCCATTGGCAAAGTAGAGGTTGATTCCTTCGGGCTCCACCAGGTTGATTTGACTCCTCGTTGAAATCTCCCGACGTCGTGATGGATTCCTGTCAACACCTTTTCTGTCTCCAAAAATGTAAGCATGGGTCAACGGAGGAAAGAGTGAGCAACACGAGCGTTACTCAGCAAGTTCAAATAATAGGAAAAAGGTGTTTTATGCACTAGCTACCGTCCTGACCAAAAAGTCATGGATAAACATGCATATCTTTGTAAAATATTTTTAGGAAAAAGTCCATTTTATTTTCAGAAAACTATGCCTGTCAACTATTCACAGGTGCTAGAACTTCATGGAGCTCCTTTCCTGCAGTGTTCGCAGCTCCTTTCCGGAACAGGGAGTAACATGTCACATTTCTTTACACTCTGCAGAGGTGCGTTACTTTACCCATAAGAGATCAAGACCTTGTTGCACAACCGGGTGTTCCTTCCCGTCCACACTCTCTTTGGTGTGGGGCCTGTTGATGATCCAAGTCATTCACTTCGCTTCTTCACCTCCCCACATGCCCACCCAATTCATGCATAGCAGGATCACCCCTGATATTCTACCCCGCAAGGTAGAACTACCTAGGCTCCCCTTGCAGACCATCATAGACACCAGAAACCGTGGGCATTAAGGGATCCCACCCATGTGCATGCATGTAGTCCCGCAAGACCTACAACGTACGGAACTGGCTGCCCGTTGACATGTGAACGGAAGAAGATCGCAGATGACTTTCCCGTCCCATTCCAAATCCTATCGTTAACGCGTCATTTATGGCGCAAGAATGCTGACGGCATTGGTTGTTAAGTCCTGTGTAATACATTCCCGTGCAAATGGAACCTCCACCACATCATCAAACCGTGGTTCCATTGCCAGCCAACAATAGATATAACAATTCACATCATTCGAAAATAGGTTTTTCTTTTTCATGCAATGATAAACCATAGTACTTTGTAATTACTTTGATAAACATAATCAAGTAGGACATTGATGACCCACAAGTATAGGGGGTGTATCGTAGTACTTTCGATAAATAAGAGTGTCGAACCCAATGAGGAGCAGAAGGTGTTGACAAGTAGTTTTGATCAAGGAATCACTGTAAATACTAGCAGACAAGTTTTTAGGGGTTTTTGATGTTACAGATAAATAAAATGCGTGTAAATAAAAGACAGTAATAATAATTGCAGCAAGTGGCCCAATCCTTTTTAGAGCAAAGGATAAGCCGGTTGGTTTACTTATGATGGCAAAATGTTCTTGAGGACACACGGGAATTTCGTCAAGTGCTTTTGCTTCCTACAGCTGATTAATCTTTATTGTTTTGATAAGTGTTGTGTGGGTGAACCTATGCTAATGCACTGCCCTAACTTGGACTAATACATACTTGTGATTAAACCCCTTGCAAGCATCCGCGTTACAAGGTAGTAATTAAGATAAATCTAACCACAGCCTTAAACTCTGAGATCCTACACTCCCTCATGCACCGGTTTACTAACGGAGGTTTAGGTTTCTGTCACTCCGGCAACCCCACAATTAGTAGCCAAATACACAATGCATTCCTCTAGGCCCATAAAGGTGAAGTGTCATGTAGTCGACGTTCACACGACACCACTAGAAGAATAGCACCACAACTTAAATATCAAACCAGTAAATATTACTCAACATAGTTCCACTACTAACAGCATGACTTCTCCCATGTCCTCAAGAACTAAACGAACGACTCACAAGACATCATATGGATCATGATCAGAGGTGATATAATGATGAATAACAATCTGGACATATACTTCAATTCACCGATAAAACTTAATAGCATCAACCACAAGTAGTAATCAACACCGGGAAAGTTTCCCCTATGAACTACACAAAGTATAACCCTAGATGTTACAGCGGAACGGAGTAGAGCGGTGGAAATTAAACTCATAAGATTCTCCATTAAATTTAGTGTAAATTTTCTCTTTCTTACAATCTATAATAGCACCACATGTATTCAAGAAAGGTCTACCGAAAATAATAGGACAAGTTTTACTAGCTTTAGAACCAAGTACTAGAAAATCAGTAGGATATTTAGTTTTACCGCATAAAACCTCAACATCTCTCACAATACCGAATGGAGAGATAGTTTCCCTATTGGCAAGTTGAATAACCACATCAATATCCTCAAGTTCACAGGGACTAATTTCATGCATAATTTCTTTATAAAGTTCAAAAGGAATAGCACTAGAACTTGCACCAATATCACGTAAACCATAATAGCAATGTTCTCCTATCTTCACTGAAAGCACAGGAACACTTGTTTTCCTAAATTTACCAGGATGCGAAACAATATTAGAAGCATCTTCACAAAAGATAATATGTTCTCCATCTACATTTTCAGTTACCAAATCCTTTATAATTGCTACTTCAGGTTCAACAGTTATTTGTTCATCAGGCTCTAAAGGTTTCTTGGGACCTTTATTAATCACACTAGCTATCAGAAAATGTTGCTTGACTTTAACAGGAAAAGGTATTTTTTCAATATAAGGTTCTGGCAAAATGTGATCAACAGTATGAACTTCAATACTTCTGCCAATGGCCGAATTGGTTTTATCTTTATAAGGTTCATGATATTTATTCAAATTCTTCTTAGGCACATCAAGATAAGAGGCAAAAGCTTTGTAATAATTTGCAACAACTTGAGAATCAAGACAGTAAACAACACTAACATTACGGAAATCATCAGTCTCCATTAAAGATTTAATGCATTCATAATCATAATTTATACCTGACTTTCTACCTTTGTCGTTCTCCCATCCTTCAGTATTTTCCTGAATACGGTCAAGTAGGTCCCATTTAACTTCTTCTTCAGTACGTGTAAATGATCCAGAACAAGAAGCATCCAATAAATCCTTATCATGAAGAGAAAGCCTTGCATAAAAATTATTGATAACAATATTACTTGGGAGCTCATGAATGGGACATTTGAGCATTAGTGACTTCAATCTCCCCACGCTTGGGCAATACTCTCTCCATCATGAGGCTAAAAATTATATATGCGATTTCGATCTTGATGAATCTCACTAGGAGGATAGAATTTAGAATAAAAGAGAGGTACAATTTCCTCCCAGCCAATAGATCGGCCATTCTTCAGCATCTTATACCATTCCGCAGCTCGGCCCTTCAATGATATAGAGAATAAATTCCTCTTGACTTTTTCCATTGAAATACCCGCACACTTGAACAACTCGCATAATTCATGTATAAATAGTAAATGATCACCAGGATGGATGGTTCCATCTCCAACATAGCGGTTATCCATAACACGTTCAACAATTTTCATAGGTATTTTAAATGGATCTAATTCAGCAGGCGGTGGTTCATCTACTACCTTAGCAGTGGCAGTAGTATTCCCAAATAGGGATTCGAATGGAGATCTCTCCATAATAAAATAAAGCAACAAGCAGAAATAAAAACAGCACTTACAGTAAAGGTTTCCCTTACCAATTCCACTTACCAATAGCACTTCACTCCCCGGCAACGGCGCCGGAAAATAGTCTTGATGACCCACAAGTATAGGGGGTGTATCGTAGTACATTCGATAAATAAGTGTGTCGAACCCAACGAGTAGCAGAAGGTGTTGACAAGTAGTTTGGATCAAGGAATCACTGTAAATACTAGCAGACAAGTTTTTAGGGGTTTTTGATATTGCAGATAAATAAAATGCATGTAAATAAAAGACAGTAATAATAATTGCAGCAAGTGGCCCAATCCTTTTTAGATCAAAGGATAAGCCGGTTGGTTTACTTATGATGGCAAAATGTTCTTGAGGACACACGGGAATTTCATCAAGAGCTTTCGCTTCCTACAGCTGATCAATCTTTATTGTTTATATAAGTGTTGTGTGGGTGAACCTATGCTAATGCACTGCCCTAACTTGGACTAATACATACTTGTGATTAAACCCCTTGCAAGCATCTGCGTTACAAGGAAGTAATTAAGATAAATCTAACCACAACCTTAAACTCTGAGATCCTACACTCCCTCATGCACCGGTTTACTAACGGGGGTTTCTGTCAGTCCGGCAACCCCACAATTAGTAGCCAAATACACAATACATTCCTCTAGGCCCATAAAGGTGAAGTGTCATGTAGTCGACGTTCACACGACACCACTAGGAGAATAGCACAACTTAAATATCAAACCAGTAAATATTACTCAACATAGTTCCACTACTAACAGCATGACTTCTCCCATGTCCTCAAGAACTAAACGAACTACCCACAAGACATCATATAAATGATGAACAACAATCTGGACATATACTTCAATTCACCGATAAAACTTAATAGCATCAACCACAAGTAGTAATCAACACCGGGAAAGTTTCCCCTATGAACTACACAAAGTATAACCCTAGATGTTACAAGGAACGGAGTAGAGCGGTGGAGATGATGGTGACGGCGGTGGAGATGATGATGATGATCTCGATGAAGTCCGGCGTGATGACGATGACGATGGCGATGATTTCCCCCCTCCGGGAAGGAATTTCCCCAGCAGATTTCTGCCTGCCGGAGAGCTTTTTCTCTCTCTGTGGTTTCCGCCTCGTGGAGGCGGCGGAATATTTCCTCGATGACTCCTCGCGTCTTAGGGTTTCTGGGGGATGAAATACGCGAAGGGGGAGCGTCAAAGGTGGGCCAGGGTGGCCACACTGTCGTGGGGTAGATAACGCGGCAGATGCTACTTTGGGGTAGCTTGAGTTGATGGGCAAGGTGACTCTGGTATCTGGGAGATTGTTTAGCATTGCAGGGACAAAGGGTTTACCCAGGTTTGGCCTCTCCATTGGAGATAAAGACCTACTTCCTGCTATCTTATTATTGATCTCGATCTCGATAACCCGGCTATGACAACAGAGCCGGATCTCGATCTAGGTTACAAGGTTCGCTTGGTAGCATATGTTTCTCTATGGTTCTCTCGCCTAAGCTTGGATCGTAAAAGTCCTCTCTAACTAGGGCTCAGGGACCAGTTTATATAGATGACCGGGTCTCCTGTCACTTTACAAGGTAAGCCCAGGTTCTACCCAGACTCGGAGTTCTACTCTAGCTCTCCTGGCCTTCGTGTCCTCCAAGTCCTGAACCGCCTCTGGACTTCTAGAACCTTTCCTTCCTGAACCGGGTTACCGCCAAACCTACTGGCCCAGCGACATAACCCGGCCTATGCTGATGGTTAGCTGGCCTGGCCGGGCCTCCTGCCTGGCGGGCCACGCTTCCCTCTTCATGGGCCTACCGGGTTATTATCCCACCATCAGTAGCCCCCAGGTTAATCTGGTTGCCTGGTTGACATGTTCTGCTTCTATTCTTGAATGTTGCTTCTTTAAGCTGAACTGTTATCTTGGTCAGCCGGGTTAACCACCTGAAACACAAAAATAATATACAACAAATTAAACACCAGGTTACATCACTTTTCTCCTAAGCTTGGCCAGCCCTTCTTGGCGACCTAGGACGTAACCCGGTTCAAATACACCGGGTTTCACTTTCAACACTTAGCGAAAATTATCACCCAACTGTAAATCCATCCTCAATCCATCTCAATCGTGATCTTATCAATTAATATCCCGTAATTATCTCATTCTGTTTGTCGTTGACTTTTGGTCAAAGATCCTTATCTCTTCACTTTTTACCACAACGCCCCTAGGGCTTTTACTGCGCCTAAGAAGAAAGCTAGGGTAAACGCACTGTTTACTTTCCCCATTCCCTTCCTTGGCCAGTTCACCTTCAACCTCGCGCAGCCGCCGCAATCCATCTCCAATCGAGCTTCCAAATCACCGCGAGAAGATCCACAGGTACGATTCTCTCACGCATCCGTATTACACATTCGATTCCGCTCTGAATCGCGCCCAAATTTACTTTGTATTTTCCTCTCCACACGTCCGCATCTACATCTAGGGTTCCTCATCACCATTGTTGCAACCAGAGAACCTCAAAGCTCCACAATCATGGTGAAGGAGAAGGTGAAGGCTGGGGGTCCCCGTGCTGCAAAGAAGATTGCAAAGAAACCTCCCAGCTCCCACGCTGGGGGATCTGGCTCCGCCGCCCCCGCTGCTGCTCAGGTCAACTGGACCAAATCCACAGTGACGAACCTGATGCTGCAAGAATACGTGAACTGCGGCGAGCTCCCTCCCAAGGTGGAGATCAGCTGGCGCGCTGCTGGGGAAGAAATCCGCCCTAGCCCAAAAGAAGGTGAAGTGGTTGTTTTCCTTGATCATGTACAGCGCGGTCTTCGCCCCCAGGCTCTCTGTTTTTCCGCCGGGTCTTGAAATACTACGGCCTTAGGCCTCAAGATATTGCACCCAACTCTATGTTGAACATCAGCAACTTTGTTGTGTTCTGTGAGGACTACTTGCAAATGGCTCCAAGCCTCGACCTTTTCCTTGAATTTTTCTACTGCAACCCATCTCGCAAAGACCAAGTGATCCCGTATGGTGGAGTTGCAATCCAGCGCCGCAGGGAATGCGATTTCCCGGCTCTTCTTTTAGCCAGCCATCCCATGGGGTGGCAAAACACATACTTTTACAGTAAGGACACCTCACCCGAGTCTGACGACGCCCATTACCGGCTTTCCGGAACTCGGGCCTAAACTACGAAGCTAAGATGAACAGTTATGCTGATGATGCTGACTGGGTCAAGCTCGAGCCCACACTTCGCCGTGCCAGAGCCTTACTCGCCCATGGCCTCAAAGGCACGGACCTCGTCAAGTGTTGGATTGGTTGGTTTATCCAACCACTCAGTATCAGGACCCGGCTATTTTGCCAATACACTGGTGAAACCACAGATAACATGCGTTATTCTGAGATGACGCTAACTGATGATCAGATTGTGAAGAATGCCAAGAGACTGCTTGGCGAAAAGAAAGATGCCATTGCATTGGACGGGCTTGCCCCATTTAGTGCTAAGAATAAACCCTCCACGGTAAAAACCAATCCTTGATCATTTATGCTAATTTTAACCCGGTAATTTCATCCATAGAATGTTACTTACTTTAACTACTTTTTCTCAGGACTCCAAGTGGTGGAGCGTGGATTTTACTCCTACATCCTCTCCTGATGGGGAGGACACAGAAAGTGAAGATGAAGAAGATGAAGAAGAAGAAGAAGAAGAAGAAGAAGAAGAAGGTGAGCTAGACTCTATAGGCCAGCTCTTCATCCAATTGATTAACAGCGAAGTCCCCAACAAGGAAACTTCTACTGATAACCCGGCAAATCTTATTCCAGGCCCTACTGACCCGGCTTCTGACGTACCGCCGGGTCCCCAAACTGCTGAACCTCCTACTCAAAAGAGGACCCGGGCCACCATTGCTAAGGTACCATATTCTCGTTCCTCAGTTTTCATGATGAACTCATCTCAAACCCAAGCACAAACACAGGAAAAAGAAGCTGAGAAAGAGGCTGAGGCGAACAAGAGGCGCCGAACCCGATCTTCTACAAGCCACGCTTCCCTGAGCCCAGGTATCCCTCAACGCTCTTTATCAAGCTGGGCCAAATCCATCCAGAAGACGCCCAGCAAACAGTACCCTTTAGCTGGCAAGATCCGGGTCGCCAAACCATCTCGTTTGTCAGATTCCTCCTCGGATGGTGTTAGCACACTCGAGGATTTCCATATCAATGCCGGGTTAGAAATACTCTCCCATTATTTCATTCTTCTATATTTTACTGCCCATTTTTCGCTTGACTAAATCACTATCTTGTTCCAGTGCCAGAGCCTTTGCGGATGAAGACCTGGACTCTCCTCCAGCGGCGTCTCCTCCAGCAACAACAGAGCCTTCTCCGATGGAGGCACATATTGAGGAACCGGTGGACAGAGACGAGCCCACGGAGCATGTAACCCCTGTGTCTTCTCCAAAAAACTCAGTTGATCCTGTACCAGAATCCTCCCCAGCTACTCATTCGCCCGGGTTAGGCTCTGGAACTAAAGAAGATGAAGTACAAGTTACTGGAACCCGGCACGTTCCAGTGCAAGGTGCCCCCGAAATTCTTGCCAAGGTGCCAGCTCCAGATACTAACCCGGCATCTCCTGCCAAGGGAAAGAACCCGGCTCCTTCATCAGATATGCCAGCTCTGGATGCCATGTCCGTCCCAGCCCTTTGCGATGAATACTTTCTCGCCTTGCTCAACACAAGAACCTGGAGACAGAACTGGTCGCCCTGATTCAGAAATGATATCAGGTACACACTTTATTTCCTGCCTTTATATTTTCTTGCATAACTATATCTTGAGTAGCCCCCAAGCTCTAAGTTCATCACTTGTTGATGAGCTTGGTGCTTATAATATGAATTCCTTCGGCAAAAAACTTCAATCCTATAGCCCCCAAGTGCCTGGTTGTCTGTTCACAGCAACCTGGGACTAAAAACTTCCATCGTTTAAAACTTGCCAACTTTCACATCAAAATTTGAACACTGTAGCCCCCAAGTGCCGGGTTGCCTGCCTGCAGCAGCCTGGGACTACCACACATCCATATTGCCTCTTATGCACTACTTAAGAACGTCAAAAGTATAGACCCCAAGTTCCGGGTTAACTTGCCTGCGGTAACCTGGGACTAACATAATCTTTTGAATTTTAACAGGAAGACCACGCCAAAGCCGAGGCAGAAATCACCCGGCTCAAGGATGTTGCGAAAACTGAATCTGAAACCCGGGTGACGCATGCTGAACAGCTGCAAACCCTGAAGAAAAATGTCACAGAGCTAACCCAGGAAAATTCTGACCTCAAGAAAGAACTGGCGGAACATGAAGAACACTGGAACGAGCAACGCGCCAACCTCCAGAAGCAACTAGATGCAGCTATCACTGAGCTAACCCGGCTGAAGAAAATGATCACCTCTATGGTTGAATCCTTAGTGGGTAAGCATTACTCCTTTGAACTCGAACTAAACTGAGCAATCAGACCCGGTTTTTAAATCTCACTGTTACGCCTTTCCGTACCCAGGCCCTCGTGATGGGAACCTTCGCAAAACTGCTGCAGAGAAGATCAAGTGTATGTACACGCTGACACGTCAGGTGTACTTTGGCAGCTGCGAGGTCATCAAAGCCGCAAGAGATTGGGAGAACCCGCCAAGCGTGTATACTGAAGTCCTTGGGCATCTGTCAACAATGCCATAATGGATACATCTGCTCAAGAGATCTGCCTGCAGGGCCGGGGTGATGCGAGGTCTTGCTGTCGTGGTGGGATCACGGCAGATGCCATAGGTATGGCTAAGATGGGGCCGAATGGTCGTTGGGGGAATCCGGGGAGGGTTTATGCACTCAAGAAGTGCACACGCAAGAACACGCAAGAACACGAACGAAGAACCAAGAAAGCAAGAACACAAAGCACACCACGATGTACCCTGCTTCGGGGCCCTCTTGTGGAGGTAACACCCCTACTGCAGCACTATCCTACTCAGTGTATAGCTCAAAGTGACAAGTACAAGCTGCTCCTCGAGCTGTATGATGCTACAATGGTGAGAACTTGAGGTAAAAGATGGAGCTAGACGGGAGGAAGAAGGCACTCCGAGCTGAATCCGAGGTGTTTCCGGGGTGTTCCGAGCTTCCTCTCTCTCTTTCTTTCTCTCTTGATCAACTAGTTCCAGCGCGGGGGGGGGGGGGGTCTCTCTAGCAGGAGGGGGTGAAGCCCACTATATAGGCCAGCCGGGTTACCATTGTGCCCCTCGCCGAACACTGTTGCCATGCCTCTGCAACGGTCACCACCGTACCACCGTACCTCGGTCAGGGACAAGACGTGGCTTGCCCATCTCCTGTAGCCTAACGGCAGAACTAGCATGTCCCCTCTGACCGAGACAGGACGTGGCCTGGCAGAGCTACCTCGTAGCCTTTTCCCAGATCCCGCGTGGTCAGCGGTCAGAGACGTGCAGGCCCGCCGAACCCGGAGCACGCCTCTGCCAGGCTCCTTGACAGACGCTCCCGTGTCAGGCGCTCTTGTACCCGGCTGGAAGTGACAGGAGCATTGACTCCTGCCCGACCTACAGCCCATCACCTCGGTTAGCTCGGCACGGATGTGACGGGCTCCGTACCTCGGGTCTTGCGCTTAATATCTTTTACCAGGTCGGATCTTACTTCCTCCCCACAGCTTCTCCTGCTCTCACAACACAAACCACTGCACTGAGGTAGTTAGGTCGGCTGAACATAGCTCGGACAGTGAACCTCGGCCCTGGCCAACAGTATACTCGGACCCCTCTGGGCCAAGATAGGTCGGCCTGTATTCTCCAGGTCAAGATGAAGCTCGGACATTCCCAGGCCCAAACAGGTCGGCCCTTTCCGTACCTCGGCACAACTTCGAACTCCACCTTATGCCAAGCCTTGACCCTACCCGGGGATACTCCCCCGACATTAGTCCCCGAAGCTGGTGCGGTCCTACGACCTCGGACGGAGGGCCGTAGCAGGTTCAAAACAAGCAAGACACCACCTCCTAAACCGACCTCCAACATAGTTCCGCCGAGGTACTTCCCACATACCACCATCCAATCCGAGGTAGATATGCAAACTGAACTCTCCGAGCTATCTGACTCAGCACAATCTTGCCTCAAGATTTTCCGAGGCACGTGGCGAAGAATCTCTGCCCGGGCTTCGAATCCGGACCTCTGAAAGACAGGTTCTGACCACACGCCGCCCTCGTCAGCCGGACCCACCGAACAGCGCACCTGCGCACTCAAGTACTTGACCGCCCCCGACCCCTCGATTCTCGCGCTGACCAGCGCAGGAAATCCGGGTGGGCGGTTGCCACTCTGCGGCCCACGATGTGGCCGATCGTGCGGCCACAAACCGCGTAACCGTGCGCCCACCCGCACACGATCCCGCGCCTTCCCGATAACCGCGCGGTAGTGGTGCAGTTAATGCGTGCAGTTACCGCACGCGGCTATAAGTAGGGCCCCACGGGTAACTTCACCATCTTCTTCCTCCATCGCCCATTGCTCCGCGCCCACTGCACCGTGCCCTCTGTCTCCATCGCCGCCGTCGAGCACTCGCCGCTGCAACCTCGCCGTCTCGAAGAATCTCGCCGGAACGCGCACCGCGCCTTGCGCCGCCACTCCATCGTCGATCTTTCCCCGATCCTCAAGTACCTCACCGGTGAGTTCCTTATCTCCCCTCCGTTGCCATAGCCATGAACAGGTTCATCCTTCGATGAACTCGAGGATCTGGATGAATATGATGAACTTGAGGAACCCGATGCTCTATCTTTGCACTCTCTTAGCCATTTTTAGATCTCCTCTAGACTTGTACCAGATGCATCCGTAGCACTGCCCTTTCAGTTTTGCCCCTGGATGAACTTGATTTTATTTCCCTTTTTGCTCATCGGTAGATCTTTGCTAGCATCTCGCCATGGTAGAAACATGTTTCCCGCCTAAAACTCTTTAGCTCGGCTGTTTTGACTGATCCGAGGTATTTTACCCCGGCTATCCTGAACTGTCCGAGGTACTTACCCCGGTGGAACCTTGAACTGTCCGAGGTACTTACCCCGGTTGAACCTCCCTTTTCTGCAGGAAAGTGCCAACATGTCGGCAATTGCCAGCGAGAGAGGTGGATGGGATGGCTCGGACGTCACCGACGACGATATTAAATGGCTCAAAGAAACTCATCGAATCCCAGCCGAACTGCTGTATCGGCTTCACACTGGGGACGGCGAACCGATCGCCAACCCCGGCGAGAAAGTGGTGTTTGTCTCTCACTTCGAGCGCGGATTCGGACTTCCGGCCAGCAAGTTCTTTCGAGAATTTCTGAAGTTCTTCGGCTTGCAGCCGCACCACCTCCCAGCTAACTCCATACTACAGCTGTCGTGCTACGCAGCTTTCTCTGAAGGATACTCGGCCTCTGGCCGAGCGTTGAGGGCTGGGCCAAGTACTTCCAGCTGAAGAAACAGAGCATCCCCAACAAGGAGGTCGTGAACAAGGATATGACTGCCTGTGGTGCGGCCGCTATCTCACCCCGGCTGGGCTCCGAGTTCCCACGGATCAAAGGCCTGGAGAGCTGCAAGAAGTGGAATCGATCCTTTTTCTATGTGAGGAACCCCGATACTGTCGACCTCATCAACCTCCCGGACTTCCAGCTCGGCCCTCCCACTGCACAACTCAATTGGGATTTCAACCCGGAGGACGCCTACGCCGAGGTTCAAGAGATCCATGAATACATGCTGGATCTCAAGAAAAGAGGGTGGGGTTCCGATGACATCCTCCGGACTTTTGTGGATCGAAGAGTCAGCCCCCTTCAACAACGAGCCCATAAGATCTGCCATATGGAAGGTCTACTCGATCCTACTCGGATCAGCAGCAAGGCGCTCTCCAAGGCCTCAGTTTGGCGCCGGGTCAAAGCCGTTGCCCAGACTGAGATGGACGAGGAGTGGACATGGGGCGTGGAGCCTCACAACAGAGAAAATCTTCCGGAGCAAGTGAGTACTTACTAAATTTCCGAGCTTACGCTCCGGTCTTGCACACCTCGGTTGCTTCTTAACTCAATTCTTTTTTGCCACTCCTGCAGCGGTTCGCCCGGCAGCTGATCGAGGACGGCCCGGAGCCGTCGAACTGGGCTCCTGCCCGCCTCGCCCTGGAAGGTTCAGAGACTGAAGACCCGGACAACGAGGATCACCTTCCGATCCCTAAGGCCGTTCCGAGGTCCGCCCCAAAGACTGGCTCCTCCAACCCGGGTAAGAAACAAGTTCCCAGTTCCATCAGAGACTGGTCTGACGACGATGATGACGATGACGATTGCCAAATTCTGGAACCTGTCAACGTTATTCCCATTTCATATGCTCCTCCAACATATAAGAACTTTCATCCAGCGTCTGCAGCTTCCCGGAAGCGCCCAGGACCTGGTACCTCGGATGCCGAGGCTTCCAAGACCTCGGAGACTGCAGCGCCCAAAGCCAAGCGTGCCAAGAAGACCTCGGCGCGGCGCAAGAAACGAGGTCCCGTGGAGGAAGATGCGTAAGTGACCTTTGCTCCTCCTTACTTCTCACGCTGCTCCAAGGTTAAGCTTTTTACACTCTAACTTAATCTTTCTCTTTCGTCTAGCCCGGCTCGGCAGGTCAAACAGAGCCATAGCTCGATACACTCACCACTGCCTCCAGTGGTTGAAGCCCAGACAACCGAGGTCGAGGTTAACCTCGGCAGCCCCGCCAGAGCCTCTCCTCCAGGACCGTCCATTGACCTCACCAGCCCGGAGAAGACCATCTCCTCCCCTACGCGCGTCTCCTCCGCCGAACTTCCACCGCCGAGCTCTGACTCCGGCCTGGGGCACTCTGCTCCCCGCCGAGATCAGACTCCTCCGCCTCCTCAGAAGGATGCGGAGACAGATCGCGCCAAGACTCCGGTTAAAGCGTGCAGGAGCCTCGGCTGTCCCCCAAGTCTCAAGCTGCGCGCAACCAGCAGCAACAGCAGCAAAAGAAGAAACAACAACAACAACTGCAGAAGCAAAAGCTCCAGCAGCAGCAGAAAGATTCAGCTCAAAACGTTGAGCCCCCCAAACAGCCACAGCAAACTCCGATGCCGCCACCGTCATCAGGCCCCTTGACTGCGAGCACCCAACTGGTGCCGCATGTTCCCGCTTCTGCGCCGAGGTCCACCTTGACCAAGGCCGCGCCCTCGAGCTCTCAGGTCGCCACCTCCCGAGCTTTATTCGCTGCTACTACCCAGCCGGACATCAGCAGCTGGGAGGTCGGGCAACTCCGGACCAAGAGCGGGAACAGCCTAGGCTCGGAGAAGCACTATGACATGGACTGGAACTCGGCTGACACTGTCGAGGTCTCCTCCAACCCGAGCTCTGAGCATCAAGTTGGACCCAGCGCCGTGCTCCAATCTATCTATAACATGCAGACTGCAGTCCTTGATTGCAGCAAGAAGGCCTCGGTAAGTTTCTTTACACAGCTCTCTTTCTTCCTTTGAAATCAAATGACAAACATACACTATTCCCAGTCCCCGAGATTCGGGTTGAGCAATTGACACTCCACCGAGTTAAAATTGCTCGGCTTGAATCTCAAAAACTTGTCATTTCTCCCATGCTGAGTCCCCGAGGCCAATGCCAAGTCCCCGGGACTCAATTGGGCCTCGGGTGCTAGAAATACCTCGGATTTATCCGAACTGATCTCTCTCTTTTTTCAGGAATGCAACAATGCTCGGACAAAGGTCTTCAAGAACCTCCTGCTGGATCACAACAGGCTGAAGAAGTCTCACCGGACTCTTCTATCCGCTAAGGAGCAGAGCGACAAGGATTACGCCTCCAAGTTGAAGACAGCCGAGGATGAAATAGCTCGGCTGCAACAAGAGCTGAACCGGGCTAATGAAGCCAAGACTGCTGCGGAGGACGCTATGAAGGTTAAGGACCAGGCCGCCGAACAGCAGCAAAATCTTGCCAAGACCCTGGAGAGCCGTGCCACCTCGGCCGAAGCCGAACTTACCGCCCTCCGAGCTATCTCGAAAAGCTGGTTGTCCGAGCTCGCTCGGATTAATCATCAAATGGACAGTAAGTTCCTTCTCACCTTTTCCTTATTTTCTGCCGACCTACATCCCGTGCCACCGTATGCCTTATTTCAGCGACAGCCTTTTTGTCCTCTTCAGAAACTTCGAGCACTCCAAGGACAAGGCTATCCGCGAAGTTCAAGCAGCTCGGGCAAAGAGGGCTGAGACAGAAACTCTCAGCGACAGCTGGGACATCCAGGACCACCTTGTCGCCCTTAATGCTCGGATCAGGCCGCTCCGAGCCATTGGAACTAAACTTGTTGATGCTGCCATCGAGGTCCACCGTGCCCTCTGGCCCAAGGTCAAGACTCCCACTTGCATCGACGAGCTCGCCACGAAGCTGAAAGGAGCCGAGGCTAGACTTCGGGAGTGGAGATGCTCGTCAGCTCGGGCTGGAGCGGACAAGGCCCTGGTGTTCGTGCTGTCCTGGTATGAGATGTTGAGATCCACACTGTTACCTCCCTGCGCAGGGGCTCTCCTTGGAACTCCACCCCGGATGGCATTGCGAAACGCCAAGCAGCAGCCGACCGCTTTGCTAGTTACGCAAACACCCGGACCTTTGATGACGGGCGCCTCTACTCTGAGGACGAAGAGAGCTCGGACGAGGAAGCAGCGTCTGGTGAAGAAAGTTCTGAAGGCGAGGACATTGACTTTGAAGAGCCAGAGAGCTCCAAGGGCAAGGCGGCAAAACAACCGAGGTGGCTGAAGGCTCTGATGATGACTTCAGCTTCGACGAACCTCCGAACTCCAAGGGCAAGTCCGGCAAAGCTGTAGCCACCGAGGTGATTTCCTCCGACGTGACGGACACCCCGGCAACAACTCCCACAACCGAGGTTGCTTCCGCGACCGAGGTTGCTGCGCCCGAGGCTCCCACTGCCACCACTTCGCGACCGAGGTCTCTGGTTCCGAGGCCTGAATTTATCTTAAGCAAAACATTAAATCCCCGGTATGCCGGGTGCAGATGTAACAGACCTTAAGTAGTTTGCTTGCTACCATTACTTTTAACTTGCTATCCGAACCAAGCTTTTCTAAGAATTTATGCCGAACCCTTTTGGAACGAGTCCCCGAGTTCACTTTCGTGTTTACTATATCTGGCATTCTTTGCTCTTGTCTACCATTTAGGCGTTCGACAGTCGAGTCACAAGATTGTTGTTTATAGCATACAGTACTTAGCAAATCTCGAAGTGTGTTTCAAAACCATCCGACATAAACGAAAGGTAAAGACAGGGGTTAGTAAACGACACATGCCGAACTATATTTTTGGACCGAGTCCCCGAGTTCATTTTCATGTCTCCCACGTTTTTTCATCTTTGCTCTTGACTACCATTTAGGCAGATGCCAGTCGAGTCACAAGATTAGTTACACAGCATACATTACTTGAAGTTTGAGACGAGGTTCAAAATAGTTCGGCATATGAACGAAACTGACAAACAGAAATAAAACACAAGCACAAGAGCGAGGCAGTCCCCGAGCTTCAACCTCGGAGTGCCGACATTTTATTAAGGATTAACCGAGGTACATACATTGCGCCTTTCATGAGTAGAAAGGTCGGAGTAGAGCTACGTTCCATGGTCGCCTGACCTCTGATCCGGGGTTGTCCAGCCCATCTTCCCTTGGTTCCTGCGCATCTATTAGATAGTAGGAATCATTGAGCAGAGCTCGGGTCACAATGAACGGTCCCTCCCATGGAGGTGACAACTTGTGCCGGCCTTTCTTGCGCTGCACCAACCTCAGCACCAAATCTCCCTCGTGAAACACACGAGGGTTGATACTCCGGCTATGATAACGTCGGAGACCTTGTTGGTATATTGCTGACCGAGATGAGGCCAACTCTCTTGCTTCCTCAAGCAGATCTACTGCATCCTCCCGAGCCTCTTTTGCCTCGGCTTCAGTGTACATTGCCACTCTGGGCGCATCATACTCGATGTCAGTGGGTAGCATAGCTTCTGCCCCATAGACCATAAAAAATGGCGTATAGCCAGTTGATCGATTTGGCGTGGTCCTTAGACCCCACAGTACTGCTGGTATCTCATCTATCCAACACCCCGGCGTTTTCAGCAGTGGTTCAATGAGCCGAGCCTTGATGCCGGCCAACACTAGAGCATTTGATCTTTCCACTTGTCCATTAGACTCCGGGTGTGCCACCGAGGCTATGTCCAGCCGGATTCCCTTGTTCATGCAAAACCGAGCGAACTCTCCAACAGCAAAGTTTGTGCCGTTGTCCGAGATAATGCTATGGGGGTAGCCATATCGCAGAATAATCTCCTTCAAGAAAGTCACTGCTGAATGACCATCCAACTTCCGGATTGGTTTCACCTCGATCCACTTGGTGAACTTGTCCACCATCACCAATATGTGCGTCATGTTACCTCGGGCTGGTTTGAACTCTCCCACCATATCCAAACACCATACCGCAAACGGCCAAGTGATAGGAATTGTTTTGAGCGCCGAGGCTGGCATATGCGTTTGCTTGGCAAACCTTTGGCATCCTTCACATCTCCGGACTATGGCCTCTGCATCAGCAAGAGCAGTGGGCCAATAGAACCCATGCCTGAACACCTTGGCCACCAGAGCTCTTGTGCTGCAATGATGACCACACTCTCCTTGGTGGATCTCCAAAAGCATCTCCTTGCCTTCAGCTGGCTCGACACACCGTTGCAACACCTCGGTTACGCTTCTTTTATAGAGCTCCTTGTTGATGATGGTGTACGCCTTGGCCCTCCTTTGAATTCTCCTAGCCTCGGTTGTGTCACTTGGCATGCTTCCCTCCGTTATGAACTTCATGATTTGCTCCGCCCACTCCGGCACGGGTGCAAAGGAAAAAGTTCCTCGTCCACCTCCATTGGCTCGGCCACCATAATCTCCTCCATTATTTCCTCCACCATCCTGCGACCAGTCCCCGAGTCTTGATGAGCAGTCCCCGAGGTTGGTGCGCAGTCCCCGAGCTCTGCCACGCAGTCCCCGGGTCCGACCAAACGCACCCGACGTCTACCTCCATTGGAACAGGTCCGGGCTCTTGCTCCGCCGGGATGAAAATAGATTCGGATTCAGGAGAAGGTTTGATTGAAGGAGTTCTCAAGTGATTCAGGGCTACCCCTGGTGGTACTGCCTCTTTCGATGAACCGAGCTTTGACAACACGTCGGCAGCATCATTTTCTGCCCGAGGTATATGCCTGTACTCACACCCTTCAAAGAACCCGGATATCTTTTGCACATGGAACCGATATAACGCCATGTTGGCATCCAGAGCATCCCAAGTTCCAGAAGATTGTTGCACCACCAGGTCGGAATCGCCGAAGCACTCTACACGCCGGATACCGATCTCCTTTGCCACCTTGAGGCCATGGATTAAGGCCTCATACTCCGCCACATTGTTTGATGCTGAGAAATGAATCTGCAGCACGTACTTCAGCTGATCTCGCTTTGGCGAGGTGAGGACTATTCCAGCCCCCAGCCCGATCTTTGTCTTGGACCCATCAAAATGCATTTTCCAATAATTATAGTCCGGCCTGGGTGGCTCATACTGCATCTCGGCCCAATCACAAAAGAAGTCCGGCAACGCCTGGGATTTAATTGCGTCTCTTCTCTCATAATGTGGTGCATATGGAGACACCTCAATCGCCCATTTGGCAACTCGGCCAGTTGCATCTTTGCACCCGATGATCTCCGAGATTGGAGCTTCGCACACCACCGTCATGGGATGCTCCTGGAAATAATGCTTCAACTTCTTGACCGCCAGGTAGACACCATACGTCATCTTCTGGTAGTGAGGATAGTTCTGCTTCGAGGTAGAGATCACCTCGCTCAAGTAATACACCGGTCTCTGCACCGACCTGCCACCTTCTTCGCGCTCCACCACCACTGCCACACTTACAACTCGGTTTGTGGCCGCAATGTAAAGTAACATCGGCTCATTGTGCAATGGTGACGCCAACACCGGGGCAGTGGACAACATCTTTTTCAGCTCACCGAACGCCACGTCGGCCTGCGGGGTCCATGTAAACCCGGTACTTTTCTTCATGAGCTGGTACAAAGGCAAGGCTTTTTCTCCTAGCCGAGCTACAAATCGGCTCAACGAGGCTAGGCACCCTGTGAACTTCTGCACATCTTTCAAACACTTCGGTAACTTCATGCTCTCAATAGCTCGGATTTGGCCGGGTTAACCTCGATACCTCGGCTAGACACCAGGAATCCGAGCAACTTTCCAGCCGGGACACCAAAGGTGCACTTGTCCGGGTTAAGCTTCAACCGATACTTTCTCAAATTCACAAATGTCTCCTCGAGATCCTCGAGGAGAGTACGTTTCTCCTTAGTTTTGATGACAATATCATCGACATACACTTGCACATTTTTGCCCATCTGAGAGTGCAGGCATTTCTGCATACACCTCTGATAAGTTGCCCCGGCATTTCTCAGACCAAAACACATGACACGATAGCAATACGCCCCATACGGGGTAATAAAAGCAGTCTTTATTTGATCCTTTGGGTTCAGTGGTATCTGGTGAAAACCAGAGTACGCATCGATAAAAGACAACAGTTCACAACCAGCAGTGGAATCGATCACTTGATCAATCCGAGGTAATGGAAATGGATCTTTGGGCACGCCTTGTTGAGGTTAGTGAAGTCAATGCACATGCGCCACACCTTGACCACGGCTGGCTCGTCTTTCTTCTTTTCCACCAAGACCGGATTGGATATCCAGTCCGGATGCAGCACCTCCATAATGAACCCGGCTGCAAGCAACTTAGCCAGCTCGTCCAGCACCACTTGTCTCGGTCGTCTGAGAGACGACGGGTCGGTTGCCTCACCGGTTTCACCTCTGGCCTAACAAATAAAGAGTGCTCTGCCAACTCCCTCGGAACACCAGGCAGGTCCTTAGCCGACCATGCAAAGATATCCCGATTCTCACGGAGGAAGTGACAGAGCTCGCCTTCCTATTTCTCGCCCAGCCCGGTCCCAATGATGGCCATATGCTCTGGGTGCTCCGGGTCAATGGGGATCTTCTTGGTCTCCTTGGGCACCTCGAACGCCGCAGTTGAGTCCGGGCTCATCAGTCCGGACAGGCCGAGCTGTGTTGACTGCGCCATTGCCACCACTTGATGCAGCTTCTTCTTCTCAGCTGCGATCACCAAAGACTCGGCCAGATTAGACCCCGCCGAGGCACACTGAATGGCTCGCTTGTAGTCACCCGAGATGGATATGATCCCATTAGGCCCTGGCATTTTCATCTTCAGGTATGCAACATGGGTGGAAATCATGAACTTGGCCAGAGCTGGCCTTCCAAGCAATGCATGGTATGCACTCTCCAAGTCCACCACCTCGAACTCGATACTCTCAACTCGGCAATTGTCCTTGGTTCCAAATGCTACATCCACCCATATCTTGCCCATGGGTGCACAGGAAACGCCAGGCACAATCCCATGAAAAGTACAACTGCTTGGCATCAACTGATTAGGCGATATGCCCAATTTCACCATTGTGTCTCGGTACATGATGTTGATGGCACTGCCATTGTCCACCAGAACTCGGGTGAACCTCACATTGTTGGTAGGCCCACACAACGTTGGATCTACCACCAGGGCATACTTTCCAGGGCTCGGCATGATCCGAGGTGTGTCCTTTCTGCTCCAAGTGATCTCCTGCTCAGACCAGTTCATATAGGTCGGCACCACCGGCATTACTGCATTCACCTCCATGGCACGCCTCTGCACGCTCTTCTTGTCAGTTGGCTCGGTCACAAAGACCACATAGCTCGCATGAGCCTCTCTATAGTCATTTCCGGGGTATTCATACTGCTGACTTGGTCCGGCACCATTGTTGTGTTATTACCTCGGACATTCACAACATTCACGGGTCTTGCTGCTGCAGGCCTCGGAAGAGGTGCAGTGGTTATCGGGGTAACATTTGCTCCGGACAGATTTGGGTGGGACCTCGGCTGAAATCTCTGAGGTGGTGGTCCTGCTCTGATTCCTCCGGCCTTCGCCCCTTCTTCTCTGATTCTGCGGTTCCAGCTGCACTGCCGGGTTGAATGGTTGGCTGGCTTGCGCGGGTCGGTCGTATGGTAACAGCACGGACCATCTATCATTGATTCATAGGTCATGGGTGGCTCCGGGTTCGGACTAAATGCCGGACCATTGATTTTTGGCCTCTGGACACCTCCAGCTCCGGGCTGATCCGGGTTCACCGCTGCAACTTGGTTCGAGGTGTATGGATAGTCCGGCTCCCTCCTCTTCTGTCCGAACTCCTGCGGTCATTACACCTTGGTCCGAGCCGGTTGTTTATTGGCTCCCTCCTTCTGTTACGTGCCCTGCCTCTGCTGCTGGCTGCATCGGATCACCCAGGCATAAGAATCTGCAACCCGGATTGTTTCTGCTAGGGATTCGGCATATCTCTCTGGAGCCTCTGCCACAGCATGCTGCCATGTCGACAACCATCTGCAAACCAGGAAATGGCCTGTGCCTCTACCACTCCTTCACAGGAATTCCGAACATTGCTCCACCGAGTTAAGAATTCTCGGTCAGTTTCATGATCATCTTGCTTACATGCCGCCAGGAGCTGAGGTCGGTTTGGCCTCTTGTATGTACTAGCAAAGTTGCTGTTAAACGCCAGCTCCAAGTCTATCCAGGAGTTGATACTATACTCCGGCAAATTATTCAGCCAGATCCGAGCTGGACCTTCCAACATGTGCGGGAGATACCGGACCGCCCATCGGCGATTGCCCCCCGCAATGTGCACCGAGGATACATAATCTGTCAGCCAATCTTGTGGCTTGGTGCTCCCATTGTATGGCTTGGTGTTCCGACCTAACTGGAACTGAGATACTGGTGGTGGTGGCTCCTTCATGATCCGAGGTCCAAAACACGCCGGACCAGGAGGGCCTTCCTCCTCCAGTTGCTCAGACAAGTAGATTCTATCCAGCTTGTTACGGACATCGCCTGGAGCTAACATCCGACCTCCTATCCGAGGTCCCAACGCCCCATCCACTCTGTGGTATCCAGCTCGTGCCCCCATCATCATATCGGTCATCGCCTTGACCGACGTTCTGAGGTTGCTGAACATACTCCGGCTCTCGCTGATATTGCCCCTGCTGCCGGGTTGTTGCTGATACCTCGGGGGCGGAGGTGGTTTACCTCGGCCAGCCGATGCTGCTTGACCGCCATTCTGATTTCCCTGACCGGAGTTACCCTTAGCTCGGCTTGCATTGCCTGGGCCGGGGTTTCCCTTAGCTCGGCTAGCATTGCCCTGGCCCACCTTCTGCTTTGCTGCTAAGACTGGATCATACATCTGCAGCTGCTTGTTCTGACCCGAGGTGACACTCCGGGCTCGATCGGCTCCTCCGACGAGTGGAGACGAGGCTTGCCCCTTGGACACCTGACTAACTGGCCTAGCTGAATAAACCATCTCTGAATCACCAGCCCCGGCATATGCTCTGCGGAGAGCCTCATTCTGCTGGTTAGCCACATATACTAACTCATTGACTCGCTTCTGCTGCGCACGCCATGCATCTCCAGTAACCCGGATAGCTCGGCCCTGCCTGCCTCGGCAGCTCTGAGGTTCTTAGCAGGGGAACTATACACCGGCCTTCCAGTCGACACGCGACTCTCACTCCTAGCCGAGGTGGTAGGTCGAGCCTCCCTGTTTATCTCATCATTGAGCCCCTTGCCTCTCTGCCGCACCTCGGCTCCCCTATGTGTATCAACTGCTACCGGGGTGAAGCCATTGCCGCATTGTACTCACGCAGATCTCTATTGAACTCATCTCTAGCTGTTATCATTGCTACAGCCTCCTTCTGCAACAGGACACGCTTTGCCTCTAGGTCGGCCACAGTCACCACTACATCCACTCCTGGATTTACTGGGTCTGCCAGTGTCTCCACTATCTCTACCAGGGTCGCACCTCGGCCCTGCAGCTCGGGGTGCCAGGCAGTCTTTCTCTAGCCTGGGCTTTGCAGATCTCACCTTAGCAACCTCGGCCGCCTTGGATTGGCTGGCATCTACTTTGCCAGCGGCGTCAACCGGACCTGTCATCATCACCTCCACGCAGCTCTCGGGGCGAGTGATACGCCGACCTAAAGCCGCGAGGAGAGGAGTTTCGTCGTCCACGAGCACCTGCTCCGGGTACCCGCGAACAACCTCGACAGCAACGTATGTGACGAAGCTGCCGAGCATCATGGTGAAGCCGTGCTCGGGGAAGGGCTTGCCGGCGAAACACCCCGCGTTGTCGCTGATGAAGGTGAACTCTCCGATCTTGGCGACAAGCCCGGAAAGAACACGCTCGCCTGAGCCCGTCCGGATGAAAACTCCCTCCAACGCCTCAATCTGCCCCACGGTGGGCGCCAACTGTCGTGGTGGGATCACGGCAGATGCCATAGGTATGGCTAAGATGGGGCCGAATGGTCGTTGGGGGAATCCGGGGAGGGTTTATGCACTCAAGAAGTGCACACGCAAGAACACGCAAGAACACGAACGAAGAACCAAGAAAGCAAGAACACAAAGCACACCACGATGTACCCTGCTTCGGGGCCCTCTTGTGGAGGTAACACCCCTACTGCAGCACTATCCTACTCAGTGTATAGCTCAAAGTGACAAGTACAAGCTGCTCCTCGAGCTGTATGATGATACAATGGTGAGAACTTGAGGTAAAAGATGGAGCTAGACGGGAGGAAGAAGGCACTCCGAGCTGAATCCGAGGTGTTTCCGGGGTGTTCCGAGCTTCCTCTCTCTCTTTCTTTCTCTCTTGATCAACTAGTTCCAGCGCGGGGGGGGGGTCTCTCTAGCAGGAGGGGGTGAAGCCCACTATATAGGCCAGCCGGGTTACCATTGTGCCCCTCGCGAACACTGTTGCCATGCCTCTGCAACGGTCACCACCGTACCACCGTACCTCGGTCAGGGACAAGACGTGGCTTGCCCATCTCCTGTAGCCTAACGGCAGAACTAGCATGTCCCCTCTGACCGAGACAGGACGTGGCCTGGCAGAGCTACCTCGTAGCCTTTTCCCAGATCCCGCGTGGTCAGCGGTCAGAGACGTGCAGGCCCGCCGAACCCGGAGCACGCCTCTGCCAGGCTCCTTGACAGACGCTCCCGTGTCAGGCGCTCTTGTACCCGGCTGGAAGTGACAGGAGCATTGACTCCTGCCCGACCTACAGCCCA
Organism: Poa pratensis; assembly: GCA_947311845.1. Classification (NCBI taxonomy): domain Eukaryota; kingdom Viridiplantae; phylum Streptophyta; class Magnoliopsida; order Poales; family Poaceae; genus Poa; species Poa pratensis. The sequence goes on from CAMZMU010000048.1 coordinate 25,534,612, forward strand.
TCACCTCGGTTAGCTCGGCACGGATGTGACGGGCTCCGTACCTCGGGTCTTGCGCTTAATATCTTTTACCAGGTCGGATCTTACTTCCTCCCCACAGCTTCTCCTGCTCTCACAACACAAACCACTGCACTGAGGTAGTTAGGTCGGCTGAACATAGCTCGGACAGTGAACCTCGGCCCTGGCCAACAGTATACTCGGACCCCTCTGGGCCAAGATAGGTCGGCCTGTATTCTCCAGGTCAAGATGAAGCTCGGACCTTCCCAGGCCCAAACAGGTCGGCCCTTTCCGTACCTCGGCACAACTTCGAACTCCACCTTATGCCAAGCCAAGACCTGGATCAATGTTTATAAAGTAATGGCTTAACTATGCAACATTACCCCATTGATCCATATACTGGTGGGACGCGCTCTCTGGGCATCCTCAAAGATAAAAAGCAACTATAACACTTGTTTATAACAGAAAACATAAACAACTGATATTTAAACTTAACATGCATGCTACTGAATCCAAAATACGAAAGCTAAAAACTGCTCTTACCGGGTCACAAAAACTTCGAGACCCGGATAATCGTATGAGCCGGGTCTTGGGGAAAAACTTTGCCACCTCAGTGACCAGCCCCCAAGACCAAGCTGAACAAAAAACTGCTACGGCATACATTAAACAAAGAAAATAATCGGCTTGCCAATATAAACTGAGACTGAAACAAGACAAATTTCTGTTCAACCTTTACTTTATTGATTGATAGAAAAGGTTAGGTCAGCAAGCGCCTCATTAAAAACCTTCCAGCCCCCTTAGGTACCCTGGTAAGGAAAAGAGCGCGTCTGAAACCTGCTGCCTGTTACATCGTGTATTACATCTCATATCTCTTTCTCATGCTAAGTATAGTATGGGCGCAGCTGGGCAATGTTCCATGGCCTCTCACGCTCTTCTAATGAAAAGGTAGAGTGCGTTATGTCATTTACAGACTCGGACTTTTCTCTTGCATCCACCAAATAATATGAACCATTGTTCAATTTCTTGCTTATGATGAAGGCCCTTCCCAAGGAGGAGATAACTTGTGCATCCCTTCCTTGGATTGCGTCCATCGCAGCACTAAATCTCCCTCCTGGAAGTGCGAGTTTTAACCCGGCGACTATGATACCGCCTCAAATCTTGCTGATATACTGCTGATCTCTCCAATGCTTGTTCTCTGTTCTCCTCTAGCAGGTCCACAGAATCCTGCCGGGTTTGCTCGTTTTCTGTTTCAACGTAAGCCGCCACGCGAGGCGAGTCATGAATTATATCACTTGGCAAAACTGCCTCTGCCCCATATACCATAAAGAAAGGGGTCATCTTGGTGGAGTTTGGTGTTGTGTTGATTCCCCAAACTACTGATGGCAACTCCTCAACCCACGCTCCGGCGGCTCTGATACACGGGACCCGGAGACGTGGTTTCAAACCTCGAAGCAACTCCTGATTTGCTCGTTCTACTTGTCCATTGGCCTGCGGATGAGCAACTGAAGCAACGTCTAAACGTATACCCTGGTTTCCACAGAACTTTGCCATCTCACCAAGGGACATGTTAGTGCCATTGTCTGTGATGATACTATGAGGATACCCAAACCTGTGTATGATCTTCTTCAAAAACTTGACTGCTGTAGCTGCTTCACAATTTGTAACAGGCATCACCTCAACCCACTTGTAAACTTGTCAATGGCAACCAAGAGGTGGGTTTTCTTGCAAGGAGACATGCTAAAAGGACCCACCATATCAAGCCCCCAAACTGCAAAAGGCCAAGTCAAAGGTATTGTTCGCAACTCCTGAGCCGGCACATGAATTTGCCTTGCGTATCTCTGGCAACCATCACACTGCTTACCAGGCGCTCTGCATGCCTGGGCTGTGAGCCAAAAGAAACCGTGTCTGAAAGCTTTTGCTACTAAAGACCTTGTTGAAGCATGATGACCACAATCTCCCTCGTGAATCTCTTTCAGAATTTGCCGGCCTTCCTTTCCAGACACACATCTCTGAAACACTCCGGAAACACTTCTCTTATATAACTCGCCATCAATAACCACGTAAGCCTTAGCCCGGCGCACAATTTGCCGGGATATAACTTCCTGCTCTGGCAGCTCTCCACGCAAAAGATACGCCAAGTAAGGTTCTGTCCACTCTGGAATTTCATGAGTTACTGCTACTAACTGCGAATCCGGGTCTTCCTGACCCGCCAGTTCTTCCACGCCTGAAGCTTGACTGATGGAGTCCATAGCTCGTCCAAGAAAACATTAGGTGGAACCGGCTCTCTACGTGAGCCGAGTCTTGATAAAGCATCTGCAGCATCATTTTTTCTCGATCCACCTGACAGCCTGAGAAAAACCCGGCTACCCTGTCCACCTCTCTTCTGTAAGCCGCCATTGTCGCATCTTTTCTATCCCATGTTCCTGAAACTTGCTGTGCCACAAGATCTGAATCCCCATAGCAATTGATATGCTTGATGTTCATCTCCTTTGCCATACGCAAACCATGCAACAAGGCCTCATATTCTGCCACATTGTTAGAACAATCGAAGTGAATCTGCAAAACATAGCTCAACTTATCACCCTTGGGAGAAGTTAACACAACTCCAGCTCCTGAACCTTGTGCTTGCTTAGACCCGTCAAAGTGCATGACCCAAGGCTTGAGACCCGGGGTAAGGGGTGGTGCACTCAACTGTGTCCAATCATTAAGAAAATCAGCCAATGCTTGAGATTTGATAGCTGTGCGAGGCACATAGTCAATGTGGTACGGCCCCATCTCTATTGCCCACTTGGCAATTCTTCCTGTAGCTTCTGAATTTCTGATGATATCTGCTAAGGGTATTGAACTACCACTGTGATTGGATGCTCCTGAAAATATGGTTTCAACTTTCTACTTGCCATGAAAACACCAAACACTAGTTTCTGCCAGTGCGGATAGCGCTGCTTTGCTTCTGATAACACCTCACTAACATAATAGACCGGCCTCTGAACCGGGTTTTCCTTGCCTTCCTCCTTACGCTCGACCACCACCACAGCACTCACAGCCTGAGGCCCGGCAGCGACGTATAACAACATGGGTTCCTTGGGACCCGGGGCCGCCAGAACTGGCGCTTCTGATAACTGTTTCTTCAGAGCTTCAAATGCCTCATCTGCTTCCTGATTCCACACAAAGTTGTCTGTTTTCTTCAGTAACTTATACAAAGGGATTGCTTTTTCTCCGAGCCGGGATATAAACCGGCTTAGCGCAGCCACATAGCCGTCAACTTCTGAACATCTGCCAATTCCTCTGGTTTTTTCAAACTTTGGATGGCTCTGATTTTTTCCGGGTTTGCCTCAATTCCACGCTCTGACACAATGAAACCAAGCAACTTTCCCGCTGGAACTCCAAACACGCACTTTGTAGGATTGAGCTTCATCTTGTACTTCCTCAAATTTTTGAATGTTTCTGTAAGGTCACTAATAAATGACCCGGCTTTTTCTGACTTGATCACCACATCATCCACATAAGCATGCACATTGCGTCCAATCTGATCATGAAAACAGTTTTGAATACACCTCTGATAAGTTGCTCCTGCGTTCTTCAACCCAAAAGTCATGGTCTTGTAACAAAAAGCACCAAAGGGGTGATGAACGATGTCTTTTCCCAATCCTGCCTATTAAGCTTGATCTGATGATAACCTGAATATGCGTCCAGAAAACACAAGAGCTCGCTGCCTGCCACTGCGTCAACAATTTGATCGATGCGCGGCAGCGCAAACGGGTCCTTTGGACAATGCTTGTTGAGACTTGTAAAATCGATGCACATCCTCCACTCATTATTTTTCTTCAGAACCAAAACCGGGTTAGCCAACCACTCTGGGTGGAAAACCTCCATGATAAAGCCGGCTTCCAATAACCGGGCTATCTCCTCTCCTATAGCTTTTCTTCTCTCTGCATTCATTTTTCTCAAACCTTGTTTTACCGGCCTTGCCTTTGGATCAACATGTAAACGGTGCTCAGCGAGTTCAGTCGGAATGCCTGGCATGTCACTAGGTGTCCATGCAAAAACATCCCGATTCTCACGGATGAACTCGATGAGCGCGCTTTCCTATTTATCAGTTAGGCTGGTCCCTATGGCGAACTGCTTGGAGGAATCCCCAGGCACAAAATCCACCATCTTGGTATCTTTTGCTGCTTTAAACTTTGCCCTGTCATCTTCTGTTGTTGGTTTTTTGAGTGCCTTGTTGTCCTGCGGGTCAAGATTAGACCTGTAAGCTTTCAACTCCTCTTAGCACAAGTTTGCTCTGCCAGGGCTGCATCTCCCTCGTCACATTCTGCTGCAATTTCTCTGTTACCATGAATGTGATGATCCCCTTGGGACCCGGTATCTTCAGCTGCAAATACACATAACACGGCCTTGCCATGAACTTGGCATAAGCCGGCCTTCCAAACAACGCGTGATAAGGACTTGGAAATTTCACCACCTCAAAAGTGAGCCACTCTGACCTAAAGTTATGGATAGACTCGCCAAAAGCAACCTCTAATGAAATTTCCCTCTGGTGTAGCTGACTTCCCAGGAACTATACCATGAAACACCGTTGACGTTTTCTGTAACTGTGATTCCTTCAGACCCATGCGTACAAATGTCTCCCAATACAAGATATTAATGCTACTACCACCATCCATCAAAACCTTCTTTAGCTCAAAGCCATGAACCTGAGGAGCCACAACTAAAGCAAGCAGACCCGGATGTTCCACCACACCCGGGTGATCTGCTCTACTCCACGTAATAGTATGCTCTGACCATCTTAAATACCTTGGTACCCCTGCAGCCACTGAGTTAACTGCCCTTTTGACTATCTTTCTCTCTCTCTTGGTCGTGCCACTAGTATATATATGATATTGGCCAAGTTGCCTTGGCTGGTTTGAGAATCCACCCTGGTTACCTGTATTTTGGCCGGGTCCTGTGTTGCCAGTAGGTACCGCATTTGCTCCAGTTAAAGGCGCGCAGCCGGGTTCACTCTGTTTGCTCCTTGCAAAGCTCTCTGAATTTCATTGTTTTTCCACCTGTTCAGATCCACACACTGGGCCAATGAATGATTGGCGGGTCTGCCGTTCTTGCTATGACGAGGACACGGCATCCTGAAGGCCTCTTCAGTGCTCATTGGACGTGATCCTTGATAACTATTTCCACCACTGTAATTCCCATTGTTTCCCTGATAACCTCTGTTTTCCTGATAACCTCTGTTTTCCTGATAATTTCCGTCCATCCTTTGCCTCTGAAACCCGGCATTTGCGTTTGCCACTAGCTCTGAGTTTCCCTCCTGATGCCCACGCTTGTGCTGATTCTGATTGTTGTTGTTATTGTTTCCCGGGCCATTGTTGCTCCTTCCTCCATTATTCGCAGTACCTTTCCCTTTTTCTTCCTCACTATCATCCTGGGTCTTGTCCGTGGCTGCGTGTCTGTTGCACGCATCCATCAACTCTGCCATAGTAACGGCTTAACCCGGTGTCCCTCTTTCATGCGACCCAGCTTCTGGACCAAGGGAGCGTACTTGCAAGTTTTCTCCATCGATGAAATTGCGTCCTTGGGCTCGATACCTGATGAGGAGTGCAGGATTCCGTGACCCGGCCCATCCAGTGACGCGCTGACTCGCCTTTCCTCTGTACACAACGATCAAGATCTTCAATGGAAAATAACGCTTGCACGTACCCTGAAAGTGCTTGATAAAAATTGTTTTCAACTCATCCCAGAATTGATAGATCTCTGGCAGATTCTTGAACCACAACTTCGCTGCACCATCACTCATCATCAAATACATGTACTTTGCACAAACATTCTCTGTGGCATTGCGTATACACATTGCCATCTCATAGCTGCTCAACCAGCTTGCCGGGTCCATGCTCGGCTCGTAATTGGAAATCTTGCTTGGCTCCTTGAACTTCTCAGGGAAAGGCTCTCTAATGGCATCTGAAAGACACTTTGGCCCGCTAAGGTAGAAGAACTTGTCAAAAAATTGTTGTTACCCGGCGAGCTTGCAGACGCTGCGGCACGGGACCCGGTCCTCCTTGTGGTACTACTGCTACATGCTGCCGGGTTTGCATTGGCTGCACTTCTTCCCGCTCGCGATCTATTGACTATCTGCTGAGCCACAGAAATTGCAGGGGCGGGTTGGTGCTGCTGATTGTTCTGGTTCTGCTGGGGCGGGTTTTGCTGCTGTGCCGCGGCAAACCCGGCCAATGGCGGGTTCCCACCGTGGCGACTCTTACTACGATAAGTTGTGGAATGAAGCGCGCTTTTCTCCTTTGAATACTGAACTTGCTGAACAACCGCAGTGCGCAACATGTCAATGGCACGCCGAGCTTCAATCTCTGCTGGCGAGTCTCCCAATGGAATACGGTCAAGTGCTAAAGTTGCGGCATACACGTTATCTGCTGGATTGGAAAAATGGCCCGCCGGCGTGTGGAACCTTGGTGTCCTAGGCGGCAGACCCGGATTTCCCCTGGCTCCCCCAGCGAGAAGACCCGGCACCGCTGCAGCTGTAACTCCAGCTCTTCCTGTTTCTCTTCTGGTTCTGCATTTGTTCTAACAACTGGAGCCACCTGAGTTATATCGATTGGTTGATCTTCTGGGGTCCTAAACAATACCGCGGATTTATGACATTTCTCCTTGGGCCAGCCGGCTCTGATGCCTCCTCCGGTGTGCCCTGGTCATCTCATTGAGACGATTTTCCTCATCCTCTATTTGCTTTCGCCTAACCTCCATATCTTGCTTCTCTGCCATTGTGTCTCTGCGCATCTGCTCCAAAGCCCGGCGCGCTGTATCCAATTCTATAGCTCTAGCTGCTGCGTTTTCTGGGGTAACCATCCTCGTGAGTGCTGATGGATCTAGGACCAGGCCATTGTTAAACAAGGCCTGGGCCCCAGTTGTGTTGTTTCTTTCCTCGCCCTGAGCCCGGTTATTGAGAAAACCGAAGCTGTTCCTGTAACGCGCCGTGTCTTCACTTTCCTCTGACACCGAAGCCGGGTCTCCATCAACTCTTTGACCCGCCAGCTCCAGTACTGGTGGCAATTGTTGCTGCTGTTGACCCGGAGTAAAAGCAGGTGGCACGACCGTTGACGGTGATGCTCCCCGTTGGTCGAAGGGGCGGTGTAAACTGCCACCCTCCTAACCGGGCTTGGGCTGGACTCTTGCTCCTCTTCATCCTCTTCTTCTGCTCCATATCCGAACCGGCCTTCAAACAGGGGCAAGATCGATTCTGAATCTGCATGGTCCACCACATCACCCGGGATTGAGCCGGGTTTCCCGATCGTTCCTCGTGTGCGTCCAGGGGCAGCTCATCTTCAGCCGTACCAACTGATTCTTCTCCATCAGATTGAACAATTGTGGCAGCTCCTGACACAGATTCATAGTCTCCATCACTAGCAGATCTAGTTGCAATCATACCAACAAAAACGTTAAACTTGCCAATTGGAATAACATCACCTGATTCAAGTAGATCTGATTCCGGCCCCCAGCCAGAATCATCAACGATGGGCTCTCCTTGCGAGTTGAGGGTGATCTCGCCGAAAACAAATTCTCCACTCCTTGCATTGCTTCTCCCATGATGGTGACACCTTTGGACGCGATTCCCACAGACGGCGCCAACTGTCGTGGGGTAGATAACACGGCAGATGCTACTTTGGGGTAGCTTGAGTTGATGGGCAAGGCGACTATGGTATCTGGGAGATTGTTTAGCATTGCAGGGACAAAGGGTTTACCCAGGTTCGGCCTCTCCATTGGAGATAAAGACCTACTTCCTGCTATCTTATTATTGATCTCGATCTCGATAACCCGGCTACGACAACAGAGCCGGATCTCGATCTAGGTTACAAGGTTCGCTTGGTAGTGTTTCTCTATGGTTCTCTCGCCTAAGCTTGGATCGTAAAAGTCCTCTCTAACTAGGGCTCAGGGACCGGTTTATATAGATGACCGGGTCTCCTGGCACTTTACAAGGTAAGCCCGGGTTCTACCCAGGCTCGGAGTTCTACTCTAGCTCTCCTGGCCTTCGTGTCCTCCAAGTCCCGAACCGCCTCTGGTCTTCTAGAACCTTTCCTTCCTGAACCGGGTTACCGCCAAGCCTACTGGCCCAGCAACATAACCCGGCCCATGCTGATGGTTAGCTGGCCTGGCCGGGCCTCCTGCCTGGCGGGCCACGCTTCCCTCTTCTGGGCCTACCGGGTTATTATCCCCCCATCACACACCATGGCCACGGCGCGGCAAGGGGGGGGGGGCGCGCCGTGGGGTGGTGTGGGCCCCTCGTGGCCCATCTCAGCCTCCCCTTTTGGCTGGCTCCGGCATCTGACAAAATAGGAACATCTGTATATTTTCGGTGAATTGTTGATCTTCAAAATAGGGTGTCTTGACGATGCTTTTTCCAGCTGAATCCTGACTCCGACAGTTAATTCTCCAATAATCATCAAACATGCAAAACAAGATAAAATAACATAAGTATATCATCCAAATGTGAAATATATCAATGAATAGCAGTAAATTATGATATAAAATAGTGATGCAAAATGGACGTATCAACTCCCCCCAAGCTTAGACCTCGCTTGTCCCCAAGCGAAAGCTGAACTCAGTAAACAAGACCACAGTTTATGTAGTGAAGCGTCGACAATAAAGAATACGGACAAGAAGCATCAACATGTACTAACACACAAATCATTTTAGACAGCAACTTCCCCTCATATAACTTATCTTGGAACGAGTAATGGAAATCACAATAAAGGTGCATAAAGAAAATCATAGTTTGGTGATGGCAAACTTCGTTCTTGGTCAGAGAACAATTAACAGATTGTACTTATCTTTCAAGTAGAGTCCTTATATCGGAGCTATATTGCAGAACTTACATGCTCAATTATCACAATTTCTTTACAGTCATTGATAACTTTCAAAGTTATATTCCTTCAGATAAAAGACTTGTGCAAAACAAGGAAGGATAACAAACATGATGATAATATTAATATATAGATGGTTGAATCACAACAACTCAAATGCTTGCTTAAGAAAGAAGGGAATAGGTTTACTGACTCAACATAAAAGTAAAAGAAAGGACCTTCGCAGAGGGAAGCAGGGGTTAAATCACGTGCTAGAGCTTTTAAGTTTTTGAAATCATATAGAGAATAAAAATATAAGTTTTGAGTGGTGTATGAGAATGTCAACGAATCAGAAAATGGAAAGTACAATATGACCCCTGCCAACCAGACTTTTAAGAGCGGCTCCCATGAAGCACGTTATTTCTACCAGCAAGGCAGATCATCCCACTTCTCTTTTGTTTACACATGCAGATATTTCACTGTTTGTCATTGCTTGACTGATAAATCAGGGCAAAAATGTGAAGAGAATTATGCGGTTAAAGTTGTAATTAATTGGACTGGGCACCCCATTTGCCAGCTCTTTTTGCAAATTTAACGGATAAGCGGATGTATATGCCTCTAGTCGGTGGTGAAGTCTGTTTGACAGTTGACATAAAGACATCCACCCCATCCTCATGAGCTAGTAAACAGTGACACAAATAAGGTGTAGTAACTTTTGAATAGTTTTAAAGGTAGCACATGAAGTATTTACTTGGAGTGGCAAGGAAATACCACATATGGGTAGTTATGGTGGACAAAAATGGGATGGGTTTTGGCTCAAGGTTTGGATGCACGAGAAGCATTCCCTCTCAGTACAGGTTTTTGGCTAGCAAGGCTGGGTAGCAAGCATAAGAGTGGAGGGATACAAACAAATATAATGTAATAAAAACAATCATGCAATCTTCCTTGTAAACACAAATAATTTTAACTTGAGAATACTAAGCTCATGAGCCAACAAGAAAGAAAGATACTGAGATAATGTATCTACATGCAATCCCCTCTTTTCTACTTAAGCCTCAAAGTATTGTTGCTACTGACCAATGCTAAGTTTGCCAAAACCAAATAGATTTACTTGATGCTCCCAAAGTGATGCCAACACTAACAACAAGATCATTCATATGACAGAAATTTGCAAAGTAAAATAAAGTGTGCAGAAAGTAAATGATAAAACTTCTCATTAATATTCCAATAACGGCAACTCACACCAAGAGATACATAGATAACCAACTAAGGAGAGATACTTCCACACTACAAACCATCCTATATGATAACTTCTCTACTCATGATATGACTCAACTGAAAAGTAAAAGGTAAAAGATAATGTTGATGATACCGCGGCACTCCCCCCAAGCTTGGAACAAGCTGTGGAGATGCCAATACCAATGATGAATTACTCCTTCGGTGGTGATGGTGGGACGATCTTGATTGGGGACAGGAACCGCTCTAGCATGCGGCGAAGCCTATCGTTCTCCTCTTGGAGTATCTCCACCTCCATCCTCAGAACTCGATATTGATCACAAAACTCATCAGTGACTCGAAGAGCCTCAGTTACTGCAGGAAAATAGCTAAAATCTGGAACAGGCGGTGTCGCTCCCTGCATATTATGAGAAAAGGCACGTTGAGTATTAATTGATCCCACAAAAGTAGGTTTGCTTGTCCTTGATCTTGCAGCAATCTGTCCCTCTTTGTTTGACGACATCTCCTTTACTTCCACCTTGACGCTCTGATCCATATCCTTGCGCGTAGCTGTGGTCCTTTCTTCTTCTGACCATCCTACGAAAGTCCCCTGATCGAGGTCACGGAGGAGCTCACGTCAACGTCACAGCATGTACTTCTCTGAGGATGAACCCTGGATGACATCTGAACAGAAACAACCCGAAACGAAAACACGACGATAAAACGATATACGGACCTCAGGGATCCGGGGGATTATATAGCAAAAAGTTTCATAACAAAAGGAAAGTCCAGGTCAAAACCGGGCTGGAGACGGGCTCCGAGGCGCCCACACCATGCCACGGCGCGACCAAGGGTGGGCCCGCGCCGTGGGGTGGTGTGGTGCCCTCGGGCACCGTTTCCTCCCCGTTTTCGGCTCGTAATTTTCCATATTTAATAAAAACAACAAAAACATAAGTTGGGAAGTTAAACGCGAACTTTTTCTTACCAAAACTGTTACCTATTCGAAAACAGACTCTGCAGTTTTCTGAATTTGACTTTTAATAAAATCTTCCGGAGTCACTACTTGAATAATATCAACGTCTTCGTTATAAGAATCCCTAGAAATATAATGCTTGAGTCTTTGACCATTAACCACTTGAGATCTGTCACCATCAAGCGAAGTAATTTTGATTGCACTGGAACGGTAAACCTCTGAAACAACATAAGTTCCTTCCCATTTCGAAAGTAATTTACCTGCAAAAAATCTGAGACGAGACCTATACAATAGAACTTTCTCACCAACATTAAACTCTCTCTTTAGGATTCTCCTATCATGCCATTGTTTCACTTTCTCTTTAAAAAGTCTAGCATTTTCATAAGCTTCACTTCTCCATTCATCTAAGGAAGTCAAGTCAAGTAACCTCTTTTTACCGGCAAGTTAGAAATCTCTATTAAGTTCTTTTACTGTCCAATAAGCTTTATGTTATAATTCTAGAGGTAAATGACAAGCTTTTCCGTAAACCATTTTATAAGGAGACATACCCGTAGGATTTTTATAAGCAGTTCTATAAGCCCACAAAGCATCATTAAGCTTCCTAGCCCAATTCTTTCTAGATTTATTAACAGTCTTCTGCAAAATAGATTTAATCTCTCTATTTGATAATTCTACTTGACCACTTGTTTGAGGATGATAAGGTGAAGAAATTCTATGATTAACATCATATTTAGCAAGGGTTTTTCTAAAAGCACCATGGATAAAATGAGAACCACCATCAGTCATGAGATATCTAGGCACACCAAACCTTGGAAAAATAATATCTTTAAGCATTTTTAATGACGTCTCACCATCAGCACTAGATGTTGGTATAGCTTCTACCCATTTAGTAACATAATCAACAGCAACAAGTATATGAGTATAACCATCAGAAGGAGGAAAAGGACCCATAAAGTCAAATCCCCAACAGTCAAAAGGTTAAATAACAAGAGAATAATTCATAGGCATTTCATTGCGTCTAGTTATATTACCAACCCTTTGGCATTCATCGCATGATAAAATAAATTTTCTTGCATCTTTAAAAAGAGTAGACCAATAAAAACCTTATTGCAAAACCTTTTGTGCAGTTCTATCTCCAGCATGATGTCCTCCATAAGCACTTCCATGGCATTTCCTCAATATTTCTTTTTGCTCAAATTCTGGAACACATCTTCGCATTATACCATCCACTCCTTCTTTATATAAGTGTGGGTCATCCCAAAAATAATGCCTCAAGTCATAAAAGAATTTCCTTCTTTGCTGAGCTGTAAAGGTTGGAGGCAAATACTTGGCAACAATAAAGTTAGCATAGTCAGCATACCAAGGACTTTCTCGCGAGCTTACCTTTATCACAGCCAATTGTTCATTTGGAAAAATATCGTTAACAGGAACAGGATCATAAGAAATGTTTTCCAATCTAGACAAATTATCAGCGACAGGATTTTCAGCACCTTTCCTATCTACAATATGCAAATCAAACTCTTGTAATAAAAGCACCCATCTTATAAGTCTAGGCTTAGCATCTTTCTTTTCCATAAGGTATCTAATAGCAGCATGATCGGTATGGATAATAACTTTCGAATCAACAATATAGGGTTTAAATTTATCACAAGCAAAAACTACTGCTAAAAACTATTTTTCAGTAGTGGCATAATTCTTTTGAGCAGCATCAAGAGTCTTACTAGCATAATGAATAACATTCAACTTCGTATCTACTCGCTATCCAAGAACAGCTCCTACAGCAAAATCACTAGCATCTGATGGCGTGTAGTTGACGGGAAAATATTCTGCAGGAAGCTTCGTATCTTCCCCTGCAACGGCGTCATAAAGCACTCTTGATGGCCCTTCATGTAGTTACCTGCGTGAAAAGTAAATGGGTTAGGTTGAGACTCCAAGTGCAGAGTGTGTAGTAAGTGGAAGACGTGTTTTCCCCACGAGGGGTGACTCGAGGGTTTAATATCGAACTCTCGGGGAATCAGTAGTGAAGATTTATCTTTCCTATCCTTCTTTTGGTTACCTACAAAACAAAGTAAATGTTTTGGTCCTCAACCTCACCTAGTGGTTGTCAAGCACAAGGTGTGAGAATGATATCAAGATAATATGCAATGCAAACAAGAAATAAATATGCAATGGTGGTAAATAAATATGCAAGGATGGTGGTAGCAATGATAAATGATATTTTTGGGTTTTATATGATGAATGCAAGATGTAAAAGTGTTTTTGTATTTTCGGATTTTTAAATGGCAGAAAATGGAAAAGTGGTAAAAGTGGTTGGAAAGGTGTTTCTTATGATTAAAAATGGACCGGGGTTCATGGTTTCACAAATGCACTCTCTCTTTAATAAAGTGGTAGACAATGGAACACTAGAGTTGACATATGAGATTGCAACACAACAGTTTAATGACAAGTTATAATTATATGGGCATCACGTCCTAACATAGAGACCTTTTGGTTATTAGTCTCTCTTATACTCCACCAAGATGCGAACTAAATCATAACACCTCAGTAATTAAGATAACTCAGAGTATAGCAATAAGTATCATGACATGAAGTTAAAATAAGAACATGCTAGATCTAGTCATGGAGTAGTGGCAATGGTCACACCCACATCTCCGGTAGCATGGTATTTCTTTTTATCCCTAGTGAGGCAACAAAGTAAGGTAAAACACCCAAGTGGATCGCAGAACTTTCTCTCACGTTCACTGCACTAGCCACCCCCCGTTACTCCAACTAATGCACACGCTCTCATAAACATGCTTGATCATGACAAGTAAATAAGAACGGGGTACATAATATGCATCTACTTTCATAACTGAAACAAAACCATTGCAATCTCAAACATATATTAACTCATAAAAAGATCCACCACAAAGGTATTACATAGATGACCGTAATCATGTTCAGCAGCTCATACGGTACTAATTAGTGAAGCTCAAGAGAGAGAGATACATAAGTTACTTCCACAAACCCATAGTCCAGAGGTGGACTACTCCCTCTTCATCATGGAGACGGTGGAGAAGTCGTTGGAGAAGATGGAGACCACGCCGGCAGCGCCCCGCCGGAGTTTTCCCCCTCCAATCTGCAGCTCCAGGTCTCTGTTTCGGTGTTTCTGTGTTTCTGCGGCGCTCCTTCCAGAGAACGTCGGGGGACTATTTTTATAGGCGTTTTAGGTCAAAACGGAGTCGGTGGAGGAAAGATCGACGGCAACGGAGCTCGAGGCCCAAGGGGGTCCCACGCGGCCAGTACCTGGCCGCGTGGGCCCCCTTTTGGCCCTCGGGCCTCCGCTTGTTCGCTTCCTTCGCTCCCAGTCTTCTTCCTTCCAAAAACTGATGCTCGTAAATTTCCAGGTCATTTGGACGTCGTTTGGGTCCCTGAAACATTAAAATATAGAAATAGGGTTTTCTGCCTGCGCAGGGTTAATTCCATAAAAATAGGAAACATATCAAATATTCCCAAAATCATTATAAAACAGTGATATAACCCTTATATGATGCAAATATGACTGGAATATAAGTAAAATAATGCAAAGTTCATGTATGCATTTTACATGCATCAACATCCCCAAGCTTAACCTATACTCGTCCTCGAGTATGAAGGTGATAAAACTAACATGGACTTTGCAATTTAATACTATCAATGGATATCAAAGATGATTACTATTGCTACATAGAGTCAAATGATTCATTCTTAAAAGGAGTAGCAATATGCAAGATAGTTTATGAAGTGATATCAAGTATTCAATGCAAGGATGTTCAATGATAATTCACAAAGTGTAACATAAGAGAAAAGTACTATGGACCACATGTATGCATAATGATAAGTAAGAACATCCTACAATGGTCATAGAGTATTGATGAAAATCTGAATATAAAAGGTGGACACTTTGGAAAGATATATATATGAGTAGAGGTAAAGCATGAATAATTTCATCTAACTTCTGAACTTCTCTACTTAAGTCAATGATTGTAAATGGTAATCCTTGGTGTCAAGCTCTCATTCCCCTATCATAGCATCTTGAATGATTAAGTTTAAAGTGAAAGCAAATACGAGTAGTGTGCTTGACAAAGTACAGGTTGAAAGTCTCATGCCCCTTGAATACAAGTACCTACTCCATGTGTTACTCAACTTGGAAAACAAAGCAAGTTCAAGTTAAATATCATTGTAAGTAATAATAGTATCATTAAGAGCGTCAACTGGGGTACCTCTTGTCCCAGGATATGGAACAAGCCCATATCAAAATGACAAGACAAACAAACAAATGAACAATCTCAACACCCTTTTTATTTACCATTGGATAGCTTTTTATTGTAAGGTGTATCACAGAAGGTTCACCATAGCATGTAAGTAAATTTCCACCATGAATGATGCATGGCTTAGATTAGCGGCCCAGGCGTCTCTCTAACCATTTATACAAACTCATTTAAACTCACTTCATTTCCACATTTATTTCACCCATGGTAAGCATCCATAAACAAAAGTACATGATATCAACTAAATGAGATGAAGTGCAATGTTGAAAGCTTGCCATGTGACAGCACATATGAGCTAACTCTCAACCAAAGACATTTGTCAAGCCACAACATCATAATTTTAATCACAATGGGTCATATTTTATTTATGCAATGAAAGTAAAGTGTGCATCAAGTTCGAGAGAGCTATATAACCAACTTTTCCCACAACAATAACAACATAAGCATTTTCATTCAGAGGTATAGATAACACAAATATCATGATAAACATACTCGGAATAGCATAAAGCTAATAGGTAGATATGGTGGACTCACTGGAAAAACTTTGGTTGAAGGTGTTGGAAACAAGTTTTTGCTTGTTGGAATTTTTGGGCTAGCAAGAGGGAGAAAGTTGACCATCTAAATGCATGCATGAGTGTCCATAGAACTAACTAATCCATGTTAAACAAGTAAATAACATTAGCATCAAAACATGAATAAAAGATAGCTCTTGATAAAATATTTGCAAATTATTACTCATTAACAAGCTCATGAATCATGCAACTATATGTATCTTTTAAAATAACTCAACATCCCTTTTCCCAATCTTATAATAGCATCCAACATAATTCAACCCAAATTTCCAGTAGCTCTCTCATATATAAATGATAGTGTGGTGGTCTCACAAAAATCAAACCTAAACAAACAAAAAGACGCTCCAAGTTTATGCGATAAAGTGTTTCGATCGAAAAACAGAAGTTAGACGTGTGCAAACCGAGAGTGTGTAGGTCCAGTGGGGTTGTCTTCACATCCCCAAGCTTATGGTCTTCACCATCCTTGGATAGCTCTTGGTGCATCTCCTCTAATCCCTGTGAAAAAACTTCAAAACACCGTTTCTCCCATTTCTTTTCTGTGGGGTGCATTAGTAGTGATAAACAAATAGATTTCTTGCTGCATATAATCCTTGACAAAAATTCATATGAATGTCCAGAAAGTGTATAATGTTGTATGCCTACTCATAAACTCAATTGGATCAAAAAGATTCAAGTTAAAAGTTCTAAGCATGCATCAAACAAAATGGGACAGAATCTGTCCAGAAAAACAGCAGCAGCAAAACGTATTTTTCTACCCTACTTAACTTTGTCGAAAATTCCGAAAAAATTCATGCATACAGAGGATGAAAAGTTGCACTACAGTTAAATATGAGCTCATTCGGAGTTACAGAATAAGAATTAAAAATCATACCGTGCACAGATTCGTGCAGGAATAAATCTCCGAACGCTATAAGCAACTTTTTCAACCAAAATGAGTAAAACTTGGCACTTTATTAAAAATTCCAGAAACTAAACTAAACACTAAGTCTCTTGTTACAGCAAGAGGACACAAAGAAAATCACAAATAAAAACAACCGGGTTGCCTCCCGTAAAGCGCTTTCTTTATAGCCATATAGCTAGGCTTCTTACTTGATGTTTATTGTGGACGAAGCTCATGAGGGAGCTTGAATGATGTGCCCTCTTCCTTGGGAAGTGTTCCATGCACTTCTTGTGTGGAAACTGAAACTTCACATTCCCTTCTTTTGAATCAATGATAGCACCTGTAGTACGAAGAAAAGGTCTTCCAAGAATAATTGGACTAGAGGTTTTATTCCCCATATCCATGATTAGAAAATCAACAGGCACAAATGTCATATGTAACTCTACCATAACATCACTTACTTTTCCTAAAGCATGTTTAATGGAATCATCAGCAAGTGCAAGTTCAATAGAGCATTTTTCAAGATTTTTCAATTCAAGTACTTCATATAGTTCTTTAGATAAAACAGAGACACTAGATCCTAGATCAAGTATAGCATGGTGTGTCTCTTTTCCAATGGTTACTAGGACTTTGGGAATCCATATATCCCCAAGCTTAGGTGGTATCATAGCCTCTTGGTTGTACCTAGCAATCTTTTCTTTCAAGACATGATTAGCAATATAAGAACCAAAACCTGCTTGGTTAACATTAATGGAAGGATCACTTGCAAATTTTTGTAAGATAGATATTAATTCATGCAAGCTACAATTCTCTAAGTCAAGCAATGGATCCTTGACTTCACTAAGCATTTTAACTTCTCAACTTTCTTCTCTAACTCAATTAACAGAGAGATTCATCATGTTCAGTTTCGTTAACTTCTTCTTTTAAACCAACAAGTTGAGACATAAATGGCAACAAATATTCAGGATAGTTCAATAATTCATTAAGAGTTTCCTCCAAAGTAAGAGGAACATTTTCAGCAATATTAATAGAATTCATTCCAACCACAGGTGGTGCTTGTGGTTTCCCTGCAGACATACTCAATAAAGTGGCTTGGTTATCAGCTAGTTTTGACAAGGCTTTGTCTAGTCCTGCAGTTTGGAGTTGTAAGCCTTTAATATCAGAACTAATAGAAGCAACAGACTTATTCAACTCTTGTATCATGGTATTATGACTAGCAACTTGTTCCATAAGAATTTTATTAGCCTCAAAATTATCATTACGTGGTGGCATAGGCTTCCAATTATCACTAGCATTAGGATATGGAATAGAAGGACGTTGTTGGGAACATATGGGGGTTTATTATAAGAGTTATAATTGTTGTTACCATACCCATTATTACCATAGTTCCTAATGAAGTTGACATCAATATTTTCAGGATTATTACCAACTAGTTCTTGCAAAGGCACATTTTCAATATTTTGTTTATTAATGAAAGCAAGAATAGTATCCATTTTAGATGACAAATCATTTGTTTCTTCTATGGAGTTCACTTTCTTAGAAGGATTAGGTGCTCTATCAGTATGCCATTGACTATAGTTTTGCAAAATACTTTCCAATATGTTCTTAGCTTCTACTATAGTTTTTCCCATAAAAGCACCTCCAGCAGCAGAATCAAGAATATTTCTAGACATGTAATTTAGACCATTGTAAAAAGAGTGTAATATGGTCCATTCGTTACCCCATGTGATGGACAAGTTCTAAGCATAAGTTTAATCCTATCCCAAGCCATAGCAACATGTTCATTTTCATTTTGCCTAAAAGAAAGAATGTTGTTTCTATTTTGCAAAATTTTAACAGGAGGATAGTATTTCTTAATGAAAGCTTCTTTTAAATCATCCCAAGTTTTAATGCTATCAATAGGTAATGAATGCAGCCACTCTTTAGCTTTTCCTCTAAGTGAGAAAGGAAATAACTTCAGTTTTAGAATATCACTTTCCACATTTTTAAATTTCTGCATGTCACATATTTCAACAAAATCATGAAGATGCATAGAGGCATCCTCCATAGCACTACCGCCAAATTGTTCCCTAGTTATCAAGTTCAACAAACTAGGACTTACTTCATAACTCTCAGCATTTATCTTAGGTGTGGCAATGGGCCTAGCAATAAATTGATCATTTGGAGTGTTTGTGTAATCACACAACTTAGTTCTTTCTCCCATTTTAGCAAGTTTTTATGTGTTTTTTAATTTTTTATGCAAAACTGAAAATAAATATGCAAGACAATGACAAAACAAGATAAATTGCTTTGAAGGTAAAGATGGATAAGATGATGCTCACGTAGGTGCAACCTCCCCAAGCTTAGGTGTTAGCACAAGTTGGTGATGAAGTTGACTTGGTGAGATATCCTTGGATAAATCCGACACCAGAAAACAGAGCTAGTGCAGGGAACCCTTGGATAAACCTTTCAGCAATGATTCCCCGGTAACGGCGCCAGAAAACAGTCTTGATGGCGTGTAGTTGACGGGAAAAATATTCTGCAGGAAGCTTCGTATCTTCCCCTGCAACGGCGCCAGAAAGCACTCTTGATGGCCCTTCACGTAGTTACTTCCACAAACCCATAGTCCAGAGGTGGACTACTCCCTCTTCATCATGGAGACGGTGGAGAAGTCGTTGGAGAAGATGGAGACGACCCCGGCAGCGCCCCGCCGGAGTTTTCCCCTCCAATCCGCAGCTCCAGGTCTCTGTTTCGGTGTTTCTGTGTTTCTGCGGCACTCCTTCCAGAGAACGTCGGGGGACTATTTTTATAAGCGGTTTTAGGTCAAGACGGAGTCGTGGGCAAAAAGATCGTCGGCAACGGAGCCTCGAGGCTCCAGATGGTGGGTCCCACGCGGCCGTTGTACCTGGCAGCGCGGGCCACCCCCTTTTGGGCCTCGGGCCTCCGCTTGTTCGCTTCCTTCGCTCCCAAGTCTTCTTCCTTCCAAAAACTGATGCTCGTAAATTTCCAGGTCATTTGGACGTCGTTTGGGTCCTTGAAACATTAAAATATAGAAATAGGGTTTTCTGCCTGCGCAGGGTTAATTCCATAAGAAATAGGAAACATATCAAATATTCCCAAAATCATTATAAAACAGTGATATAACCCTTATATGATGCAAATATGACTGAATATAAGTAAAAATAATGCAAAGTTCATGTATGCATTTTACATGCATCAGCATCACACATAATTTCGAAAGGTAAAGTCCAATCAGGAGGTTGAACAATAGGAGCGGTGGTTAAAGCCTTTTTTAGAGACTCAAAAGCTTCTTTACAATCATCATCAAAAACAAAAGGTACATCCTTTTGGAGAAGATTAGTAAGAGGTTTTGAAATTTTAGAGAAATCTTTAATAAACCTTCTATAGAAACCGGCATGACCGAGAATACTACGAATACCTTTAACATCCCTGGGACAGGGCATTTTCTCAATTGCTTCAACTTTAGCTCTGTCCACTTCAATACCTCTTTCAGAAATTTTATGTCCAAGAATAATCCCTTCATTAACCATAAAGTGACATTTCTCCCAATTAAGAACAAGATTAGTTTCCTCACATCTCTGCAAAACTTTATCAAGGTTTTGCAAGCAGTTATCAAAAGAAGTTCCATATACGGAAAAATCGTCCATGAATACTTCCACAATTTTTTCACAAAAACCATGAAAAATAGCAGACATGCGTCTTTGAAATGTAGCAGGAGCATTACACAAACCAAAAGGCATACGCCTATAAGCATAAGTTCCATAAGGACAAGTAAAAGTAGTTTTCTCTTGATCTCTCGCTCTAACAGCAATTTGTGAAAATCCAGAATAACCATCAAGAAAGCAAAAATGAGTTTTCTTAGACAACCTTTCTAACATTTGATCAATAAAAGGTAAAGGATAATGATCTTTCTTAGTAACTTTATTAACCTTTCGAAAATCAATGCACATCCTATATCCAACTACTACTCTTTGAGGAATAAGTTCATCATTTTCATTTGGCACAACAGTAACTCCTCCTTTCTTAGGAACACAATGCACAGGACTTACCCATTTACTATCAGCAATAGGATAAATTATACCAGCATCGAGGAGTTTTAATACCTCATTTCTTACCACTTCCTTCATTTGAGGGATTAGACGACGCTGGTGCTCCACAACAGGTTTTGCGTCATCTTCCATGTTGATGGCGTGTTGGCATATAGCAGGAGAAATCCCTTTTAAATCATCCAAAGTATATCCGATAGCCCCTCGGTGTTTCCTCAACACTTCCAATAACCTTGCCTCTTCAGTACCTGAAAGTTTAGAACTAATAATAACATGATATGTTTTCTTATCATCAATGTGAGCATATTTAAGGTTATCAGGCAAAGGTTTTAAATCAAAAACAGGATCTGATTTAGGAGGTGCAGGGGTACCCAAATCTTCCACCGGCAAATTATGCTTAAGTAATGGCGGTTGATGAAGAAAGATATTGTCAATTTCATTCCTTTCCTCCATAAAAACCTCACTTTCTTGTTCCTCCATAAATTGCTGCAAGGCATTGTTAGGAGCAACAGCAATAGCAGCAAGTTGTTCAATTTTCGGGCCCTCATTAGGCAAATCAGCTTCATAAAGTTTCTTACCAAACTTAGAGAAATTGAAATCATAAATTCTCCATTAAATTTAGTGTAAATTTTCTCTTTCTTACAATCTATAATAGCACCACATGTATTCAAGAAAGGTCCACCGAAAATAATAGGACAAGTTTTACTAGCTTTAGAACCAAGTACTAGAAAATCAGTAGGATATTTAGTTTTACCGCATAAAACCTCAACATCTCTCACAATACCGAATGGATAGATAGTTTCCCTATTGGCAAGTTGAATAACCACATCAATATCCTCAAGTTCACAGGGACTAATTTCATGCATAATTTCTTTATAAAGTTCAAAAGGAATAGCACTAGAACTTGTACCAATATCACATAAAACCATAATAGCAATGTACTCCTACCTTCACTGAAAGCACAGGAACACTTGTTTTCCTAATTTTCCAGGATGCGAAACAATATTAGAAGCATCTTCACAAAAGATAATATGCTCTCCATCTACATTTTCAGTTACCAAATCCTTTATAATTGCTACTTCAGGTTCAACAGTTATTTGTTCATCAGGCTCTAAAGGTTTCTTGGCACTTTTATTAACCACACTAGCTATCAGAGAATGTTGCTTGACTTTAACAGGAAAAGGTATTTTTTCAATATAAGGTTCTGGCAAAATGTGATCATCAGTATGAACTTCAATACTTCTGCCAATGGCCGAATTGGTTTTATCTTTATAAGGTTCATGATATTTATTCAAATCCTTCTTAGGCACATCAAGATAAGAGGCAAAAGCTTTGTAATAATTTGCAATAACTTGAGAATCAAGACAGTAAACAGCACTAACATTACAGAAATCATCAGTCTCCATAAAAGATTTAATGCATTCATAATCATAATTTATACCTGACTTTCTACCTTTGTCGTTCTCCCATCCTTCAGTATTTTCCTGAATACGGTCAAGTAGGTCCCATTTAACTTCTTCTTCAGTACGTGTAAATGATCCAGAACAAGAAGCATCCAATAAATCCTTATCACGAAGAGAAAGCCTTGCATAAAAATTATTGATAACAATATTACTTGGGAGCTCATGAATGGGACATTTGAGCATTAGTGACTTCAATCTCCCCCACGCTTGGGCAATACTCTCTCCATCATGAGGCCAAAAATTATATATGCGATTTCGATCTTGATGAATCTCAATAGGAGGATAGAATTTAGAATAAAAGAGAGGTACAATTTCCTCCCAGCCAATAGATCGGCCATTCTTCAGCATCTTATACCATTCCGCAGCTCGGCCCTTCAATGATATAGAGAATAACTTCCTCTTGACTTTTTCCATTGAAATACCTGCACACTTGAACAACTCGCATAATTCATGTATAAATAGTAAATGATCACCAGGATGGATGGTTCCATCTCCAACATAGCGGTTATCCATAACACGTTCAACAATTTTCATAGGTATTTTAAATGGATCTAATTCAGCAGGCGGCGGTTCATCTACTACCTTAGCAGTGGCAGTAGTATTCCCAAATAGGGATTCGAATGGAGATCTCTCCATAATAAAATAAAGCAACAAGCAGAAATAAAAACAGCACTTATAGTAAAGGTTTCCCTTACCAATTCCACTTACCAATAGCACTTCACTCCCCGGCAACGGCGCCAAAAATAGTCTTGATGACCCACAAGTATAGGGGGTGTATCGTAGTACTTTCGATAAATAAGAGTGTCGAACCCAACGAGGAGCAGAAGGTGTTGACAAGTAGTTTTGATCAAGGAATCACTGTAAATACTAGCAGACAAGTTTTTAGGGGTTTTTGATATTGCAGATAAATAAAATGCGTGTAAATAAAAGACAGTAATAATAATTGCAGCAAGTGGCCCAATCCTTTTTAGAGCAAAGGATAAGCCGGTTGGTTTACTTATGATGGCAAAATGTTCTTGAGGACACACGGGAATTTCGTCAAGTGCTTTCGCTTCCTACAGCTGATTAATCTTTATTGTTTTGATAAGTGTTGTGTGGGTGAACCTATGCTAATGCACTGCCCTAACTTGGACTAATACATACTTGTGATTAAACCCCTTGCAAGCATCCGCGTTACAAGGAAGTAATTAAGATAAATCTAACCACAGCCTTAAACTCTGAGATCCTACACTCCCTCATGCACCGGTTTACTAACGGGGGTTTAGGTTTCTGTCACTCCGGCAACCCCACAATTAGTAGCCAAATACACAATGCATTCCTCTAGGCCCATAAAGGTGAAGTGTCATGTAGTCGACGTTCACACGACACCACTAGAAGAATAGCACCACAACTTAAATATCAAACCAATAAATATTACTCAACATAGTTCCACTACTAACAGCATGACTTCTCCCATGTCCTCAAGAACTAAACGAACTACTCACAAGACATCATATGGATCATGATCAGAGGTGATATAATGATGAATAACAATCTAGACATATACTTCAATTCACCGATAAAACTTAATAGCATCAACCACAAGTAGTAATCAACACCGGGAAAGTTTCCCCTATAAACTACACAAAGTATAACCCTAGATGTTACAGCGGAACGGAGTAGAGCGGTGGAGATGATGGTGACGGTGGTGGAGATAATGATGATGATGATCCCGATGAAGTCCGGTGTGATGACGAGACGATGGCGATGATTTCCCCCCTCCGGGAAGGAATTTTCCCGACAGATTTCTGCCTGCCGGAGAGCTTTTTCTCTCTCTGTGGTTTCCGCCTCGTGGAGGCGGCGGAATATTTCCTCGATGACTCCTCGCGTCTTAGGGTTTCTGGGGGATGAAATACGCGAAGGGGGAGCGTCAGAGGTGGGCCAGGGTGGCCACACCATGCCACGGTGCGACAGAGGGGGGCCCGCGCCGTGGGGTGGTGTGGGCCCCTCGTGGCCCATCTCAGCCTCCCCTTTTGGCTGGCTCCGGCATCTGACAAAATAGGAACATTTGTATATTTTCGGTGAATTGTTGATCTTCAGAAATAGGGTGTCTTGACGATGCTTTTTCCAGCTGAATCCTGACTCCGGCAGTTAATTCTCCAATAATCATCAATCATGCAAAACAAGATAAAATAACATAAGTATATCATCCAAATGTAAAATATATCAATGAATAGCAGTAAATTATGATATAAAATAGTGATGCAAAATGGACGTATCAGACATGAGCAAGAGTGAACTTGCCTGAGATAGAAATGGTAGTTCAAACCCTTCGGGGTTCTAGGTTTTGCGGTAAAACCCCGAATTCTAAAAATAGCAACGTAATCCCGATAAGGACCACATAGAAACTCTGGCAAGATGCTATTATGCATAAAGATGAGATGCATCGCAAAATACCCCCAATCATAACCAAGCTTAACTAGTTGAGTAAGCTTCGTCTTACGCGATACTACGATAACATCGTATTAACTTGGCTTAGGTTGTTTTATCACCTTTAGGTGATGTTATTAGTGCTTAAGTTGATAATGAGTTGGGATTAGTGAGTGTTTAATATTTTAGAATTCGATATGTTTCACTTGGTTGTTTTAGAATCTTATTTCTTCAAGACTTAAGTGTGTTTCACTTTTATTTAATTGATGAAGTACTATCAAATATTAAGAGCAGCCACTTATAAGTTTATTTTTTATTTAAGTATCACACTTAAAAGGAAACAAATAAAGTAACATCATTTTATGTTTCAATTCTTAGTTTTAGAGTATTGTCTTAAATGAATAAATAGAGAATTAAACTAATTATTAAAGATAGTAATAATAAGTGATCATATTTTATTAAGTAGAGATTTCAATTTTAGATTATGTAAAATCTTTTAATAAATATTTTCCTTATGGAAAATATCATTTTAATTAACCATTTAATGGAATATTATTTATTCATGTCCATAAATGGTATTTTCAAATGCTCACAATTTAGGACATAACATGATTAAAACATATTTTCAAATTTGAAATTTAAACATGTGAAGCATTTTAAATGAAGTTGAAGTGCATCCAAAATAGCATTTCAAATTAACTCCATATTTAAAAGATTAGGTAATTTTTATTCCATTTTTACAATGATTCAATTTTAATTGAACACACATTCAGATGATATAAATAGATAGATTTTATTTTTCTTAACATTTTGGAATATTATTTGTATTTTTATGATTTAAAATGATTTAGTTATGACGGCCTGACTCCTCTTCCACCGAGCTCCACACCACGCACCACTCAACGAGGAGCAAGAGGGCGACACGGCGAACCTCCAGAGCTCCTCCTGGCAGCACGGCGAGCACGGAATCGACGGCGCACGGCGGCGGCCCGACAGCTAGGGTTAGGGTTTCCGATCGGGAAATGGCGGCTAGGGTTTCCAAATGGCGACGGTGGCATTCTTATAGAACTCAGGCATCCGTTATGCGCATCACGGCGCATCCATGGCGACGAACGGTCCTGGCCGCGACGCATTTCGCAGAAACCCCCTGGGTTTCCAGGAAATTACAGAAACAGTTGAAACAGGTCCCTTGCTCCTGTTTTAAATGATTTTAGGACCTGTTTGAGATGGTTTTAATTGCAGGAAAGTCCCTGGATGTGTAGAATTTTATTAAGATATTAATTTCAACTTTGAACTTTGAATACTTGATGTATTTTGAATTCACTTATCATTTAAAGTGATTTTCCTTATTTTGGATTTGTTTCTCATTTTGAAATGTGTAACTTAACACCTCTACTTTTGTTGTGCATTATTTTTAGCAACATGAAAATATATTGCTTTATTGTTTATTTGTCAATACTTGTTATTTTCAAATACTAAAGATAATTTCTTGATTGATTTCAGCTCTAGATAAATATTCAAACTTGTCTTGAGTGCTTTCTTAATTCTTGGGCAGCACCAAATTATTGTTCAACAATATAAACATGATTTGCTCACTGTGGTGACTACAAAGAGTATACACAGTGTTTCAATTCAAATACATGCCAGGCACGATGTATTGCCTTGCCTGAGTTTAATATGAATACTCATTTGTTTTGCTTCCGTATGAAACTAAATTATTTCCAGTGTTCGGCAACGTTGGTTCCTACGTGACCAAATTTGCTTCGAAAATCCTTGTTTCCATGTGTGAATTTGCTTCGAAAACGTCAAATTTTTGCTTCCTTACCTGATTTTAATCTAAATATCCCTCACCTGATAATTTGCTTCCATGTGAAAGAATTATTTGAACATTCCACAAAAATATTCATAGAATATGTTTCCTTTTGAAGGACATTTTGTCTCCAATAAACTTGCTTCAAGGTGAGTGAAGGTTGCTTCAGCTTAACATATGTGTAAGGGGCACTGTTTCAAAAGCATACACTATTGCTTACATCGACTACAAAATTGCTCGCGTCCAAAATAGGAGATTTTTCCAGCGACACACGCTTCAAACAAATTAGGTATTGTCTCCAAACAATTACAATTTTTCTCATGTCAAATTTAAAACTGCTTCCATTGTTCTTGCTATTTGCTTCCTACATTGAGGATTACAGTTGCCCGCATAAGCAACATTGACATAGAACGCACTTGTCGGGGGGAAGTGGGGCGTCCCCCTTGCTCTTACGCAGCTCCGCCAATGCGCAAGGTTGAACAAGAACTTGAGCAATGGTTGATATTTGCTCTTACCACATTATTTGTATTTACTCCTAGGTGGCATATGTGCCATAGAGTAAAATCATCCGCAACTTCGGTTTACAAATCAGCAAGGAATAACAGTGAACGAAGCTGAGATGATAGTAGTGAATTAATTCTTATTCTCGATGAAGAGCACTGGAGGCTCGAGGGCGCGGGCGCTGCTCAGTGGTTCTCGGCGGTGAGCCGTCCTGCCGCACACACCAGAAGCACTATCACGACAGCGCTGGCAGCGCCGATCAACCACTAGTCGACCGTCGGGAATCCATCATTGCTGGGGACCGGTAAGCCGAAGATGGAGCCGGAGGGCGAGGGAGTCGTGGCGGAGGGAGTCGAGCGGCGGTCGGGGCAGCGGAGGGAGTCGTGCTGGAGGGAATGCCGATGGGTGTCGGGGTCGGGGATGCTACAAGCTAGATTGTTGCGTTCCAAATAAAGGGCTGCTGCCTTAGGTTTCACTTCGGAGTTTGGACTTTTTTCCAAGGTTATTCCAATCTGCATCCTATGGAATTTCAAACACAACAAATTTTTGCTTCCTTGCCTGAGTTTAATATGAATACTCATTTGTTTTGCTTCCGTATGAAACAAAATTATTTCCAGTGTTCGGCAACGTTGCTTCCTACGTGACCAAATTTGCTTCGAAAAGCCTTGTTTCCATGGGTGAATTTGCTTCGAAAACGTCAAATTTTAGCTTCCTTGCCTGAGTTTAATCTAAATATCCCTCACTTGAGAATTTGCTTCCATGTGAAAGAATTATTTGAACATTCCACAAAAATATTCATCGAATATGTTTCCTTTTGAAGCAGATTTTGTTTCCAAAAAACTTGCTTCAAGGTGAGTGAAGGTTGCTTCAGCTTAACATATACGTGTCTTGTGTAAGGGGCATTGTTTCAAAGCCATACACTATTGCTTCCATCGACTACAAAATTGCTCCCGTCCAAAATAGGAGATTTTTCCAGCGACACACGCTTCAAACAAATTAGGTATTGTCTCCAAACAATTACAATTTTTCTCATATCAAATTTAAAACTGCTTCCATTGTTCTTGCTATTTGCTTCCTACATTGAGGATTACAGTTGCCCGCATAAGCGACATTGATAGAACACACTTGTCGTCTTCCTGGGCATCGAACAATGACACACAAGATTGGTGCAATTTGATGCACTGACACACTCCACCGGCAAGGCGGCTATACTATGATGGGGAACCACCGGGGTTGATTTCAATGGTACCTTGTCCAGGCTCGGTAGCATGATCGACGACCACACATATTGGTCGAGCTCCTTCTCGTGGTTCCTTATCATGATTCCACCATCCGCCAATGACCATGCTGGAGATTGTCAGCTATATAATAGAAACATATGTGAGTGACAAAATACTCATGGTCGACATTGTGAGAAGCAAAACTTCTACACAATACAAGCATATCATCCATTCAAGCAAGCCCTTGGGAGCCGAGATAGCACAAATATCCAGAAGAACACCCCACTCTCGATTAATAATGAGGTTTCTCCGATCTAGCTCCAATCCCTTAACTATATCCTTCAAACGAGCAGCCGCAAAACGACTCTTTACTGTACAAATTTGATTGAAATCCTTCATGATTTTGGAGATTTGCGCTGCCAAAGAAAGACCGAAAACATGAGTCAATTACAAATTAAGGCAATGTATATAGAAGCAAACATTAAGTGTGCATAAAATATGTGTGTCCCAATACTCTATTTAGAAGCATTTTATTTGTGCATACACAAACAAAAAAATAGTAGAAGCATACAAACTTGTAAAGTAGATAACTTTATTTGTACATGAAACATATTTCCTCATCATAACTGAACAGTGGGTGTGGGAAGCATGTAACATGTATGTATTACTACTTAAGTTATGTATATACTATATAGAAGCAATCAATCAGTAATGTGGAAGCAAATAAATACTGATGGGGAAGCAAAAGCATAATATTTCTTCATGGAAAACATAATAAAATTTATGTAGAAGCATTCAGTGGTTGTCCCCAATATGTATGTATGTAAAGTATATTAAAACATCTGCTAGATCAAAACTGAATAAACATATTGGGTTGGAGGGGTTGAAGGAAGAATTTTGCATGAATATCGCTCTGACTAGCAAGCATCTGGGTTTTGTCTACCTTTTGTTAGTTTTGAGTTTTCTGATTCGAGGTGTCCTAGTATCCCAAAAAAAATCATCTTTGCGTTCTGTTCTGTTTTTGACAGATTCTATCTTAGTTTTGCATTGCATCTTTTACAAGTGTTTTGTGGGGTTCTTTTGATCCATGCTTTGTGACAGTAGCTAATGTTAAAATAAATTTATGCAATTTGTTAAGTGAGAATTGAAGGTGGATTATTTTGTTTGAGTACTAACCCCTCTAATAAGTTTATGATCAGTTTTGTGTGAAGGAAGTTTTCAAGTGTTGAGAGAACGAGGTGATGACAGAAGATTAAGAAGAGATTAAAGCTCAAGCTTGGGGAGACTCCCCAGTACCTTCTCCAAATATTTAAGAAGTCTCAAACGTCTAAGCTTATTAAACGAAAATGGGGAGGAACTTCTATTCATGTTATTCTTTTGTTTTGGTATGATGGTATCATACACTGAATTGTCTGTCCGCAAGAATTTTTTATACATTCGGATAAGAAGGACAGTGAAATTAAAATTTATGTGAACATGTGGGAAAGTAGCCTACCTTAAAACTGGATGTAGACCTCAGTTTATAGTTTCTACTTTATGAACTAGGGGATTTCATAAATTAGAGATATACTCGTATCATAAAGGGTCAATAGAAATTCGTGTAAAGGGAGAAGATTGGCAGATTATATCTGAGCTCGGCTTCAGTAAAACTAAAGCTTGTTTTGAAATCCGGATAGGTATGTAAAGTAATTATTTTGTCAAGGCTTCCTTACATCTTCGGTCGTTCCTGCTCACGCTCTCATCATCGCTATCTCGAGTATTGATTCATCTCTTGAAAACAAAAAGCATTTCGGTCAAACAAGTGGAATCGGGAACTTGTGGTACTGAACTACTTACAATTGTGTCTCTCACATCCCATCACGTGATCCGCGATCGAACAAGGCCAACAGGGTAGTACAAAATGGGTGATGCACGACCTGATGCAATATGCATCGATCGATTGGGCCGGCTGGCCTCCCTGATTAGCAAAGACCCGGTTGGCAACTCCGATCGGTGGTTATCTCTATCCACAAAGCAAAGCCGTGACCAGCAACGGCAACCGGCAAAGTTCCATATCTATCGCTGTCCCACGCCCCATGTGGCGTGCGGCCATAGCACCACACTCCCAAGCTTGTAGAGCTTTGTACGTGCAAATTGCTACTTCCATCCATGGCTGCTCCTCCTAGTCCTCGGCCTCACGTCATGGTGTTGCCCTTCCCGGCACAGGGCCACGTCATGCCGCTGATGGAGCTCTCGCACCGGCTCGTCGACCACGGGCTGGAGGTGGACTTCGTGAACACGGACTTCAACCACGACCGCGTCCTCAAGGCCTTGGCCGCGGAGACGGGCGCCGTCCCCGACGGCATCAACATGGTCTCGTTCCCGGACGGCATGGGCCCCGACGGCGACCGCACCGACATCGCCATGCTGGGCGACGGCTTGCCGGCCGCCATGCTCGGCCCGCTCGAGGAGATGATCAGGTCCCGGAAGATCAGGTGGGTGATCGCCGATGTGTCCATGTGCTGGGTGCTGGAGATGGCTCGCGCGGCGGGTGTCCGTGTCGCCTTGTTCTCGACCTTCTCGGCGGCCGTGTTCGCGCTCCGGATGCACATTCCCAAGCTGATCGAGGACGGCATCCTCGACGAATGTGGTAAGAGGAAAATATCAAATCGAATTCATACCCACTAGATAACTTTGTGTACTCCAGCTGAGCCCTCAGATATGTGTAAGCAACGCAGGAAAAGTGACGAGGAACGAGACGATCCAGCTGAGCCCTCATATGCCGCCTATCGAGGCGGCCGAGATCCCTTGGGTCAGCCTGGGCAGCTCGCCGGAAAGAGTCAGGGTGATCATCGCGAAGGTGCTCAAGACCATCCCAGCCGTATCGCTGGCCGGCACCGTCATCTGCAACACGTTCGAGGCGATCGAGTCGGAGGCGCTTGATCTGCTACCCAACGCGCTACCCGTCGGCCCGCTGGAAGCGCCGCCCGCATCGAGTTCGTCGGCGGCCGGGCAGTTCTGGCCCGAGGACATGACGTGTCTCTCCTGGCTCGACGCGCAGGCCCCCGACTCGGTCATCTACGTGGCGTTCGGGAGCTTCACCATCTTCGACACGGCGCGGTTACAGGAGCTCGCCGACGGGCTGGAGCTCACCGGCCGGCCGTTCCTATGGGCGGTACGACCGAACTTCACCGACGGGGTAGTCGGCGAGGGCTGGCTCGACACGTTCAAGCGCCGCGTGGAGGGTAAGGGACTGGTCGTCGGCTGGGCACCACAGCAGCGCGTGCTATCGCACCCCTCGGTCGCCTGCTTCATGTCGCACTGCGGGTGGAACTCTACCATGGAAGGGCTGCGGCACGGCGTGCCGTTCCTGTGCTGGCCCTACTTCGCGGATCAGTTCTGCAACCAAAGCTACGTCTGCAACATGTGGGGCACGGGCATCAAGCTCTGCCCCGACAGGGGAGGGGTGGTAACGAAGGAGGAGATCAAGGGCAAGGTCACGCAGCTGCTGGGCGACGAGGGGATCAAGGCAAGGGCAGCCATGTGGAAGGACAAGGCGTGCGCAAGCATTGCTGAGGGAGGATCATCACACCAGAACCTGCTCAAGCTTGTCAATTTGCTAAGGGAACACTAATCTTCAAAAAGACATACTACTTCCCACTCGGACTGAAAGAAGAGTTATAATTTTTAAGTGCACAATCTAGGATGTTGATTGTTTTATGGACGTGTTAAATTGGAATGGGTTGTTTCCACTAAAATTTTCTTCGCGCACGTTTCTAATACCCAAACCCTAAGGTAAAAGCACGAAAAATAATGTGATACTGCCAAAACGGAAAAGTCAGAGAACTACACTAAGCAACGGACGTTCTAATGACCACATTCATCACCGAGGAGAGCCACCAGAGAAGTGTGCCAAATCGAAAAAAGAGATTTGGTACGTGATGGGTGACCCACTTACTCTTCTCAAACGTTTTTCTTTCGCTGTTACTAACTCTATAAATTTAAATAAAAAAACAATGACGTCTCACATTGGATAACAGTTCAATTGCGATCAATTCTCAACATCACACTCGGGTAGTTCAGGTTGCACAAGCGGCGCCGCGTATGCCCGCATAAGCAGCGATTATAGTTTAGAAAAGAAAAAAAATCTGGCCACGTTCGTAACAACTAGCATAGGCTATTTTTAGTAGGATGCGGGCCGGGTTCGGGAGCCGCCTGACACGCTTACGGGTAGTGGATCATTACAATATAATCAGTATTTTTCAGCTCTCTGATAAAACTATGAATTTGGACCGCTCGAGAGTACTCTCTAATCTACTTTGTCCCCCAACCGAGAAGTTTGTCGTCCTCTTTGTTTAGAATCTAACACCAGAAATTAGAAGTTCGCACAGCCACATCGTAAGACCTCGTCGTAAACGTTAAAAAATAGATTTCTTCCAAAATTATTTACTATGTTTGTCAAATTTGCTGCCATAATTGTTTCAATCATTTATGTGATTATGTCAGATATTTTATTTATTCATTAGTAATACTTTACTTTGTTTCGGTCCAATACAATCTTGTATAACCTTCGTGTGTGGTGTAACTCAACACTCCTTATACTTCCAACTAAGATAACACAATCAAAATTCCAAAATGCAAAATTTCAATTGTCCCCCTTGTGTAAGTATCCTGAAGTTCCTTGATTTTTCATGTAATCTTTCTTATGTGCTTATTTATGAAATTTGGAGTTGTAAATGTGATAAATTTGAATTAAATAGTCAACTATTGCGCACGTGTGGAGCTAGGAAGTTTTCAGAAGTTACAAATACACAAATGTACGTAAATCACTTTTACTAATATTTCAACAAAATTCACTGAATTTTCTGTTATTTTGGTAAACACCAAAATAGTAAGTTTCGCTTATATCTGAGACATTTCAGCAGCACACAATTCAAATATTTTAAAATACTTGTTGATTTTTCATATTAATTTTAACGGGATTTCAGTAATTTGTTGTGGCTGAAATATTTCAGAAACCGATGTTCAAAACTACTCCACTGACATATAGGACCAACAAGCTCGCATAAAACACGAATAACTAAACACATTCCTGCACCCACGGGATCAAAAATTTGGCAAATTCAAAAAAACTGAACAAATGCAGTAGGTGAAGCCTACACTGTTGTAAAATGCACACCAGAAATAAATATAAATCGATTATGAGTCCGATTAAAAACCATGCGCTAGGTTTCATGTTCATTCGCAACCAACTTTACTAGTTATGTATTTTACCATAAAAGAGTGAACAATATTACTCACTCAGTCACTCGACATAGCCAACGAAGGCATCTACAACGACATATCTGGTGACTCTACTTTGCTCGATGAGTGGATTATAATTTTGTCCAACGTGTCACACGTGACGGGCTATTGGTTCTGCAAAGAAACCTTCGAGGCCAGAGGATCGGTGTTTGATGTCGGGCGTCACTGGGCGCTGCTCATGTTGCACGGTTCCATTTGTGTGGCTAAATCCAGTCAGGCACATACGTGCGCGGTTGTGCTAAGGATCAACCTGTGGTGGTAGCATAGGGCGACATCGGTGTGGTGATGCTCTTTACTTGCTCGTCTCAAGTTAGAGGGGTGAAAGTTTTAGGTCCGACCTTTATTGGTTGAACCTCGAAATGAGGTGTTCTCTTTTTGAAACGCATTGTCTAGATTTTGTTCAGACTTCTATTTGGTGAAAATTAACGGATTTACGTTCGTGATTGGATTGAAGAACGCCAGAGCCGTTCCCTTTTGTAGGTCGTCGTTGTTGAAGCACCTCTCTTGTTACCCTCGAGTTGCATCATTTGTGGTTGTTGCTGTAGTTTGCCACTAACTGTTGATAGCTTTTTCATTTTCCTTTTTATAATTGTGCACCTTTGTAGAAAAAGTCTGATGAGCAGACATTGATACGTGTGGAATGTACTAGCACGAGTTATCACTTCAAAATGAATTTCTTATGCTGTCCTGTAAAGTTAATCAGTGATGGAGGAACTAGCTAGCTCGCTGGATCCTCGAACGAGGTCTACGAACCGTGTGAGATTCCGGCGCGACGACCCGCCGTCGCCGACGGCCCGCTGAGCAACGTTCCTCAACGCTAGCGCCCTCCCCTTGATCTCCTCGTCGCCGAGCAGCTCCTCCACCTTGTCCCGTATCACCGTCCTCTCTACGATCCGTGCCGCCTCGCCTGCGATGGCCGGCGACGGCGCCACCTGCAGCCCCGTCCGCCACACGTCGCAGATGTAGCTCCGGTTCAGGAACTGGTCCGTGAAGTATGGCCAGCAGAGGAACGGAAGGCCGTTGACGAGCCCTTCCAACGTCGAGTTCCACCCGCAGTGGGATAGGAAGCACGCCGTCGACGCGTGCGCCAGCACCAGCTGCTGCGGGCACCAGCTCACGACGCGACCGCGCGGCCCGGCGCGGCGGCGGAGGTCCTCGAGCCACTGCTCACTCGCGGAGTCCGCCCGGACCACCCACAGGAACGGTCGGGATGTCAGAGCGAGCCCCTCGGCGAGCTCGATAAGCTGCAGCCTGTCGAACAAGGCGAAGCTGCCGAAAGCGACGTACACGACGGAGCCGGCCGGCTGCGCGTCGAGCCACGCCGCGCAGGAGTCGTCCTCGGCCCAGAAGCTGCCGACCGGCTTGTATTCGGCGGAGACCAGCGGGCCGACGGGCAGGACCTCCGGGAAGAGCGCAAAGGCTCCAGGCTCGAGCTCTTGGACGGAGTTGACGACGACGGCCTCGGCGAGGTGGGTGGCCGCGTTGTTCCGGAAGATCAGGTCTAAGATGAGCGGCTGGCCCTTGGGGTCGCCGGCGTGGTTCCATGATAGCTCGGTCGTATCGAGGGGCGGCATCGCCGGAGCCAGCCGAAACGTGCCGCGCCGCTTCGGCAGACCTTTCTCGTCGATGACACCGTCCCTTATCAGCTCGGGGATGCTCATCCTCATCGCAAACATCGCCGCCGCCGACGGGTTGAAAGCGGCGACCCGGAGGCCGACCCTCCGCGCCACGGAAAAGGCCCACGCCATACTCGCGTCGGCGATCATCCACGTTAGCTTTTGGCCTCCCGAGGCTGACGCACTGGAGTCCGACATCCTTCCGATGAGCTTCTCCAACTCGCCTGGCATGACCTCCGCGAACGACTCGGCAAGCCGCGCGAGGTTCTTTCGATCCTCGCCGTCGCCGAGCCCGTCCGGTATGGACACCATGTCGACCCCTCCAAGGCTGCTGCTGCTGCTGCCGTCTCTGGAAACCAGAGCACCAAGGATGAGGCCGTGGTTGAGCTCGGTGTTGACGAAGGTGACCTTGACTCCGTGCTCGACGAGACGGTGGGAGAGCTCCATGAGCGGGATGACGTGGCCCTGGGCGGGGAATGGCAGGACCAACACATGGGGCGCGACCATGGCGATCAAGCGCTGGAAGAGATTGTGGAGACACTGATTGATTGGCAGCAGTTGTCAGCTTCTTTGGATTGGAATGGTGTCAATATCAATATCGCAGCAAGGGTATAATAACATGTCACTCTCCTCTTGTGAACTCAGACCCACTTATAATTTGTCTTTGATGTACCGAAAATATTCTCAAGCACAAACTCAGCATCTGCACTGCAAAAATTTCTGGACAGTTATTTTCAAGCTTGAGCTAGAGGTCGAGTTGCAAAATTGGTTCATATACTCGACTACGACACTCGGTCTGTAAACCATCTCAAGTCGATCCCGTGTGACGCTTTCAAGCCAGAAACAGAGCAAAAATCTTTCGCAAAATCGTTTTCTTGGCTGACCACAAACAGAGCAACCTCTCCAACTTGTCCTGCCTTATCACCACCATTGGTTCTGCCTTTGAGATTTGGACTCCGAATTTTAAACATACAGCCTCTCCAAAGTGTACTGTAGAAATTCACTTCGGCTCTGGTGCATATGCTCCCCTTACTGAAAAATGAAATTTCAGAATGTCTAACTACTGTGAAGTCTCACTAGGGCAGGTGTTGGTGTGAGTTCTAAGCCGATCCTTGCTGTCTTACAGCCCGATTAGCTCTTGTATAACTTCCGTCTTCTACAAAAGTAAGGTGCACAGTTGCGTACTCTCGTAAAAAAATTGAAATGTCAAAAAAGTTTGAAAAAACAACCGGACATACATCTCGACGTTCTATGTGTGCACGTAAACTTTCGCATTTTAGAATCAAATTTTTTCTTTTTCTCACATGGCAAAAAAGTTAGGTTTTCTGAAACGACTTTTGGAATATATAGGATGGGAACACATACGCCTGAATTTTATTTATTCTTTTTTATATTTTAAAATATATTTCAAATAAAGGGTCCCAAAAGGTCAGAAAGTGTAAATGGAGGCCGAGCTCCATGGAGCCTTTTATTTCGAAAATTGAAAAATAATTTTTTGAAGGTATATTTTTAAATAAAATCCTGTAATATAAAAAAATGGAACATTCTACCAAAATACAAATCTCACTTCAAAATACTCATATTCTTGGCTACATGAAAATAACAAATCTAACAGATTTTGGAGAGTTTAAAATTTACACTCTTCACTAGTTTTAAATGTGAGTTTTGTCATTTTTGCACAACACAAAATACAACAGATTTCTAATTGAAATTTTACACGTTAGTATAATATGACATAGTTGATAGTTCACATCTAGGATTTTTTTAGAATTTTTTAAACTTATAAATATGATTTCCGATTTTCTTTAAAAAAATAAAGAGCTACATGGAGCTCAGCTCGGGTTCCAATTTACCTCTATATGGATCGAAGGTGTAGTTGCACACTTTGAAAATGTCCCGAAAACCTCTCTCCCTCCCCATTATGGTTGATGGCCCGTAGCCGGCTTGGTCTTCATCTATTTCACATGAATTCTAAATGTATGTTTAGATCATCTCCACATACGGCCTGGAAAATGTGTTAGACACCTCCAAGAAAGTGTCTGTTATCAGGGTATAGGACACATGTTCACGTCTATTGGGTGTGATCACGACACTTGAAAAATTGAGATTGGGAGGGGAACAATAACGAAAAACGGTTGCTGCAAAAGGAGAAATCCGCCAAAAGTAGATGCCCTTTGGCCGGATACAGAAGAAAACATAAAATAGGTTATTGACTGGCCCTCAGACTCACTTAATTTTTCTCTTTTGCAGGTATCATCTACTGGTGTACAAGTTTAATCTGTTCATGGTCATCTCTACAACGTGTGGAGAGTCGAGACCTATTTATGGAGGTCTCTACACGGTTAGAAGACTCGGCGAGAGATATTTCAATGCAACATGGATGGCCGCGTGATATTGTCCCTCCATCGCCATAGGCAATCTATAGTTTCTAGAATATTATTTGTTTTTCAACTTCCATTTTGTTTTTATTTTTGTTACAGATCTGTTACGGCTGTGTGCATCGTGTTTATGTAAAAACCGGATGTAATGCTTAAAACTTTTAATCAATAAAGCAATCTTTATCGGAAAAATGTTTGATGCGTCTTCGCCATTCACAAAATATAGTTATCAAATAGATTCCCACCCGGAAATTCACTTTGGCACCCGGGTGCATATGCACCCGGTATTTGAAAACCATATTTCAAAATGTCAAAAAAATCTGAACTAAAATTTTGCGTATACATCTTCATATTATATGCGTTCACGAAGTCGTTTCACCAAAAACCGATATATTTTGTGCCTTGTGTAAAAAGACAAAAAAAAGTGTCGTGAAAAGCCTTATTTTAGCACCAATTTTTTTCTTTTTATACAAGCCACAAAAAATGTCGGTTTTTCGTGAAACGACTTTGTGAACACATAACATGTTAAGATCTATGCGCGAACATTTTTCACAAATCTTTTGACATTTAAAAATATGTGCAAAATGCATTTTAAATAAATGGTGCATATGCACCCTAGAGCCAAAACACCACTCCTATTCCCACCGCAGTGCACAGCATATCTTTCTAGTGTTCGACAACAACACACAGATTACAAGGAGAGACTTCCTCCTATGACAGATTTCCCTTATAATTTAATTCTTCCCTTTGGACAGATCGTAAGATCAACTATTTCGTTTAAACTTTTAGATGAACTCACGTCCATGATTATTACCATTTCTTTCCACTGAAATGAAACAAGGAAATAGGACAACACCTTCGAGAGTCCTGTGGATGCCGATTATAGCTCGACTTGAAAACCAAAATGGTCCAGTAATCACTCCATTAGGAGATCAACAAACCTCTTGAAATTCTCATACGAAGAGCCGCCCTCGCTGACGCTGCTCTGAGCTGCGTCCCTGAGCGTCCGTACCCTCTCCGCAATTCCCTTGTCACCGATGACCTGTTCCAGTTTGCTCGTTACCTCTGTTTTAGTCACGATGCCATCTTCGCCGAGCGTCACGGCTAGACCCGTCATCCAGATGTCACAGATGTAGCTCCGGTTTGCAAACTGGTCGGCGAAGTAGGGCCAGCAGAGGATCGGTACGCCGTTCCTGACCCCCTCCATCGTTGAGTTCCACCCGCAGTGCGACAGGAAGCACGCAATCGAAGGATGCGCGAGAACCTACATGTACCGAAATGGATCAGAATTCAGAAACACCATGGCCGACCTGATGCAGTTCCTGATAATCAATGTACGACCGCTCACCTGTTGCTGGGGGCACCAGCTGACGATCATGCCCTTGCCGACTACGCGGCTCTGGAACTCGTCGAACCACACCTTGCTGACACCGCCGGAGGTGAAGTCTGGGCGCACTACCCACAGGAACGGCCGGCCGGTGAGCTCCAGCCCCTCGGCGAGCTCCCGGAACTGCCTCGAGCCGAAGATGGTCAAGCTTCCGAACGCCACGTACACGACGGAGCTGTCCGACTGCGCGTCGAGCCATTCCAGGCAGCTCACGTCTTCCGGCCAGAACTGCCCGACGGGCTTCCGGAGCTCTTGATCGGCGAACAGTGGACCGATGGGCAATATGTCAGGGAACAGCTCGAACGCCGTGGTCTCGGCGTCAAGGAACGAGTTGCACACGGTGATGTCGGCGAGGCTGGTGCATGGGGCGTAGTCGCAGACCAACTGGAACAACGCCTGCTGCTCATCGGATGGGCCGTCCACATTCCACGGCAGATGCGATGCGTACAGGGGCGGCATCTTGGGGGCTACTTCGTACCAACCCTGACGCTTCGGAAAGCCTGCATTTGTTCAGGTGGTAATATGTTATATCCTTTGTTTGCTTCTGGTAGAAAATGGAGTGGTTATCCTCCGTTTGACATAGAAAATAGTTATTTACCATCATGGCCATTAGATGCAGATTATCTCCTCACATTTTAGTTACACTTGCCTAGATTAGATGTAGTAGTTTTTAAC
This sequence comes from Poa pratensis, assembly GCA_947311845.1. NCBI lineage: Eukaryota > Viridiplantae > Streptophyta > Magnoliopsida > Poales > Poaceae > Poa > Poa pratensis. The sequence goes on from CAMZMU010000048.1 coordinate 25,574,160, forward strand.
GTCTCTTAGTACTTTTTATTTCTCGATCGCCTAAGATATACCAAAACAAGTACAAGATGATCAGGTAGCACACAAAGTAAAAGAGAGCAACAACAATAATCAGTCGACTGAGAAGTAAGTTAATTCTCACTTGGCCATTAGATGCAGATTTTCACGTCACATTGTACTTACACGTATGGATCGTAATGTCTAAGTTAGATGCAGTAGTTTTTAGCGCCTCTTAGTAATTGTTATTTCTCAATCGCCTAAGATATACCAAAAACAAGTACAAGATGATTACGTAGCATAAGTTAACACAAAGCAACTATACTCAGTCGACTCAGAAGTAAGTTAGTTCTCACTCAGGTGATGTTAGGGACAATTTTGTATTGCGTGCACATGTTTTAGCCTCATCAAAATTTATTTTGTACGGATCCACCTTGCAACACTTACTATATCAGACGCGCAAAAGAGAAAAGCGTGCACAAAATTATGGGCTAGTAAACTCGAAGAAAAGTTCCACATATAATTTTTAAGTGTTTGCATATTCTCAGTTAGTTGATTTTAAGAAAAAAATCTCAATGGCCTGAAGTTATCCTAGAAACAGAGTGAAAGATTTCCTGCTTCCGAGCACCATTGCTCTCTCTGTATGAAAATATTAAAAAAACAAAACATGAAAAATCGGGCAATGGATTTTTTTGTACCCTTATCGTCAATGAATCCATCTTGTATGATCTTGGGAATTCTGAACGACGTCCCAAGGCACGAGGCGGCGGCCGGCCAGAAACCGGCGACCCGGACACCGAGGTTCCTGGCAGCCTGGATGCAGAACCCCATGTTCATGTCAGCGACGAGCCACTTCACCTTTGTCGCCCCGGACGCCTCCGTCTCCCTGATCAGGTCCCCCACGTAGCCCGGCACGCGCCGAGAGATCGCTTTCAGTAACTTGCAGAGGTCCCTGCGGTCGTCGCCGTCGGCCATGCCGTCCGGTATGGAGACCAGGCGGATCCCCTCCACCAGCGTGCTGTTGCCGTCGGTGTTCCGGCGCATAGTGTCCAGGAGGAGCGCGTGGGTGAGCCCGGTGCAGACGAAGGTGACCTCGAAGCCATGGTCGACGAGGCGGTGCGACAGCTCCATGAGCGGGGTCACGTGGCCCTGCGCCGGGAACGGCAGCACCATGACGTGAGGCGCCGCGGTGGCCATGCCGATCGTATATGGAGCGGCAGATGGACTACGCTGTCTACGCAGTAGTAGTACGTACTCTCAGAGCCTCAGTGTGTTGTACCCAGATTGAGTGGCAGAAACGGAGAGACTGATAAAAGCGCTCGTCGTTTTGGCATTTCCGCACGTCCGCAAACTGCAAGCTCTCGTCGTTTCCGCGCTGCCGTGGAGCGATCCACCGGCTGCCGGCGCTGCCGAAAGCTGAAACATTCTCCTTGTATTCCCTCGTTTTCTTGTTGGCCCCGTCGCTCTGACAACGCGAAAGACATGCATGACGTGCAAGGAGTTAGAAGTTTTTTTTTTGAAATTTTAAACCACATATATTAGGTCAGCAAGCCGCCTCATTAAAACCCTACCAGTCCCTTTTGGTACCCTGGTTAGGGAAAGAGTGCGTCTGAAACTTGCCGCCTTTAAGCATCAATCACAGTTACATCGTTTATAACAAAGGGTAAAATAAAAGGAGGGGGATCACCATCCCAGCTAACTATAGAATGCGAATTATAAGAAACCTTCGCGAGTTCATGCGCCACTTGATTAGCTTCCCTTGGACAATGCACAAAATGAACCGACTCAAAATTGTATGCCTTCATAAAACATTCAGCAAGAATAGCAGAAAAAAGGCTCCAGACTTCAATCTTCGCATTACACGCCTGGATTAATTCCAAAGAATCCGATTCAATTGTAATCCTGGAAATTGCACACCTTTCCAAGAATTTCAGCCCCTCTAAAAGTGCATGCGCTTCGGCAGTTGCAACACTTAATAACCGATTCAAAACACATCCAAAACCAGCAATCGCCTCCCCTTTATGATCACGAAGAACCATACCTGCAGCACCCGAACCATTCTGAAAAAAAGATGCATCAATGTTAAGTTTCAGCTCACCCGTCGATGGCTTTTTCCACACAATATCTTTTACTCGAACCAAAGAAGAGGCCGATGGAATATAATTTGCAGTCAAGGCATTGATAGCAAAAGCAGTGCGAGCAGGATCCGCCACTGTTTCACCCTTAACAATCTCTCTCCGCTGCCACCAAATATACCAACAAGCAACAACCACCGATTCCTTCAAATGAAGCAACCCGAGAACCAGATTATTTTGTTTCGGCCTGCATATTATATCTTCAAGAATTGAAGACCCTGATATTTCCGAGCCCATGTTCTGATTAATATACTCCATTAGACCCAAAGCTGTCCAAACCTTCCGAGCACGAAGGCAAGTAAATAACAGGTGACGAATATCCTCCGGCCCCGCTCGACACACTGGGCATTGGCCTGAAACTTTGATATTCCTCGAGGCTAAAATAGATCTTCCAGGCACCACACCATGCAATGCTCTCCAAACAAAAATTCTTATCTTATTCGGTACCTGAAGTTGCCAAATCTTTTCCCAAACCGGATTGACAGTCGCAAATCCTTGTCCATCCTCTACGAGTTCGAGCTCCAAACTGATGCTCCCACTCGGTATAATAGGCTGAGCGCACAGAGAACATAAAAGATTTTGATTTATGCCAAGCTACAAAGTCTTCCGTTAGATGCTCACTTAGAGGGATCATTAAAATTCTTTCAGTATCTATTGGCCAGAAATTGTCTCTAATCAACTCCTCATCCCATTGCCCCGTAATTGGACAAATAATATCCTGAACATACCGTAGGAGGCTTTGCCCTCTATTCGTGTATACTTTTCTTGTGCAGCTATTTGGAATCCAATGATCTTCCCAGATATTTATCTTCTCCCCCGATCCCACTCTCCAGATATGTCCACGTCTGAAAGTCTGCAGCCCTGCAACAATACTTTGCCAAGCAAAAGATAACCCTTTCTTAGAAGTTAGAACACCAGTGGGGATTATTTGCCTATTTGGGATTACAAATAACGAGTGAGAAGTATGGCTAACCAAATGGAGCCTTTTTAGGTGCTCAATTTTCTCATTATTACCGTCAAGGGCTCAAGGCCAACCACGCAGGTACAGTAACAATTTTATGGGCCTCTATTTGAGGACCATATAAGGCCGCAGTCCTTGAAAGTTTTCAGCCACAGTGAAAAGTACTCTAAAGAGTATAGTTTTCTTGCACGGATATTAAGACATGAGTATTTTATATATGGTGGACTCATTTTTTCTTGATAAAAATAGGGAGAGAAGTCCCTAATAGTCACAAATTGAAAATAATCATTTAAATCCCTCCTTTATAGATCAAAACTCACTTGTAGATGGGTAAGTTTATCCACAAATCGCTATACACCTTATATTTTGGAATTTTTTTAAAAAGCTATACGCCTTACATTCAGTAACGGAAGGAGTATATGAATACATGTTTTAAAATAATTTATCATTAGAAAAATGTCAAAAAAATTCATACCCCTTATAATGTACAAGACACATATATTGATTAAATTTTTCTTATATTTCTAAATTAATATTCATATAGATAATTATTTATCTAATTATAAATTAATTTCAATATACATAAAAATAATGTTGATATTTAAAATTGAGTTTATAACAATTTGTTCGAACTCATCGAACACAAGAAACTTAAACTCTCGGCTATCCTCCTCTAATAGTTCTGCACAACTGAAACTAATTTTCTTGTTGTCCCCAACTCCACCATAGTAGTTGTAAGGAACCAGGGTGTGAGAAGAAGATGTGTTGACACTGAAAAATAAAATGGTAAATATTTTTGTATTTTCGAAATAAATAAGTATGTAATTTAAAACAACGTGTAAAGAAATAAAAGTGGCTTATTATGTTGGAACTTGGAAATACCAGCGTGCACAATAAAGAAGAAAACCCAAAAGTTACATGTCCAGAGCGTATTTCAGTCTCGGAGACTCAGTTTGCCACGATAATAAGGAACAAATTTATAGCAAGCATCCTACAAAATTGAGACCGCGCAGCTCATTCTATCAGGAGATTAACAAATCCCTTGAAATTCTCGTACGAGGAGCCGCCCTCATTGAGGCTCCTGCGAGCTGCATCTCTGAGAATCCGTACCCTCTCTGCAATTTCCATGTCGCCGATAACCTGTTCCAGCTTGCTCTGTACCTCTTCTTTTGTCACAATTCCATCTTCGCTGGGCGTCACGGCCAAGCCGGTCATCCAGATGTCGCAGATGTAGCTTCGGTTCGCGAACTGGTCTGCGAAGTATGGCCAGCACAAGATCGGCACGCCGTTCCTGACCGCCTCCGTCGTCGAGTTCCACCCACAGTGCGACATGAAGCAGCCACCGCGGGATGCGCCAGAACCTGCATTTTATCGAAATGGATCAGAAACACCATAGCCGGGTGCGAGCATAGCATGAATACCGGTACCGCACCTGCTGCTGGGGGCACCAGCTGACGATCTTGCCCTTGCCGGCGATGCGGCTCGAGAACTCGTCAAACCACGCCTTGCTCAGACCGCCGCCGGAGGTGAAGTCCGGGCGCACCACCCACAAGAACGGCCGGCCGGTGAGCTCCAGCCCCTCGGCGAGCTTCCGGAACTGCCGTGGGCAGAAGATGGTGAAGCTGCCGAACGCCACGTAGACGACGGAGCTGTCGGCCTGCGCGTCGAGCCACTCCAAGCAGCTCGCGTCTTCCGGCCAGAACTGCCCGACGGGCTTGCGGAGCTCCTGGTCGGCGAATAGCGGGCCGATGGGCACTATGTTGGGGAACAGCTCGAAAGCCGTGGTCTCCGCGTCGAGGAACGAGTTGCACACGATGATCTCGGCATGGCTGGTCGCCTCGGCGTTGTCGGAGACCACCACCTTGAACATTGCCTGCTGCTGCTCGGGTGGGCCGTCGATGATCCAAGGCAAGCGCGACGTGCTGATCGGCGGCATCTTGGGGTCCAACTCGTACGTCGTTCCCTGTCGCTTTGCCACGCCTGCAAATTATTCAGGTGTTATATCTACGTTTCAAGAAAAATTCGCAAACCCTCGTTCGAAATTCCGCTCTCGTTTTGACTCGTACTGCTAGCCAAATGCTCGTACAATGCTATCAAAGTTAGTATCATCGATTCTGTCATCACAATCCTTAACTTTATGCAAAACAGAAACTGAAAGTGATCTAAATTTATACTTAATCTAAAAATCGAAGTTAATGATACAGATGTGAAATGTACGCCCGCTCTCGTTTTGACGTGTATATATACTGTAGTAGTGTAGTGGTAGTGCAAGCAGTAAATTATCGAAAGTAGGCAGCAGAAAATTATAACTTTCTTACCCTTGTCATCAATGAAGCCATCCTCTATCATCTGGGGAATCCTTAACCACGTCCCGAGACTCGCCGCGGCCGCCGGCCAGACGGCAGCCACCCGAACGCCGAGGTTCTTGGCAACCTGGAAGCAGAACCCCATGTTCACGTCGGCGAGGAGCCACTTCACTTTCGTCTCCCCGATGAGGTCCTCCACGTAGCCGGGAACGTACCGCGAGACCGCTTCCACGAACTTGCCGAGATCCCTGCGGTCGTCGCCGTCGGCCATGCCGTCCGGTATGGAGACCAGGCGGATCCCCACCAACACCGTCTTACCGCCGGTGTTTCGCGGCAGGGCGTCGAGGAGGAGCGCGTGGATGAGCCCGGTGCAGACGAAGGTGACCTCGAAGCCGTGGTCGACGAGGCGGTGCGACAGCTCCATGAACGGGGTGACGTGGCCCTGCGCCGGAAATGGCAGCACCATGACGTGAGGCTTCGTAGCGGCCATGTCGATCTATTGGCCGGGATATGGATATACCAAGCTAGCTGCGCGGTCGGCGGTGAGGGGCTCGAGCTAAAGAGTGAGCATCTGAGGGCCTCATAAGCCCTCGTTGTTTCGGCATTTCCGCCTGTCCGCACACTGCAAGCTCTTGTCGTTTTTGAGACTGGCCGGCTGCCGGCGCTGCCCATAGTTGAAACCGTCTCGTTTTCACATTGTACGTAGCAGTCGCACTCGTGAAAGGATAGGACCTATTCCCCGCTCGTCGTAGGGAATGAGAACGCTTTCCCTGGCCCATTTATTTCCTTTCCTTTTTCGATTTTTAACATTTGGGTGAATTTTATTGTATTTACATTTTTTGTTTTATACACAAAAAGGTTTGTATTGTCTGGTTATTACGGTTTTAACACATATATTTATATTCTTTTATGTTACTTTTATTTAATCGGATTTATTTCCTTTACCACTATGTTTGCTCTCTCATAGTATTTTTTTTTATCATAAACTAAAATAATTAGCACTAGTAATTCGTCATGTTAGCATTAGTTCAGTGAACATTTGTTCCTGGTGACATAAGCATCGTCTTTAAAAACATGAATTTTATATTTGAAGTACAACATTTCTTTTATAATGAACATTGGTATAAAAAATTGTGAAAACTATTTTGTGATTCACCGGAACATTTTACAACCAATGTGAAATTTTTACTTCATATATACAAACAAATCTCATCAATTCTTTGAACAAATAAAAAGTCGTATCAACATATTGTGTCCCTTTGGAGCATGGTTGCGCTTTTACTAATTCAAATGTCTTTGACAACGGAATTTAATTGGCAATGTGAGTCACATGGATCAAACCCCGGTTGCTAGGCCATGTGGGAAGCACTGAATCAACACCCTTTGGCACCCGCCGGTGCTCAGGCTCACAACAACCATGTCCCCACCCCCCTTCATGCATACAACTGATACTACCCATGGATCCCATTAATCAATATTAATGGTTTTCAATATTGGCAATGCAATATCCGTCATGACACAACATGTATTTACTTCCGTAGTAACCATAGATGAATATAATTATTTTTGACGATCCTCGGCTCTCAATGGAGTAACTACTCAGATACTAGCCCTTTCTGTAAAATAGAGAGAAAATTTCCTTATTACAAATCTCAAGCATGGTAACCTTGAGGTGCTTCTAATTGGCGGAATCTGCTATGATCCCAGTTGTTTTGTGGAAGGTTCTAACTGAATCAGCATGAGGACATGTAAAGTGGGAAGCAGGGGCGGAGCTGGAGCTCTTGTCACCCTGATGCACCACATTCAACATGGCATAAAAATTTCAAGCAATGGCCTCTATATGAATGTGTGTTTCATAACGTCTAACAGAGATTATTACCCGTAATAAAATATAATGTGTAAATACAAAAAAACACTAGCAATCAAAAATCAAAACGCGAACTATAATGATGAAAAAGGATAAAAAATACTTACTAAAGAAAAGATGTCTTGCATTTTCAAATTGCAAAATACATCATCAAACACCAAGACTCAATAAGCTACAAGATAAAACTAGACTTAATTTTCAAGTGTTGTATAGTAGAATGGACAAAACGATTGAATTTAAGTAGCTAAATTTACATGGTATCTTTTAGGATAGCCAAAATGTTCAATCATTTTTCTCTTGCTAGATCAAATTAAATCTCTACGCGGTACAAATCCTGAATCCTAGCCATAATTTTGATGAAAGAATAGGAAATTTCAGTAAAATTACAGGCGGAAATATTTGAAACTATAGAACTGAAATAGATTGATTCGATCTAGATGGACCTCATACGAACATGAGAAGATGCGAGGGGCCTGGCGGCTGGCGCTACGGGATAAGGCGGTTGGCTGGTGATCGGAGGTGTGCGCCTGCCGAGTCGGCATGTCGGGGATCGCTCGTCGCGGTGTCGCATTAGTGATCCAGTCGCCGTTCTGCTTGCAGTTGCGGCTTCTAGGAGTTCTTGTTTCGGCGTTCGGCTGCGCCACGTCTGATTTGCCAGTTAATTTTTTTATCAAACGAGCCAAGAAACAACGTACGGGAGGAGGCAGACCTCTGTGTTGATCCGTCCGTCCATATACGTGGGGTGCGACCGTGCGAGCGTGAGAGCAGCCGTGGGCATGCGGCAATGCGGGTGTGAAAACAGGCCCGAGCATGCGGGCTCACTGGCGGAGCTTAATAGGGGCCGACCTGGGCCACGGCCCGCCCAGGATTTTGGCCAAAAAAAATTTTACTACTACGCTGCTACGCATTAGAGGCCAGCCCAACAAACACCCTTCGCTACTTCGCACGGCCGCACGAGTGCTGACTCGGGAAAAAAAGAATAGGACGCGCTGGTAGCAGAGAAACAGAGCAATCCATGGTGTGGTGCCGCTAGGTTTAGAAATTCAGTGAGGAATTGGAGGCAGTGGCGGAGCAGAGCAGCACTGGACAGCGGCGCCGTGCCGCTGCCGCCCCCGGCACCGGCAACCAGGAGTTCGTCGATTAGCCGCTCCGGCAGCACTGCAGCAAGGGCGGCGACAACGCCGAATACAGCCGATTTCTTCCCTGATTTCCCCCATCCAGGTACTCTCCTACTTTCCCCTCTATCAAATCCATCGAATTCGTTGGAGGAATTAATTGGTTGGGTCAGGAACAATTTACAGATGATTGATCACCGAATTTGTTTTCAATTTTACAAATTGCAGCAGCTATGGGGAAGGCCACCCAGAGACGAATTGATTTCGTCTTGAAAAGAAAAAGAGATCTTGAAACTGAAGATTCTTTGCCACCAGAAATTAATCCTTTGCCATTGCTTGAACTGGAACAACAACAGCCGAGCCAGGACGAAGAACATGAACCAGTTATTTTTCAAGGCAACGAGTTCCTGCAGCGAGACCCTGGTTTGCGCCCCCAAATTTGGCAATATCCACGAGAGCAAAGAGATACCGTGAGGAGAGCTTATCTCTTGTTAGGCCCTATGCAGCCCCAGCTCCAGAATTATAAGCTTTCGGGTGAAGAAGGGCATCGGCGCCGCTTCCAGTACGGCTGGTTTGGCCTCTTTCCATCATGGTTGGAGTACTCGGAGGCCAAAGATCATGCATATTGTCTATTTTGCTTTGTGTCTGCAAATAAGGAGATTCTTTGCAATGGTTGGCCTCCGAGTGCATATAGAGGCCATCATGGTTGGCCTCTTTCCATCATGGTTGGAGTACTCGGAGGTTCTAGTGTCTTCACAGTGGATGGATTTGACAGTTGGAAGAGGGTTAAATGTGGTAAGCATTGTGCATTCTTGACTCACATAGGATCTGGACCATGCTCGCCACACAACAATGCGGTCACAATTTGTCAAGACTTAATGCATCAACCATGCCACGTTGAAAATGTCATGGCAGTGAAGGACAAAGAGAAAATAAAAAGGAACCGTTTAGGGCTGAAAGTCTCAATTGCAGTTGTCAAGTGGCTCACGTTGCAAGCTTGTGCTTTCCGAGGGCATGATGAGAGTGCTCAGTCAAAGAATAAAGGGAACTTTCTTGAGATGGTGGACCTTCTTGTAGAATTCAACCCTGAGATTGCTAAAGTGGTGGGGGGAATGCACCATATAATAAGAAATACACATCACCGGAAATTCAAAAGGAGATCTTGAGCATATTTGCAAGTAAAATCAGGAAGCATATTCGAGAGGAAATCGGGGATTTAAAATTCTCTATTTTAGTTGATGAGACATGTGATGTAGCAAAGAGAGAGCAAATGGTGCTAGTTTTGAGATTTGTTGATAAAGGTGGTATTTTGCAAGAGAGGTTCTTTGACTTGATACATGTAGCGAACACAAGGTCCCTGACACTTAAAGATGAATTGAGCTTTGTATTATCAAACCATGGTTTTTACATTCAAAACCTTCGAGGACAAGGTTATGATGGGGCAAGCAACATGAGAGGTGACTTGAATGGATTGCAAGCTCTTTTTCTCCAAGAATGTCCATATGCTTATTATGTCCATTGTTATGCCCACCGATTGCAGCTTGCTCTAGTTGATGCTTCCAAAGAGGTTGTTTCTGTCTCCCAGTTTTTTCAGAAATTGATCTTTATTATAAATACTGTGGACTCCTCTTCAAAGCGCCATGACGAGCTCCATCAGGCCCAACTAGTTGAACTAGAAAATGCAATTGCTAATTGTAGTGTTGAGACAGGTCAAGGGGCAAACCAGATCCGCTCACTTAAGCGACCAGGAGACACAAGCTGGGGTTCTCATTTTGGTTCAGTTTACAGCCTTATGGAGATGTTTGGTGTTGTTTATTCTATGGACCAAAACATTGCTGCTGATAGATCAATGGGTTCACTTCGTGGAGACGCAGACACTTGTTTCAGCCACATGTCCTCCTATGAGTTCATATTTACCTTATGTTTGATGAAGGAAATATTGGAAATAACAGAATTGCTTGGCCAAGCTCTACAGAAGAAGTCACAAGATATTGTGCATGCTATTCGCCTAGTGTCCTCAACAAAAGATTGTCTTCAGCAGTTGCGATCAGATGACGGCTACCAAGAATTCATTGCAATGGTTATGGAATTTTGCATAAAACATTCAATTGACATTCCTAACTTTGAGGAAACTTATGTCATGTGTGGTGGTCGTGCTCGCCATCAACCTGATAAGCTCACCAAGGAACATTACTTTCGAGTGGAAATATTTCGTGCAACATTGGACACTCAACTATTTGAACTAAATCGCAGGTTCAATGAGAAGGTAATGGATCTTTTATCTACTAGTGCCACCTTGATTCCTAGAAACAAATTTAGAGGATTCAAAGCTAGTGATATTTGTGAGATGGTGAAAAAGTACTACCCAGCAGATTTCTCTCAACAAGATATTTATGGATTGCAACTACAACTCAAACACTTTGTTTCGGATGCTTCCAAGGACAAAGAGTTGAAAAACATATCAACATTAATTGGTCTTTGTCAATGCCTTGTGGAGACAGGAAGGAATACTATCTTTAATCTGATTGAAAGGTTACTCCGTTTGCTTATTACGCTACCAGTTTCAACAGCGAGTGCTGAGCGTGCATTTTCTAGTATGAAGATCATTAAAACAAGGTTGCGCAATAAGATGGAAGATGACCATCTTGCCAATAATCTCTTGGTTAACATAGAGGGTGAAATTCTGGAGAATTACAGCTACGAAGATGTTATCGAATATTTTAGCAAGACGAAAAATCGCAAAACTGATTTGTAGCCTGTAGCTCCATGCCTTATGTACAAACCGAATCTGGTATGCTTTATTTTGTTTAGATTAGTTCCTGTGTATAAAATATCATTTTCCCATCTGTATATATATATAATCTGTTGAGGAAAAGGTACTTTAAGATTGACTAGGCTACTTGTCTATAGTCTACTAGGATATTTGCACACTCGGCAGTACCCACGAGCACATGTTTGTAGCATCGGTGTATCAGATTGTCTAGAATCTGCATTTTTGTGTGCTTTGCTTCAGGTTGGCCCGCCCAGCATTTTCTTTCAAGCTCCGCCACTGTGCGGGCTGGAAGCATTGTGGCACGGCCCTGATGCACTGAGCTCGACCCAACCTGATGCCTGGACCCCTTTTAGATGTCAAGTGCTAATAAAAAAAAATCTTGGAGCCCTATTCCTGTGCATCAGGGTAGCCCTATTGAGCTTGGCCCCTGGTGGGAAGCTTGATAATTGCTAGTATTAGATAAAAATAAAGCCTGCACGTCTCTTCCCATTGGGGCATATAACAAAATGTGCTACGTCTTCATTGAGATTACCGATGCATAAAAACTATTACTTTGGCCATAGGAAGCCATGCACTTATGATACAATGTTAAATAGTATATCTGTGTATCACACTTAGCAAAATTAACCACACCACATGCTATTAATATTGAAATATGTTATTCTTATTTGGAGCAATGCATCAGCGCAAATACTTCACACGATTGTACCATTCGCAATGCTTGTTATGATAGTTGTTTTATTTTCTGAGAAATTGTCCCTTAGGGAAATATTTTTTAAAGTGAAACATCCTAGATCCCAAAAACTATCAATAATGCCATAACAGATCCATCCATGGATTCATTTCGGCCACTCACATACATAAATCTTATTTAATGTATATGTGTATGCTTTCATTTTTTTGTACCCTTATAAAATATATCGGTAGATATAACTAAAAGAGTATCGCCTAACAAATATCTCGATATGGGTTTCTAGAATATATGCTTGTCTATCTTAGGTGTTGATGCCTTCAATATGCATCATTTTGCCATAGCTTTAGCATTGTCCTCTTTAGTATTGGCCCAATAATTTGTATTTTATTCTCAATTTCTTATTATCATTGGAGAAAATTGACTACACCTTTCCAGTGAGATAGACATGAACTCCAGGATTCCTAGACAAGGATTATGTAAAATGAGAGTTTTGGAGCAACTTAAATATTTTTTGAGCGTTGCCAGATTCCACTCAATAGTGAATTAGTGATATGAGCCATACCAACACACATACACAACTACCCTTTTGCCTACTTTTTTCTTACGATGAAGTGCTTGAGCTAAATAATACTAGTAGGGAAATAACAGACCTTCACCCCACTCGCCAAAGGCAAAAAAAGTCTATCACGCTAGTGTAGTAGTGTGGTCTCTTTATGTGATCGATCCTGATGTTGAAACCCAACATTTTTGTCAACAAAAATACATGTATTTCAGTTTTGAGATTGGGTGTTGATGATTGAGAGACAGAGGCTCAATCTTTGGCAGAGAACCGGCATACATACATGATATAAAAAAGAGAAATATTAAAGTAAGCGTATCTGGAGACTAAGACTGCTATGACAAGAAAAGAGCACATAGAACTGGAAATGGCGCAGCTCAATCGACTAGAAGATTAACAAATCTCTGGAAATTCTCATACGAAGAGCCGCCCTCGTTGAGGCTCATGCGAGCTGCGTCCCTGAGCATCCTTACCCTATCTGAAATTCCCTCATCGTTGAGGACCATTTCTAATTTACTCATCACCTCCTCCTTGGTCACCACGCCATCTTCGCCGTGCGTCACGGCCAAGCCGGTCATCCAGATGTCGCAAATGTAGCTCCGGTTGGCAAACTGGTCGGCAAAGTACGGCCAGCACAGGATGGGCACGTCGTTCCTGACCCCCTCCGTTGTCGAGTTCCACCCGCAGTGCGACACGAAGCACGCAATGGCGGGATGCGCCAGAACCTACAGGGATCGAAATAGATCAGAAACACCATGGTCGACTTGACAGAGAGTTGACACTTGCAGAGCATGGAATCAGTAGTTCAGTACACGACCACCGTACGTACCTGCTGCTGGGGGCACCAGCCGACGATCGTGCCCTTGCCGGCGACGCGGCTCTGGAACCCGTCGAACCACTCCTTGCTGAGGCCGCCGGAGGTGAAGCCTGGGCGCACCACCCACAGGAACGGCCGGCCGGTGAGCTCCAGCCCCTCGGCGAGTTCTCTGAACTGCCGCGGGTCGAAGATGGTGAAGCTGCCGAACGCCACGTACACGACGGAGGCGTCAGACTGCGTGTCGAGCCACTTCAGGCACGCCGTGTCCACTGGCCAGAACTGCCCGACGGTCTTCCGGAGCTCCTGGTCGGCGAAGAGAGGGCCGATCGGCACTATGTCGGGGAACAGCTCGAACGCCGTGGGCTCGGCGTCGAGGAACGAGTTGCACACGGTGATCTCGGCAAGGTTTGCCGATTGAGCATAGCCGGAGAACAGCTTGAAGAGTACCTCCTGCCCCTCGGGCGGGCCGTCGATGCTCCACGGCATGTGTGACGCGCAGATGGGCGGCATCCTGGGGCCGATCTTGTACGTGCCCTGTCGCTTTGGGTAACCTGCATTTATTTAGGTGTCATGTACAAGGTTTTGGTTACCGGCAGAAAAAAATTCCTGAGGGTGGTCAGGATTTCCGGTTACCGCGGTTACCGGAAAATCCCGACTGATTACCGGACGAATTTGAAATTTAAAATTCGAAAATTCAATTTTTTTGATTCCCAGTTTAACAATTTACCAAAAAATTCTTTAAAATTCAAAAATTCGGGATTTTTCGTCCGGCATGACCATTTCCCGAGGGTGCTCGGGATGTCCGGTTACCGACCGGTAACCAAAACCATGGTCATGTACCGTGTTCTTATTTTAAGACAAAAGAAAGCTTAAAATTGTTGCTCAATCTTAAGATTATTTTTTCTGGTACGACTTTTTAGTTTTTTTTTCGCGGGGAAAGTTGCAGTTACATCCAGCCAAGATTCTTACAGAAAAGCCCAGAAAACAAAGAAATAACAAGTAGGTCCCTCTAAGCTGTGACATCGTCTTCGTCGAGCAAGACGCTACATCGGCCGGTACGACTTTTTAGTTTTGACATGTAGATATCGATATAGTCCATCCATGCAGTAAATAAGAAAAGTAGGCAGTAGAATAATCAACGATGGATCTTTCTTACCCTTGTCATCAATGAAGCCATCCTCTATCATCTGGGAAATCCTCAACGACATTCCGAGCCCCGACGCGGCCGCCGGCCAGATGCCGGCCACCCGAACGCCGAGGCTCTTGGCAACCTGGAAGCAGAACCACATGTTGACGTCGGCGATGAGCCACTTCACCTTGGTAACCCCAGACGCCTCCGTCTCCTTGATGAGGTCCCCAAGTAGCCCGGCACGCGCCGAAAGACCCCGTCCACGAACTTGCAGAGGTCCCTGCGGTCGTCGCCGTCGGCCATGCCGTCCGGTATGGAGACCAAGCGGATCCCGTCCAGCGCGTCGACGCCGTCGTCGGTGCTCTGCCGCAGGGCGTCGAGGAGGAGCGCCTGGATGAGGTCGGTGCAGACGAAGGTGACCTCGAAGCCGTGGTCGACGAGGCGGTGCGACAGCTCCATGAGCGGAGTGACGTGTCCCTGCGCCGGGAACGGCAGCACCATGACATGGGGCTTCGCGCCGGCCATGACGGTCGATGGGAAGAGATGTCTGAAACTGCGCCGGAGTCTGCCGGTTGTAGGCCGATGTCAGCCGTAGTGGTGTGCTGTAGTGAGGGATGGAGAAACAAAGAGACTGATAAGCGCGCGTTGTTTTGGCATGTTCGCACAGTGCACGCTGTCGTCATTTCCACGTTTCCCTGGAGCGATCGGCAGGCCGGCTGCCGGCAGTCGCCGGCGCTGCTGAAAGCATATGGAACAGTCGTTTTTTTGTTTTTTGAGCAACGTCTCGTTTTCTTGTCGGCCGCGCTCGATGATTGACACCACGTGGCCCGCTGGGGTATTTGCCTACTTGGGCCTTGCGAATGAGAAATTGGCCTAATGAAGATTTGGTTTCCAACGGGCTTATTTTTTTGGACGTGGCGAGGTTAACTCCTTTTCTCTACTACTATTAAACAAGCAAACATATTCATTCATAAATCCACCCAGCCTAACGTACACAGAATACAACAAACCAATTACAGCTTCAGGATCCGGCCCACCAATTGGGATCTAACCATGGAGATTACAACTCACCCGCACCATGTGTGCATCTAGCAAATTGAGGAGGCGGACGAAAACTCTGCCATCCGCAGGTCCGCACGAACGCTACGTAAAAAAAAAAAACAAAGCACAATCAACGGGGAAACAATAGTCCGCTCTAGCAACGTCAAAAAAAAAAAAAAAACAGTCCACTCTATCGAAAGAAATCTCCAGAATTAACGGCAATCAAGTCAATTTGTCCCCTCCTTTCATAGTTGCCATCCAGGCTAGGACTCCAGGCAACCCTGCCATGAGATACGCCGTCGCCGCGCTGCTCATCCGACGAGCTCCTCTCCAACACAGGTGCATATCCATCCTGCACCATCGCCGACGAACTCCTCAGCAACACCCAGGTATTGCCGCGACGACGAAGGATGGCAGTTCTGCTCCGTCACCGTCCTCATCCCCTCTTGGCCCCGTCCTCATCTCTTGGTCGTGCATCCCAACGTGATGTGTTGATTTCTCAAGTTGTCTTTCTGCATACTTTAGTTAGAGCATCAACATTGACTTTCTGGAGCCATATATGCTAACCTGATGAACAGACACAATGCAAGAGGCCTAGCAGGGGGAGATGAAATCGTACCTGGATTTCCGCCAATGCCCTGTGAACTGCCTGAAGCTAGGAAATCATAAGTTATATACTAGGAAATCGTTGCATGGCACATGCTTTTAGTATACCACTAAAAAGCTACAAATATTAGGTGTACTGGTGAGAGCAACAAAACAAACATCAAATCTGAATGATTTAGTTCGCTAGACCATAGACATGGATGTACCTGGATGTATGTTCCTGTTTCAAGGGAATCAGACTGTCCATGTTCTAGGAACTATGCATATTTACTATTTCTCTGAGTTCAGCTGAAAGTGCATTAGCTTTTCTATGCTCCTACGAGATGAAACAACACAATTTAATCTATGTGCTGGTTGATTGTGTATCTAGGCTCGACAGCTCTAAATGCAGGATATAGCAAAGTGGATTAGCATATACACATAATATTGGGATGGAATTATTGGATATATCCTCTCATGGAGATGCCATATACCCGAAAAATATGCAGAAAGATTCCCAATTAAATAATTGTATAACCCTATTTTCTATTATTCTTTGCTTGGGCAACTAATAACTATCATTTATTCGTGCATCAGCTGGAAGGACTAGAAAATTTATTCAAATTTGCATCGCTACACATGGAATTGAAATCTGATAAGTGGAAAGAATTCAACGGAACAACATGGCCAAGGGAAGAGTGTATTAAAAGCAGACTGCAGAGAGATGGGTACACCTCCTAACTCAACGTAATCTATTTTATGTGTGTTTTGAATGCCCTTCTGAATAATCGAATTAAAAATGAAATCTCTCCGGAAAAGAATAAAGTATGCATACGTACATACCAACTGAGAATATAGGACCTCAAGTTAAAGGTGTTCTTCGCAAGCAGATTAATCCTCCCTCATGTTTAACCTACCGCAATAGCAAACCATCACAAATGAGCAGTGTTGCTTACATATAAGATGGAAATGACAATATCAATATTATTGCGATGTGCATGTTTATCTCTTGCTTGTGTGAGTCGAGATAACAACAGAAATATAAGTACTTCCAAAATCACCAAACTACTCAGCATTAAGCAAGAACTGGATTTTAGTGTACAGTAATCCCCATACATAGTCATTCTCTTTTTGATAGTTCTTGGAGGGTTGGTCAAGGACACGAGTACATAGGTAGTAAAACTATATAAATGCACAAAGATGTAAGAATGCTCAGTGCAGCACGTTTTTACATGTGAGGCAGCACTAAGGTCTTTACTTTTCTCAACCATGCTATTAACATAACATCTGCTACAAGGAGAAACTAACTGCTAAGAATATGCGACCGATCATTGGGTTAGGCTATTAGATGCAAGGACACTATTCACTTCTTTAGTAAGCACTAAGCAGTGAGGTAATATGTGTTCAAGTTCTGCATTGGTAAGATAAAAGAGTTAAACATAACAAGATTCAGATGGGTTAACACATATTGATAGGGATACATATTTTTGATAATACTTGACCAACGAAAGCTAATAGTTTTTTCAGTTTCTTAAGCATTTCTCAATTTTCTTAGGAGGCCATGTAGCTCAGTTTTTATTAATAGTAGTAGTAAAACTGGGCAGGGAGCAATTGTCATTACCTAAGTACAGTAAATGAAACATCAAATCTCAGCTTCACGCTGTTAGTAACTGAATGAAAATTTCCAGATCGAAGTAAAGCGAAGGGATTTTTACACAATTGAGGAAGTCGAACAATCCAAAACCATCTGATGTCCAGTATCCCCAAACATAATTGAAATGGCCAAATAAAATTGATAATAGTTGGTTAAACTTCTGTTGTCTCTTGGATCTAATCTAAGAGAAACAAATTCTAGCTCACTTCATTTCCACAAATCCCCTCATTGTTAATCTAGGAAAAAATGACTTAATATCAGAAATGCATCCCTACCGGACAAGTTAAGCACATCAGGTCTAAAGCTCTTCTGGTAGGTGCCCTGCGCAGCTTTCATCTGGGCTTGCCGCCGATTGGTGAAGGATCGCCGAGGAGGTGCTCCTCCTCCTCTCTGAGGGGGTCTCCGAGGAGCCTGCTAGGTTGTGTCGCCGGGGGTCGCCGAGGAGCCTGCCAGGTGAGGTCGCCAGGGGCCGCGGAGGAGCTGCGCTGAGCTCTTTCATGGACTGCACTAGCTGACGAGGAGTCAGAGCAGGGGCATAGCGCCGTCGGGGAGGGCAGGAGACAGGGGAAGGTGTGAGGGGAAAGCGGAGTGAGGAAGACGTGTGTCCGATCCACACACTGAGATTTTCTTTTCTTTTTCTTAAGGTCGCTTGCGTGGTCTGGTCGCATTGGAGACATCCAGAGATGTCGATAGATACATATATATATATGAATTTAGACAAAGCTATGCCCACTAATATGGATCGGAGGGAGTAATTGAAAAGTACATTCCATCTAATTTTGCTACAGTTGCTATAGTTTGAACATGAACTTTATATGGCAATGTTGTATATGTAGAATGGTTTCGAGTTAAGAAAGCGACTTTTGTTACATATTCTGAAGTATCAAAATAATAAGACGATAAACAATATTCGCACAAAGGGATGGATCTTTATGAAATAATAAATAGTGTATAATGCTATGTAATTTAGAATCTTCTTTTTAACTATCACTTCAGACCGGTGTTGATTTGTAATATTTATTTATTTATGCAAATAATAACTATTATTTTGGTGCTTTGTGGATTTTAAATGATTATAAACGGTTGAGGATTGTATGTTGTTCGCACATCTTTACACAGTTTAGCCATGAAATTTATTGTTTTCGTAAAAATAAACTCACTGCACTAAAAATGAGATTTAAATTTTGGATACGTGCGTTGCACGTGCAGGGCTACTAGTTGAAAGAAATAACCGGTGAGGCGGTGACGGATCACAGCGCTTCTGCCCAAGGACGGTCCACACATATCCGGGCCCTGGGGAAAAGGCAACAAAAAGGGACCTTGACAATAAAATTTTCTTGACCTCAACAAAAAAATTGGGATTCTACTACTCGTCTTTTTATTCTTCCTTGTCTCACTTGCAGACACTAGAAACCAAACAATTTGCAAAAAAACAATCAGTACAGGTGATTTTGGATATGGGATATTGCTCGATGTTGAATTGTTGATGTAGGTTCCTAGATCTGCAGGCTGAAATACTCAGTACAAAGACGAAGGAGAAGATCGCACACTCATTCGTCGTGACCCTTTCTCTTCTCCTAATATGATGAGCACTCTCTCAAATCCAATGAAGCCTTGAAAAATAACCCTATAGAAGAGTAAGAATAGCAGAATTGGAGATGTGGATTCATCTGAGTCGGCGAGCCGGGCTATTTAATTGCAAATCGAACTGAGAACTTCATTAAAGGAAGGAGAGATACACAGCACCTATCATAACTCAAACGTCCTAGTTGATGGAGAATGAGTAGAACACTAAGGACGAAAAGCACTGACGGAGCTTGCCTAAACTTGATGGGGGCGTGCAAAATTCAGCTTATGAGTTCTTGGGGGTTTGGGGAGGGGGGGGACACTAGTACAGAATGACACAAAGCATACCCCTATATGGAAACGGAAAATAAAAGGCGACAGTGTTTGCTACAGTATGCTCACAATGGCTACGGTTAAGTTATATGTGCGTGACACAAAGGAAACGGTCACGTAAATTTCACCGTATCCTATATATGAGCGACGGTTAAAAAGTCCACCCGTATGCAAATGATGTGGGCCCAAAAAGCCTGTTTACACGTCTCCAATAAATAGTCCACGAAACCTAGTGCTCACACAGCCGCACGCCTCTTTCTCTCGATCTATCTTCTGCCTTATCCTCTTAGCAGCCGCACGCCTCCTTATCCCCTTCTCCCCCACTCTTCTCATAGATCTTGCTGCCGCCGGCCGCCCGGCGACGGGGCGACACTCTGCGGTGAGATCGGCTCTAGGTAGGGTGTTGGGGTTGTTGCTGGACCGTGGCGGCGCTGGATTTTGTCCCGGCCAAGGCTACCACGCGGCATGCTCCGAGCTGCTACGCAGTTGTTTGGCCGTGGCGTGCGAGATCTCCCTGTTGCCAGCGTCGAAGTCTGGACGCGCTGGATCTGCGGCTGGTCAACTACCGTGGATTCAAACCTCTGATTTTTTTTCCGGTAGCAAGCACGAGGTAAGGATCTGGCTTCCAGCCAGATCTACAGTTTTATTAGCATATGCTTGACTCGTGTGATTTGTTCAGGAAGCCAGATCTACAGTTTTACCAGCATATGCTTGACTCGTGTGATTTGTTCCTTACCACATATTTTCCTGTTCTGGCTTTTTAATCGTGTGGTTTGCTGTATCAGGTCTATCTTCTGCTTCTATCTTCTGCTTCTGTATGTATACTGTATCAGGTTTATTCTTCTCGCAAGCTTGCTTCTTAACTCACGTGTAGGTTAGACCAGTATGCTAATCTAGTACTATTGATTTTCTTGCTTTTTAATTGATGAACTATGGTATGATATTTAGCTTAGCTTTGCTTTTTGCATGTCTGCAGAACCTGGCATGAAGATGCGAACATCCCTCCGCGTACAGCATCGGCTTGGACATTTCCACAAGCTTCTGACTCGACATATATCTCTTGTATTTTGGAAGCAGGAGATGTATGTATATTGTTGCTAATTAGTTGTAGTTTCTTTTGGATTCCCTGTAAGAGGACACTAGCCGATGTTGTTTGGTAGTTTGAATCTGTCTTGCATTTTGAATCGTGTGACTTAGTAGTAAAATGATGTAAAATATTGTGTATTTTGACTTGTATACACTGCGGAAGACATTATCTGCATCATTTATTGCTACCGTATGCCACCGGCTAGCAGCCGGTGGCCTGGCTTTTTTATAATATTCTTGGCGCTCAAAGGAAACGGTTAAAATAACCGTTGCATATGGACGGCTTCACATCAGTATCGGACGCGGGGCAACGGACCCATTCTCCGTCACTAATGAGGGTTTGCGCCCGTTGCCATAGTGTCGCTCTGTACTAGTGGGAGGGGGCTATCTCTCTCAAAAAAATACTTCATGCATGTGCAAATCTTTGTTGGGGGGGGGGTGCCCCCCTTGACATTGTTTGTTTTCTCACTACAACTTAAACCCTCTAGTCCTATTAAAAAGGAGCAATAATCAGTTGGCATTGTGATTAATTTATGAAGTGCAACTTTCCAATAGATTGTTCTGGTTTTCCACTGGATTGCGCATGCTCTTTTCGACGAGTGCACGTCGCAGTCGGAGGTGCTCTCTATATAAGGCACTAAGCTGATGAAAAGAGAGATGATTAGGGAATGAAATAGCGTTGTCTGACTCCATAAATGGCTGCGATGAACTCGGATTCGAAAGGCATGAGAGCGGCGGTCGTCAACAATGTTCTCTGGGATTGGAAAATTTTGCCCCACAACTCGACAAGAGTACATAGAAAATCAATGGGTGCTATGTCCAGCGGGCAGTAGCGTAGCTATCAATTAGAACTTTTAGCTTACTGATCCATTGTTTTGGTCCGTGAGTGCTAGAAGCGTGGTGGACTTGCGCCATCTTAGTTTTTTCACATGTTTTCTTCGATGTAATACAAAAATATCTTTACATTAGTACATTGTACTACTACGGCGGACGCCCCGTTGCCCCGACCTATGGGTCGGCCCTGTTTCTGCCAAATTAGGACATGACCGCATGAGTTATGGAGGCAACACCAAATTGTGGCCTCATCGTCTACGCGTAGACACGTAGACTTGTAGTGCCGAAACCACGGTATCATGTAGCTTTCACACTAGTTGCGGGTGGAGTGTTGGAGGAGCGGCAACGGGGAACCCTATCTACAAGTGGAGCGCAGAGTTCTACAAG
Organism: Poa pratensis; assembly: GCA_947311845.1. Taxonomy (NCBI): domain Eukaryota; kingdom Viridiplantae; phylum Streptophyta; class Magnoliopsida; order Poales; family Poaceae; genus Poa; species Poa pratensis. Next base: position 25,595,987 of record CAMZMU010000048.1, read on the forward strand.
TGGAGCGCAGAGTTGCAGGACACACGAGCATTTTTTGTATTTAGATGGTTCGAATCGGGCGAGTTGGGTTGAACTGCTATTTGTGTAGTTACATTCATGATGTAAGGAGTAAAATGAGGGGAAAATCACTATAGTGTTTCGATTTATAACGGAGAAACTCAGGAATTACCTATGAAGCTTCTCGCTGAAGTTTCTCGCCATAGAGAGAAATAAGCCTCCGACCTCCGCGGTGGGTGAAAATGGGCGAAAAATTATCGCTTCTTTTTGGTTTGAGCTTCTTAAGACCTATAAGCTAGGCTAGAATCTAAAAGGAGTGGCCTTAGGATTGACATGGCAAGCACTCAACTAGGATTGACAATGTTCAAATAAAAAACTAGGATTGACTTTCGTTAAAAAATTATGATTGGCTTTGATCCATTATACTCCGTCTGATCCATATTAATTGTACCTGAATCCGATTTATCTAGACATGTGCTAAATACAGGGATCTAAGGGAGTAGTTGATTGAACAATAAGCTTGGAGAGCTCGGCCATAGAACACAATACTCGGTGTATGCTCGTTCACTCGCTTAAAAGGTCCACAAATCTCGTGAAATTCTTGTGTGACGAGCCGCCTTCACCGACGCACTTCGACGCGGTGTCCTTGAGCCACCCTGCCCTCTCCCTGAACCCTCCATCAGTGATGACCTTCTCCACCTTGCTCCGCACCTCCTCCTTGGCGACGACGCCATCCTCGCCCGGCGACACCGCGAGACCATTCCTCCACACGTCGGTGACGTAGCTCCGGTCCAGGAACTGGTCGCAGAAGTATGGCCAGCACAGGACCGGCACACCATTCCGGGCCGCCTCCAACGTCGAGTTCCACCCGCAGTGCGACACGAAGCACGCCACCGCTCGGTGCGCCAAGACCTGCCAGAACCAAACGGAATCGTATGTCATGGCACTGCCGCAGGTGAGATTTGTTTTCTGTTGAGAAAGCGTAAGCTAGTGCGCAGCTGAGGTGAGCTCCGATCGTGCGGTTCGAGGGTTTGGCCTGACCTGTTGCTGGGAGCACCAGCTGACGATCATGCCCATGCCGGCGACGCGCTGCTGGAAGTCGTCGAGCCACTCCTTGCTGAGGCCGACGGTGAAGTCCGGGCGCACCACCCACAGGAACGGGCGGCCGGTGAGCTCCAGCCCCTCGGCCAGCTCCTGGAACTGGCGCGGGTCGAAGATGGCCATGCTGCCGAAGGCCACGTACACAACGGAGCCGTCGGCCCGCGCGTCGAGCCACGAGAGGCACCTCTCGTCCTCCCGGAGGAAGCTGCCGACGGGTCTCTGGAACGCCCCGTCCGCGAAGAGCGGGCCGATGGGCAGGATGTTGGGGAAGAGCTTGAACGCGCCGGCCTCCGCCTCCTGGAACGAGTTGCTCACGACGATCTCAGCGAGGTCGTTGAGCTTGTTGTTCCGGCACACGAGGTCGAAGATGATGTGCTGCCCTTCCGCGGCGCCGGCGTTGTTCCACGACATCAGCGACGTGTGCAGCGGCGGCATCCCGGGGGCGAGCTGCAGCGTCTCCTCCCGCTCTGGCCAGCCTGCAGTACGTACGTTGAGAAATCACTCCCAGTTAGCGAAGCAAAAGCAGATAGAAGTTCAGAACAGAGCATGAATTCCCGTTGTGTACCCTTGTCGTTGAGGACGCCGTCCTCAATCAGCTTAGGGATCTTGAGCATGATGGCGAGGCACGCCGCGGACGCCGGCCAGAAGGAGGCGACACGGATGCCGAGCTTCTTGGCCACCACGAAGGACCACCCCATGTTGACGTCGCCGACGAGCCACTTCACCTTTGGCCGCCCGGCCGCCTCTATCTCCCTGACGAGCGCCTCCAGATGTCCCGGCATGTGGCGGGAGTAGGCGTCGATGAGCTTGTTGAGGTCCTTGCGGTCCTCGTCGTCGGCCAGCCCGTCCGGTATGTACTCCAGGTGGATGCCGCGCAGCGCCTCGTCGCCCTCAGGCAGCGCGGCGAGCACGAGCGCGTGGTCCACCTCGGTGTTGACGAAGGTGACCTCGAAGCCGTGGTCGACGAGGCGGTGCGAGAGCTCCATGAGCGGCGTGACGTGGCCCTGGCACGGCATGGGCAGCACCAGCACGTGGCCCTTCACCATGGCTGACCTCGATCGATCGGTCCCTCTCCGCACACAGGAGTAGACTCAGCAGCAGCAGCAGTGGTAACACAGACAAAAGTACAAATATGACAAGTATAATCTGCTTACAGTCACTGCACTTCGCTCACCGGCGTCTTAATTTATATCCAAGAAGAGGAAAGAAATCGGAAAGGAAGAGTTCCCGTAATAAAATGTGTGGGAGAAGTCTTCTTCTGATATGATAATCCCGTGGCGGCTATCACACCTGCCTCAGGCTCTGCCGTGGATCGCCAAGATTATATAAATCGGTGGAGGGACAGGGAGAGACGAACATGGTCTCCCGCCTTCGTTTCAAAGCCTGCAAGAAGCCAAACAATGCAAGGGTAGCACTAGTTATCCGATCCTGATGCATGTGGTAGCGTTTGGCGCCTTGTGCAAATAAAGTCAGAGATGGTGAGATGAGGTCGCTACCGAGGAGTTCGCCAGAATCATCGGGCGTCGATCTGGTCATGGTCAGATCGCAATCTTACGTTTATTCCCGAGATAAATTACGGTCTCGGCGTGGAACGCTAACGGCGCTGACTAATCGCAGCTCAAGTCGCTGTGATAATGTATGTTTGGGTATGGGTATACATCAGGCTTAAATTCCTAGTAAAACCGGGCTTCCCACTAACATAACAGTGTCTTCAGGAGAACTCGTTGATTACCCGTGCATCACTATCGTGGCGGCTATGAAACACGCAGCGTAGATGGATGGATCTTCATGACAGCAATAACTCCCAGTCCCAGCAGAAATAATCCCAGCTTTGCCATTGGCTCTCGAGCTTGACCGGTATCGATAGGGGATCAACGAGACCGTGATGTGTGAGCTCCTTTGAGTGTTATGTTTTATAAACCGGCGCTTCGGCCTTCACCACTGATGGGCCCGTGAAAAGAGTCAGTAGCGAGCACACATAACGGAAATACACCCAGGCAATACCAAAGCGGTTTTTTACAAGGGCATACGGCGTTAGGGGCAAATTTGGTCCGTCCGTTTCGTCCATCCGACGGACGACGGACCAGATTCGCCGTAGACCTGTCCGTTTTCGTCCGTCGGTCAACGACGAATCTGGTCCGTCAGATGGACGAAACGGACGGACCAGATTTGCCCCTGTCGCCATATGCCCTTGTAAATCTCTTTTAGTACAGGCGGCAATATCATTATCAGGCATTCAGCAAGAAGGGTGGTATGCCGCACTCAGCAAATCTAGAGGTTATGTCGATTGTCGAGTGTGTCCCGATGACACTCGGCAAAGCCTCCAACGCTCGCCAAATAGGTGGACTTTGTCAGGGGCACTTGTCAAACTACCTGAAGTTAGTTTTTGCTAAGTGTCTTATGATAGGGCACTCGACGAATAGTTTCATAAAATATTGCTAAACAACGGTGTCACGTGGAGTTTTCAACTTTCAATTTGTTTTCAAATTCTAAGTGTCATAAGGTGGGCTTTCTAAGCAAGTGGAATAAATATGGTGTAAAATGGTGCCTCTCCGGAAAGAAATACACAATATACACCATATTGGATGGAAAATCTGTTTTGCCTTGTAGGTGCAGATGCACTCATGGGCTGACCCAGGAATAAATTGAGCTGTTGTCCTGCACTAAATCATACACATTATTTATTTTGATTTGGGGTGTCCACACTACACTTACATGGAGTATACCAAAGAAAAAAAAAACCGGTGTCATGTGACCCCTGGTAGCTCTACCTGGGTACGCCCCTGGATGCACTCACTATTAATAAACTGTTTCTTAAAATGTCAAAAAAAATCATACTAAAAATTTTGGGTGTACATACGGATACCTTATGTCTGTACAAAAAGTTCAGACAAAAAAATAATTTTTATATGGCCAATGTAAAAAGACAAATGTCCGGCGTTCCAAAATGTTATTTTACGAGATATTTTTTGTCTTTTTATACTGGCCACAAAAAATGTTTTGTTTTGACGAAACTTTTTGTGCGAACATAAAATGTCCGGATATAAACCGGAAATTTGATTTTGAATTTTTTGATAATTTAAAATTTATTTAAAATGTATTTTCATAACGGGTGCATCTAGACCTACGAGTCAAAACATCGTGTTCTTGGATGGAAAATCTTTTTTGACTCGTAGGTGCAGATGCACTCACTATTTAAAAACCGATAGCTAATTCCCAAGTATCAAAAATATTCTCGCATTCTAACTACATTCGCCCATTTAAATGATTTCAACCTATTTATCCAAATTAATACAATGGTGCGGTGGGAGAGGCATTTTGGCTCCCGGGTTCATATGCACCATTTATTAAAATGCATTTTAAATGTCAACTTTTTTGTAAAAGTGTCCGCACGTAGATCTTAACATAATATGTGTTTACAAAGTCGTTTCACCAAAAGCCAACATTTTTGGTTACTTGTGTGCAAAAGACAATTTCTGGTGCTAAAATAATCCTCTTCACGAGACATTTTTTTTGTATTTTTACAGAAGCCACGAAAAAAGTCGGTTGTCTTTGAAACGAGTTTGTGAACACATAAAATGTTAAGATGTATCCGTGAAATTACCTGGTGCATATGCACCCTGGAGCCAAAGTGGATTTCGCAATTGTACTCTCCTTTGATCCTAAAAATTACCAAAGTCGGCTATCATATATGAAGTTTTCAGACTTTCAAGCCAAATGACCATGATCAAAGCCATATACATGGCATAATTCATCATAATGTGAGAATACTAGGCACACGGGTGCATTTTGCCATGCCACGATAGAGAAAAAGATTTTTGTATTGTTATTTACAAAAACATGTTTTTTATTTTCTAAATGCCAAAATAAGTTTTTTTTAGTGGGGATGTACTTCCACGTCCAAGTGAATGACAACCGGACGAGAGGTAGACTCAGCCTCGCTGACAACCACTCAAGGCTTGGAGCGGGTCACAATGAGGCTTCCTTGTGCATTGGAATGTAAAAATGAGATTTGAATGGAGCGCAATTCCATTTATTTTCTGTTCTCCATTCATTGTCCCTAACAATGACGAGGATCACATGGCAAGCACTAAAGTATCATTGACTTTGACCCTATAGGTCTTTTTCTACCAAGAATATGGTCCAAAATATGGTAGAACAAATTAAGCTTGGAGAACTCGGCAATCGATTAAGCTCAATAACCGTATACATTGTTCTGAGCTCGATCACTCCCTTAGAAGTTGCACAAATCTCGTGAAATTCTCGTAGGACGAGCCACCCTTGCTGGTGCACCTCGATGCCGTGTCCTTGAGCAACCCTGCCCTCTCGAGGATTCCTTCGTCGCCCATGACCGTCTCCACCTTGCTCCTCACCTCCTCCTTCGTCACGACACCGTCCTCAGCCGGTGAAACCGCAAGGCCGGTCCTCCACACATCAGTGAAGTAGCTCCGGTCCAGGAACTGATCGCAAAAGTAGGGCCAGCACAGGACCGGCACACCATTCCGGACCGCCTCCATCGTGAGTTCCACCCGCAGTGCGACACGAAGCACGCCAGAGCGCGGTGCGCCAGAACCTGCCGGACAAACAGAATCGTATATAGATGTCACGGCACTGCGCAGAAGAGCTACAGTTCATGTGTTTGGCCTTACCTGTTGCTGGGGGCACCAGCTGACGATCATGCCCGTGCCGGCGACGCGCTGCTGGAACTCGTCCAACCACGCCTTGCTCAGGCGATGAAGTCCGGTCGTACCACCCACAGGAATGGCCGGCCGGTGAGCTCCAGCCCCTCGGCGAGCTCCTGAAACTGGCGCGGCTCGAAGATGGCCATGCTGCCGAAGGCCACGTACACGACGGAGCCGTCGGGTCGCGCGTCGAGCCATTGAAGGCACCTCTCATGTCCTCTGCGAGGAAGTTGCCGACGGGTTTCCTGTCGGCGAAGAGCGGGCCGGGATGTTGTGTTGGGGAAGAGCTTGAACGCGCCGTCCTCGGCCTCCTGGAACGAGTTACAGACGACAATCTCGGCGAGGTCGTTGAACTTGTTGCTCCGGCAGATGAGCTGGAAGATGATGTGCTGCCCCTCGGGCGGGCCGGCGTTATTCCACGCCAGCAGCGATGTGTGGAGCGGCGGCATACCGGGCGCGAGCTGCAGCATCTCCTCCCTCTCCGGCCATCCTGCAGTGCGTGACATCGATCACTCCGGACAAAGCAAGAATATGTGTAGGCATCAAAGAATTACAGTACAAGTTACAAGAATGAGTGACATTGGCAAATACCCTTGTCATTGTGGACGCCGTCCTGAATGAGCTTGAGGATCTGGAGCATGATGGCGAGGCTCGCAAGAGACGCCGGGCAGAAGGAGGCGACTCGGATGCCACGCTTCTTGGCGACCTCGAAGGACCACCCCATGCTGAAGTCGCCGACGAGCCACTTCACCCTGGGCCGCCCGGCAGCCTCCATCAAGGCGACGAGCTTCTCGAGGTACCCAGGCATGTGGTGCGAGTAGGCGTCGATGAGCTTGTTGAGGTCCTTGCGGTCCTCGTCGTCGGCAAGCCCATCCGGGATGGACTCCAGGTGGATGCCGCACAGCGTCTCCGCCGTGGCGTCGCCCTCAGGCAGTGCGGCGAGAACGAGCGCGTGGTCCACCTCGGTGTTGACGAAGGTGACCTCGAAGCCGTGCTTGACGAGGCGGTGCGACAGCTCCATGAACAGGGTGACGTGGCCCTGCGCCGGGAACGTAAGCACCATGACGTTAGCTTTCGCCATGGCTCACCTCTCCCTATCGCCCCTCGACAGTCCAAGTCCACACACACGAGTAGCAGCAGCACTAAGCAGTGGTGGTAGAAATACGAATACACAAGTGGTAGCCAAAAGTGCAGTGTGCTGGAAATCCACACAAGCGCCTTTATAATCGATTTTTTGAAAAATAATGCAAGTTGCACTTGAAATTTCCATACAAAAACAAAGACATCTGTTTAGCACCGGTGCGTTACTCATCGGACGCATGCAGGTTTTACAGTTTGTTTGGCGTCTTGTGCAAAGAAGGGATGGCTGGTGACTTGGTGAGTGAAGATCGCTGAGGACTTGCTAAAATGATTGGGCATCCATCTTGTGATGGTCAGATCGGCATCTTCATTACAAGTCGCTCACAGGCTGATTATTTTGCGTGACAATTCCCATCCCATTAAAGGAAAGTCATCGTCCTACACGCGTCATAATCTATGACCTAGCACCCACCATATGTAGTGGACTGGTCTTAAAGAAGAAATCCCAATTAACAATATAATACTCCAGATTAGACACTTTTTTGTTTGCAGGAACTTGAGTACCTACGTCGAAGAACTCAGACAATGACAATGATTTCAACTTCCAACCAACCGAGTGCAACCGTAAACAATCCAGATTAGACACTTTTTTGTTTGCAGGAACTTGATCAGCTGTACCAGCAGAGGCGAACTACGATCAATTCAGTAGAAACATAATACAAAACGAGTCGTGGTGAGTCAGATCGGATATGTATAAGTTAGGTATCTGTTCTCCGAACGAATTATAAGAGGTTGGTTCACGCTGTGACCAGATGCATGCGAGAGAAGACACACTAAGAGCCACATTAACAAGCGGAATTGATCCAATGTGGTGACAATGAAAGTGACCGTTACTCCAATGAACGTGCTTAATACCGGCGAAAACTCTTTGACAAAAAGCCTGAATGTCTTTCTGTATAATGAAACTGGAACATGCGAGCAACGTACAAATAAGTTAACGAGCATCATCATAATACATGTGTTGGTCCCTATAAATGATGAGGGTGGTACATTTGGTGAGTGCACAAATCAACAATTCAACTGTGCGAGCACCAACACCATGCCAATGCCTTCCGAGGCACCAAAACTGAACAGGAGACTTCAGACAGTAGTGGCGTGCATACAGATTAGCGCTTAGCGCTGCCTGGACGCGGGGGCCGAAATAGTTCGTCACCAGACCCATAACAGCGAACCTGGCAAGTTTGCAAATAGTAAACGGAATAAGATATTTATGAACTTACAGCGGGGCATTGAGGACCAAAAGAAACCATATATGGATATGGATAGTAAAAGTAAAACAAGATAATCATGCAGGCATCATTTCCTTGAGGATATGCATAGTATTTTGGTAATGCGACCTAGCTACGAAGATACTAGTCTACTACCCACGTTTAAGAGTGTTAAAGTCATTTTCAAGATGAGCAAATAGAGATCCCTATCTGAAAGCAGACTTCTGCAGATGGACTAGACTGAAAGCAAAATGTGAGCACAGAAGCAAAGTCGTGCAAAACAAGATGAGCTCCTATATAGGCCTGTTCCTATACTATACTCCCTCCGTCCAAAAATAAGTGTCTCAAGTTTGCTCAAAAGTAGATGTATCTAGACATGTTTGACTATTGACATTTCGTTTACTAAGTTGTATATATTTTTTCCATAATAAACCAAGTAATCAAAGTATCAAACAGATCACTTATCCTACGTCAGGTCAGAGTGATAATTTCCATTGATTGGTGACTGTTTCAATGATGACGAAGAGTAAGGACAAAAAAGTCCAAAAGAAAGGTGGATACATGAATAACTTTCAACACAATTTCTGCTATCCAGAAATATCCTTTTGACTCGTTGAATGCGGATTGTAAGTTTGTTGAACAATGATACTGCCAATTAACAAGAGCAATACGGTGATGTAGATTGTAAGTTTGTTGAACAATGACAAAACCAATTAACAAGAGCAATAGGGTGAGAACATGAAATGGCTTTCTACTCTTATATCAATTTACTGCAATATCAGCTGCACCTCTTGTCATGATCAGTGCTTATTAACTTCGCACCAGAGTGCTCACCAGAGCAATACGGTGAGAACATGAAATGGCTTTATAATAGTATCCATGAAATATCAGCTATACTTATAACAGTGGAACACTAATGACTATAGCTAATATCAACATTATAGATTATTATTACTAACTCATGACAATATCACGAGTCATGGGTGGAAATTATCCCTTCGATTTTGACTAATAGCCTGTTATTTCATTGTGGATTTATGAGTATGTAACCTCTGGTTGGGATCAGTTGTTAGCTGAGACTGTTCCTTCACAATGCCAAGACAAACTTTCCTCAAGTTGGCCCTCGTCAACATTCAACTAGAAAACACTAGATGATTTCTTTCTAAGTAGTACTTTTTTTACTGAAAGTACGAAAATAAAAGCTTACGCCAAAGCACATATTGTCCTTTTATCAGGTGATAGTTTATTCAGTTATGTTTTAGTTTGTACTTGTATTGTAACACTGGTAGAATATAGAAAAGTTCTTTTTGTGAGGAAAAGACTGAGGGGATGCCTCAAAAGTAGAGATTGAACAAGTCTAGAATAATCCATACCATGGTATTTTAGTGCATGATCACCTAGTGTTTAATTAGAATATTTTTGTGGTATTCACGTATGTGCCTCACATGCTGGAAATTGAGTATTATGTAACCACAATGACTCATGTTGAAAGTGATCTTCGAATCAAAGTGAGGAAGAAGCATTGCCATACCATCAATAACAACGCAACGGCTTACAACAGCCAATGTTTGAAAAAGCTGAAAAAAACGGACGCTTAAGAGATGTGTAGGCCATGCGCGTCGATCAGACCCTAAGCAGTTAACTATGCAGTAGGCGCGATTAAGCGGAGCACTTAATTACCTAAGCACGATTGGTTGCGCCAAAGCCGAGAAAAGCGATGCCAAAGCGGGCCGAAACAATTCCAGCTTAGGCGTGACCGCAGGAGAACCTCGTGCGGGCAAATTTGGACCTCGGAGCTGGCTTAAGCGGTGAGGAAGGGCTCGATTTTAGAACCAAACGAACACATTTTCGCTTCCTCTGGCGGCGCCGACAGGAGAGAAGCAGAGCACTCCGCTGGCTCCTTCGCCCTTGTCTTCACCGCCCCGCTGCAGCCCTGCCCTAGCCTGGCCCCTCCCCTGTCTTCACCGCCCCTGCTGCACCCCCGACGTTACCGGCCTCACCTGCCTCTTGCTGCAACCCCATCCTTGCTGGCCACTGCAGTCAACGTATGGTCCCTGTCTCCTGTCTTTCCTCCTCTATCTCTATGTGGAAAACTCAGTACTTGTGAATTCATTGTGAAGTTGTGAATACTGTGATTTTTCTGGTTGTTCGTTCAGGTACTGGTAGTTCTTTGGCTTAAAACTCCTGATTTCTGCTGGTGTTAGGTCCTAACTTTGACTAATTCAGCAACGTTTAAGAGCTACGTAAACACACATAAAGTGCATAAGCTCTGAGGGGAAGGCCGCCGCACCGATTACGCTAAACGCTTTTTGAACCTTGACAATAGCATCCTGATTTACTTCCACAATGAACTACGGAAGAAAGCTAAAAATGCACTGTGTCTTAATGATGCAACACACGAATGTACAGTAACAAAATAACCCCCAAATTAAGGAGCTCTAGTAGCAACCATCTAAAGAGGGGAAACTAGGAGAACCACTGGTTAATTTCTAACTTGCCTAATTCCACCACAAGTTACAGTACAAAAACTAAGAAGCCACTGAGAATAGCCAACGTGTACAAGTACAGTGTGTCAAGTACTCAAGTGGCAGACAGCGAAATTATAAGTTGCTGTAAAATTATCTAGATTTGGACTGCATAGCTAAACTCCTAGATTCATACATAAACCCACATATGTGAAGAGAACTCACATGAAAGCCATGGAGAGCTGCTTGAGATCATTCTCGAAGTTCTTCATGTTTGCGAGGGACTGCGCGCAGAAGATGATCGCGATCCACGAGCACACCTTGTACTGTAAGTAAAACACATATCAGCAAAGTCAACTCGACAGCGAAACCAACGCCCGATCTAACACAAAGCAAACAGCGAAGAAGCATACAAGATCTGCCAATACAACAACGGGGCACATCATCTCCCAGATCTAAGCGCCTGACTAACTGCTACTCGGGTGTTAAGCTATAACGTAGTAGATCGTGGCAGCGGTTGATTGATTGGTACGTACGTGCATCATGACGCCGACGACGCCGAAGACGACGGCGAGGAAGCCCGCGTAGTCGACGGGCAGGTCCTGCGAGGACAGCTTCGGCGGCGCGTAGGGCCTCGCCGTCGTCGCCTGCCTCGGGTCGTTCGCCCCGGCGCTCGCGCCCCCCGACGTCGTCGCCTCCTTCATCTTTCGAGATCTGAAACAAAACTGGAGCAGAAACTGAAGAAGAGGAGGAAAGAAAACGAGTGTGATCCGAAAGAGATAGTAATAGTTTGGGCCCGGCCCAGCACGGCCCACGGCCCGGCCCCACGCCGCCTCGTCGCATTGAAAAGTCAAAGCGCACGAGGAGTCTTCCCCACTTCCACTTCACTCCTCCTCCTGCTTCCCCTGTCGGCCGCTCGGACACAGCTCCCCTCACTCACTCTCTCTCCAGCTCCAAAACCCTAGCTCGGGAGCTGGCCCGCGGTCGCGGAGGGGCTCTGCGTCGCGCCGTCGCTCGCCTCTTGGCCTCCGCCGCCGGTGTCGCCATTGATTGGTAAACCCTACGATTCACCCCTAAACCCTACTGTTCCTCGTTTAAGCTTTGCGTGGGGGCTCATTTGAGCGGGTTGGCTCTCGGGATAATCGGTTGGATTGAGCTCTGAAATGTTGAGTTTGGTGAGTGGCGGCGCTGAATGCACTCGGCGCGTCTCTCTTTTTTTTTTGCGGGGAAGGCGCGTCTGTATTAGCTCAAGCAGTTACTTGGGGTTTTAGTTAAGCAGTTACTTAAGCTCGGTTCTGAAATTCAGCTAGTGATGGAGATACTGAATTCTAGCTAACTAATTAGTCCAAATGTTCAGTTTAGTTTGTATGGTTTTTGTGATGCAAATTTAAGTGTCCTGTACTGCATATCGTTTTTATGAGATGTGCCTTGGTGCCGATTTGCGTGGATACAAATCAGCCAAGTTATTGAAATGCTAATAATTTCAATGGAAGAAAGCTTAGATAGATGCTCCTTTATGCAGGGAGACAGACACCTGAACTAAGATTTGTCTCATACTTAACTTTTCAACTGTAGGTGCACAATTTCATGCTCTGAAATTCGACAACACTAACTGCCGAATGGGAAGATAGGTTTTCAACTTGACCAGCTAATCATTGCGAGGAGGCAAGTGGTTAACCAGTCAGCCAGTGAAAATGCAGTTCCAGTATGGCGATTCTGCCAAAATGATGGCGAAAGTAGATGGATCTGGTGCAAAAGATTTCTCAATTGACCCAAGTACATTTGGTTTTCCACAAGATGCTAATCAGGAATATTATAACCGGGCTTTACAGTACGGTTATGCAGTTTCAAGGCAGGGCTTTGAAGATAAAGTTGTTTTACCAAGTGCTCCAAATTTTGTTCTGAATCATGCTTCTGCTGCGCTTGGGGAACATCAACAATTTGATAACTTCTCTAGACCTCTTCAGCCTGTACAATCTGATGGAATGCAGGTGCAAAATAATGGCAATAATATCACACATCGGAGTAGACCTTCTAATGCATCCTGCCTTGATCATGTAGAAGATATAACTTCTCATGATACTGATGGTTATGATGATAGAGCTATCTCATTCGGAAGTAATTGTAGCACAGGAATGCTGTGTTATCCATATAGCAGCCCTTTGCAGAGTGATAACTGCATTGCTGACAAGCAGGATGGGACTTGGGCTGCACTTATGCAAATGCAAGAGGCTTTGGAAGCACCTAATGAAGAGTGCAGTGACTTGACTTTCAACAATACAGAACTTTCAGGTGGAAATACCATGCAGCATCAAGTTGTTTGGGATAATGGCTGTTTAGCAAGTCCATCTTTCACCTCAAACTTTTTACCCTTCCCTGGAGAGGCTGAAGCCACGTCGCAAATACCAGTGCGGTCTGTAACTTACAGAACTCTGTTGATCTCCCATTTGATAATGATGAAGGCATGTCATCTTATGAGCTAAGTGTGCCTGAATATAATGGGGCAACTACAAGCCATGTATTTGAACGTCGAGATGAAATGCATTCTGCTGACTTGATGAGAAATCCTGTCCATGATGAATCGATTGATTTGATGCCAGTAACCCGGGACAGACAGAATAATATAACACACGAGCAGTTCAGTTCATTTGTAAACGGTGTAGATGGATCTGTAGATAGTGGAATGGAAAAGCTACATGGCCTTTATGACTGTGAAGAGCAAATGGAAATTGATTCACTTCTACATTCATTTGGAGCACCAAATGATTCCTTTCCACCGACATATGAAATACTTCAGAAAGGGTAAACTGAAATTGCTGCAATCTCATTATATCGTTGTTGTGACCAGTCTTGATTTATCTCTCTATTTATGTTCCAACTAGAAACCTGCAAGTTTTCGCACACAGAATTATGATTGTTGTAGTGATTTTAAGTCCTCAAACTCTTTCTACATAAAGATACAGTTATTAGTATAGTTGTTGATGCTCCATTACTACTGCTAATGCTTGTGGCTGCTGCTGCTGTGCACAAATACCAAAATGATTCCTTTAAACACCTAGTAATGGTGTTAACAAAATTTTAAGATGTATTTTAGCATACTTTCTGGTTATGACATTTTATATTGGTTTAGCTTACTCTGCTAGGAGCACTAGAACTAGTAAAATGTTCAAATTTTAAACTATCTGCATTAGTGAATTATTTTAATTTTTTGGCACAAATTTGTTATTTTATATTTCTGAATTTGTAATGTAATTGAATGTGATGAAATGCAGTGAAAAATATGTTGACCTTGATAAAAAGGTTATATTAGAGGAGAGCATTTCTGCTACATTCGCTAACACTACTGCCTCATGTACTACGCAAGCTCGGGCCGCTGAGTCAGCTGTATTTGATGGATCTTCTTCTCAACAGTATCAATCTACTTCCCAATCGTGTGGTTTATTTTATTCTTCAGCTTCTCAATGGATAAGCATGCCGAGTTCTGTTTTCCCTTTAGGGGGGTGTCAAAATGGTGTTAGTGAGTTGTACTCTGGCCATACTTCAGTGCAGCAGCAACAAAATGTACCTACTGATGCTAAATTGGAATTGATTGACAATGTTCCGAATCCTTGTCAAGAGTTCGCGATGGTATGGATGGTCAATTTTGTCCCCAAAGGGTCCATCTATATCATAATGAAGCACTGGCAACCCAAGGTACATGGGCGGCTCACCGTGATATGATGGTACGTTCTTCATCTCACCCTGGACTTTCAGAGACGCAGCTGCCCATGACACAGACTGTTGTTCATCTGCCTGCTCCGAGCTTTTCCAAGAACCCCAACTCACCATTTGTTCAAGCAGAGCTTATGAAGGTTGACCAACATCATTCAGATATAAAGATTCCCTTGACACAAACTAGTAATGTTCAGCTGCCTGCTCCAAGATTGTCCGAAGATCCTAACTCATCATTTATTGGGTTAACACAGCTTAAGAAAGTTGACCGACATGATTCAGATATGCAGCTTCCCATGGCACAGGCTAGTGATGTTCAGCTGCCTGCTACGAGTTTGTCCAAGGACCCCAACTCATCATTGATTGGACAAACAGAGCTTAAGAAAGTTGACCGACATGATTCGGATATACTGCTTCCCTTGACACAGGCTAGTGATGTTCAGCTGCCTACTACGAACTTGTCCAAGGACACCAACTCGTCATTGATTGGAAGAGCAGAAATTAAGAAAGTTGAACTGCATGATTCGGATATGCAGCTTCCCATGACACAGACTAGTCATGCTCAGCTGCCTGTTCCGAGCTTGTCCAAGGAACCCCACTCAGCAAATATTGTGGGAACAGAGCTTAAGAAAGTTGAACGACATGATTCGGATATGCAGCTTCCCATGACACAGACTAGTCTTGCTCAGCTGCCTTCCCCGAGCTTGTCCAAGGACCCCGGCTCAGCATTTCTTGGAGGAAAAGAGCTTAAGAAGGTGGAGCAACTTGATGATTATATCCACATTGGATGTCCTCAGCAAAGTATCCTACTCTCAGGAAGCAAAAGTTCACATTCTAGCGGTTTGCCAGTTCACAAGTTTGATGGTGAGGTGGATTCGCGGCCTATAAAACGGAAAAGATCAACAGGAAAAGTTTTAGCATCGCATGCACAAGTCATGTCTGGGGGTGAGAAAATGCAATGTCCAAGGTGATTACTTTCAATTAGAACTGTAGCTATACGAAATCATGGATTTGAGCTCTTTTGTATGGCTTGCTTCTTTGTATAAATGCTTATGCAACCCTTTTTGTAGTCATACATATCAAAGTGGCTAATGTGTTCTGTCTTTTGTCAATGCAGAACACTGGAGTTGGATTGCGCTCATGCCACTAAAATCTTGGCTGAGAAGGTTGTATAACTCATATTTTATGAAAACCGTTTCTGTTGCCACATCAATTTCATTTAGACTAACAAGCTTATCATGCATAACAGGTAGATGCTGAAAATTCAACGACGGAGTATAGTACCTTTGTTTCTCGAGCTCAGAGAAGGCTTGGTTTAACGACTAGCTTGATTAAGCGTGTCCTTCCTGCTCCACCAGCGAACCTTATTGCAGCAAATGTTACTAATGCCAGTGTAACCGCTGTGTACCACGTTTGTAAAGTGGCGGTTAGCGATATGTATGACCCGGTTCTGTCTTCTGCCAGTGACACCGATAATGTCACGCAAAATAAAAACATGTAAGCACTTTTAAATTTTTGAATGTTACTCCTATTTAGCATACCAGCTACCCCCTATGTTTTAAGTGCCTCATGGAGTGGTTATGCAACAATCTAGGTGAAAAGTACGAGTTCATTCAAAGTGCTATAGCTACTATCTCATAATCAGCAATTGATTTCTTCCTGATGTCTATGAAGTGTTAGCATGACGCTCATCTTGTGTTTGACCCCGATGGTATTCATCTTGTGGGTATTTGGCCAGGCCACGGAACGAGACGAGCACCTCTGGAAAGGAAGAGTATGATATGTTATCTGGAGTTCTGGAAACCTTTGATACGAGGTTTCGTGAGCTGGAACGCTCCTTATCAAGGTATGATATTCCCGTTGCAATTTAGAAATCTATATAGTGTTATCCTGACGCCCAAGATTGCATTTCCAGTTGGAACATGACAGTTTTGACTGTCAGTACCATGAACTGTTCCAAAAAATCCTGTTTTTCACGCCCTTCATGTGCATTTCCAGATCCGAAAAAGCACCCACTTTCCAAGATTTCGTGTTCGTGGTACGGGACATCGAGCGGTGGTCCATTCTCCATCGTTTTGTGAAGTTGTGGATGTTGCAAGAGTACAGGAGGCTGCATGCGGAGGACGGCTTGGATTCTACGCCGCACCCCGTCAGGGCAAGCATCTTGAAGCATGCCGAAGATCCTTCCATGCCAGTGGACTCGCTGAACAAGATTCGGTGTCGCCTACTTTAGTAGTTAGCTCACTCGGTCCTAAAAGAAAGTAGAGTTGCTCAGTGACTAGAGCCTAGAAGATATGTGTAGCCGTAGTAATGTAGTGGTGTTGCCTTGTGTTAGGAGGTTAGGTGTGAACTTCTTTGTAGTAAGTATATTTTAGGATGAGGTGCAGGGAAGGACGTGTTGATGTCATTTTGCAGACAGAGCAAGAGTATGCTTTGAACCGTGTGAGAGAACGCATCCGTTTGTGTCGTCACCAGAAACCCCGTGGCGTATGCTGCAATTGGGCCTGCAATTGGGCCGACTTTTTTTTAGGAACATGGCAGTCGTTTGCTTCCGATTAGATAGAAAAGAGTGTTACGTACAGAAGTTCGAGCTAAGCAAAAATCCCTTTACAAGCAAACGAAAACTACGAGTCTACCAGATCCTGCAAATTGGCCTGACTTCAGAAACAAAGTCTAGGCTCTCAATTGCATGTTACGATTAGCACATTGTACATTCGTTTTTCTTGCGTGGTAATGCCAGCCCCCGCAAGAGCATCTCCAATGGTGCCCCCCCCCCCCCCCCCCCCCCCCCCCCTAATATGGTCCAGACGTCTGGACATCCGGACATGTCTCCGGAGTGATGAGGCGGGTGCCGTTCTCAAAAGGGACTGACCCTCCATTTGGGGTATAATTCATTTTTAAAAGTTCTATACTAGATGGAAAAACTCAAATAAAACTCTATTGTATGGTATTTTTAACACACAAATTAATTAAAAAAATTCAAACATAAAAGTAATATAGTTCATACAAAAAATTAAATTAAAATTACAATTTAGAAGGTTTTGAAAAAATAGATAGTTCATTCCACTACAGCACATCATAATTAAGCATCGGTTTCCTTGGGTATCGACATGTGGTCAACTAGACTGCGAACTCGACCGGTGATTTGGCTCCATAAAAGGCCCATGAAGTCCCACTCCTAGTCAAACACTCGATGATCATCGCACTCACTCTCAAGTGACATAGGAAGGTCCAATGGCGGGGGCGGTGCGGTATGAACCGGCTCGATCCATCACGCCTGACCTCGCATGTGGCCAAAAGGCGTCGAAAACGCCGGCGGGTCGACCGCCAACGTCACGGAGACATGGGGTGGCGAAGGCGGAGACAAAATTGAGCGATGGTGGTGTCAGTTTGATGTGTAGAGAGAGTAATCGGGGCTGATGATTCGGAAACTTGATGTTATGCAGAGAGATGCTTTGGACCTGTGAGAGAGCGCCAGCACCTCGTTCCATGCCCAAGAAACGAGCCAATTGCTGTCGAGTTGCACAAAGCATCGGCAGACTCCCCAGCTGCAGCTAATACTACAATCGGGCTGACTTCAAACAATGCTGGGCTCCCAATTGCACGCCAGGATTAGCTAACATGCGGAGGTGAAGCCAGGCCGGATTATTAGCTAACAAGTGCGCGACTCCATTTGGTTCACAGCCAGTTTTCATGAGTACGATCTCGCGGAGTCTTCTTATCCCGTTCGTCAAGCGGCCATTCCTTGATCTGTCAGCTTGTGTCTCGTGTCCTTGCACTAAAATACTTCCCTCCATATCATAGAAGATGGCTTCACATGCCTCTGGTTGGTGGCCCTGTCTGGTTGCACCAATGATGCAATGAATTTTCTTTGAAATTGCATATAAAGTAGATGATGGAAAAAATCACATGGTTTCAATTGTATAAACCAAGCATAGTTTCAAAGGAAACTTATCTCAATAGATATAATCCTTAAAATTCCTACAGATCTTCTTTGAACCCGAAGGCCCTTTGGCATGCAAAACACACCAGAAGTGCACTTGTAAGCATAATATATTCGTCCATTGTATCTATGCAGCAAAAGAAGCCATGACCAATCAGCCAATGCTCAGAGGAACATAGCACAAGAGTTTCACCATGTCAAGCCGAAACTTTGGTCTCGGATTGTCCATGAACATGAAGAACAGGTTGTTCTTTGTATGTTCCCGGTGCCCCCTATTCCCACATGTTCTTCCATCTTTGTGTTCTTCACTCTAATGTTCCCTCTGATGTTCATGAAACAACTACTTACTTAGTAATTTGATGCAGTAAGGCATACCTATCAACTTGATAAAATTAAGTGAAGGACGGAGTGTGGTACCTAGTGTGGTGAAGATAAGGTGGTATATATAAAGAAAAATATTACTAACTCGTGAAGCTTCCTGAACCACGCGATAAATGTTGGTGTGAGTAGTGGTAGGCATGTTATTAGTTGTATGTACTAGCGTGTTAACCTGAAACCTTCTCATGGCGTTAGTTTTTTTTTAGAAAAGGGGCAGTCCCAGCCTCTGCATCTCATGGCATTAGTGGCCGAGCTTGACCAATTTGCTGAGGGGGCGAAAGACCAAAGTTGCGGTGCCCCCCTAACTTGTACTAAGCTCCTCCATCGTGAATAGAAAAGTTAATTGTGTAAATAACAACTCTGTATTTTCTAATGCCATTCAGCGGTATTATTACGGTGAATATAAGTAGCACAGATGATTTATCGTAGTACACTCTCATTACAGTTAAGCCGGCAAAGGTGATTAGCGAAGCCTTGAAGGAGATAATGTGTACAGTATTGCATCGTTAAGAAAAACAGTGCAAGAAGAGAACCCCAAAGGGATCTAATTATTGTTGTGCTCAGACGGATAGATTGTAAAAGACATGTTGCCAAACCAAAGAGTGAATGATCAATGACTTTCGGCTAAGCTGTACGCCTCAGCTCGTTGTAATCCTAACTATGGTGAACCTCTTTGCTTTATTAAGTTAAAGCAGGG
Organism: Poa pratensis; assembly: GCA_947311845.1. Classification (NCBI taxonomy): domain Eukaryota; kingdom Viridiplantae; phylum Streptophyta; class Magnoliopsida; order Poales; family Poaceae; genus Poa; species Poa pratensis. Next base: position 25,615,309 of record CAMZMU010000048.1, read on the forward strand.
CCTTAATAAAAGCCTTTTATCTAAAAAAAAGTGAATGATCAATGTGGTTTTGGTGTGGAAATGATGCAAGGACGAGCGGTGCGTGTGAGATGGCGGAAGGGAGACAATTGACACATTTGACTCAGTGTGGAAGGGAGAAATGGTGATCGGGCGTACTGTACAACGCGCACTGAACGTTCAGCATGTTTTTTCTTGAACTAGGTTCAACATGTTGACATGCCTAGTAATCAGACGCGTGACTATTACGAAACAAATTACCACATCCGCGACCCGAACTCTTCCCCAGCCAACGTATGAAATCGCTGGGTTTCCAATCCCGCGGATCTGGCCTTCTTGTAAACAAATCCTAGCCGTCATCTCCAATCGGACGCACGACGCCACACCTCGCATTCTCACCTCACCAGCAATTACCCTGTAGAACTTCCGCCTCAGCCCACAAATTCACAATCTTGTAGCTTTCCCTTGCACAGATCGATCCAGAGTTATTGAACCCAAGACGTGAACAGTAAAAATAGCTTCCCCTGTAATTCCAACGGGTATTCCCATCGGACACCATACAAAGGAATGGGAATAAACATCTGTTTCCCATGTCTAGTCTCGAAGCGAACTCGCACGCCCGAATTCCCATACCCCTTACCCAGTACTACCAAACACGCTGTAATTCCCACCTCTCCTCTCATCTTCGAGCTCCTCTCTCGTCTCCAGCCATGTCGGGCCGCGGCAAGGGAGGCAAGGGGCTGGGCAAGGGGATTTTTGGGACTAGAGAGAGGCCGTCAAAATGTGTCCATTCGACAGGGGAATCTTCTATTCATGTCGAATAGTATGCGCTTTGGATCTGACCGACAATGCACAGCAGCAACAGAAAATGATTAGAGCTAGATAGAGAAGAACAGTATTAGGGCGCTATTCTCTTTGTTTTAGACGTACAATTGCAGGAGACTACTAAAACTAACAAACAATGGATACGCAACAATGAGCGAGTCTCAACCTTCAAAATACACATGAAAAAGAAGACATGGTCAGCTAGCTGTGTTACTACACGAGGTGCTTGAAAAACACACGTGAAGTGCATTTGCAAGCTTAACATTTTCGGGCATTTCATCTATGCAGCAAAAGAAGCAATATCCAATCGACCAATGCTCAGATTGTTCATCGCATGAGTTCCAACATGCACTCTATGTTCAAATCATCCAGAACTTCGGGCTAAAATTGTTTGTAGGAGGAGAATAAGTTGTTGTGTCTAGGTTCCTGGCGCCTCCTATTCCCACATGCTCTTCCGTCTTTTAGTTTTTTTTTTTTGCGAAACACAGTACAACGTAGACGCTCACATACACGCGCATACACTCACCGCTATGAACGCACGCACGCACGTACACCCTACCCTATGATCGTCTCCCATTGAAAAATATTACGTTTAAATGAGAAACACCAGCGTCAAACCTGTGGTTTGAAATCTGGTGTGCTGGGGGTACAACCACCCTCCTAACCATCCTAACACAAGCATGTTCTCGTCTTTTGGTTTTTCTCTCGGTTATTTATGTGCCAAATTTAATATCCATACTAACATGTTGAAATAAAGTGAAGAACATAGTGTAATACCTGATGTGGCGAAGATAGGTGGTATATAATTTTTTTTTGCAGTACTCACACGGTTGAAGCATTTGTATGGTGTGATGAATGCTAGTAGGTTGCGGTAGGTAGCATTTTCAAATGCCGTTCTGCGGTATTAGTGAATAAGTAGCATAGATGATATATGACTCTCGTTCCAGTTGAGTCAGGAAAAGTGTTTACAAGAACATTGGGGGTGGGGTCGATAACTTGCCTTGCATCTCCTCCTTCCGTAAACTAGAGCAATGGCAGATGCATCAATTAACTCTGAGACATTAGTGTTGTACAGTAGAGCAATGGCAGAAGCGCATCTCAGGGCTCATCTCTGGCGTCACGGATTTATAAAAGTAAATAGTTTGTGTTGTCAATTTTAGATTCCAAAGATAATTTATCTATATCATGTGCTGGTTTCATACTTTGCTTTTGAAATAGAACATATTTGAGGACGGGGCCGTGGCCCAGTGGTTAGCTGCGCAGTGGCGTGGCTGACGACCCGAGTTCGAATCCCCGTAGGGGTGAAATTTCGAGAATTCTCGCCAGGAGGTATCTTTATATGAAAAAATACCACCAAGGGCTAGTCCTGATAGGTCTTGTTTTTTAAATAGAACATATTTTTGGGTTTATACATGTGTGCAAGGGTCCAGGGCTGATATGTTGCCCCTAGGCCCCGTAAATGTATGGACCAGCCCTGGCTGCAACGCAATCCTGAAAAAGACAATTTTTGTCCTGCTAAGGCTGAGGATTCGCAAAGGAGTGACCGAGTGATGCATCATGTTGACCGTTCTTTCCCTAAAAAAAATCAGGTTGACCGTTCTAATATTTTTTAACTTGTTTACTCCCTTCATTTAGAATTATTTTGCGTTTCAAGTTTAGTTAAAGTGAAACTTGATAAACTTTGATTTTTTTTGTCCAAATACATCGGAAAATATCAATATCTATGATATAAGATTAATATTATTAGGATCATTATAAAATATATATTTGTACCATATAATTTAGTATTGTAAATGTAAAGTGTCTCGTGTCCTTACACTATACGAGCGGGGATTGGGCTAGGTTTCACCCCCGGGCGCTGGTTTTGTCTCGCTGCGGGCGCGGGCAAAAAGTGTGAGACGCAAATTTTCTCGTCTCGCACTCTGATTTGTGGACCCCGTGCGCAGAGAGCCCCACCCGTCATCAACCCACTTAGCCAGCACCGAAGTGAAAAAAATCACCACATCGGACGGCTGTGGTGAAAAGTGGGAGGCAAGAAATTACTTTGTCAGCCAATCCAATGGACGAGGATGAGCCCGACGGGGGCGAGTGTGGGCAAATGGAGGGCAGTCTCTCATCATTTATAGTAAGAATGTCATTTTGTGCCTGACAAACATGGCATGAATTTTGTTTTGCGGGCTGTGCAACAAAAGGGATGTGAAGTCATGCGCCTATACATGGCGCGTGACACCATCTTCTATGATATTATGTTACTTATAGAGGAAGGATCATTTACAGTCAAAAAACTTTCACAAGATGAGAAAATCAGTCACTAAATTTGCAAAATGTTACCAACTGGTCAATTAACATCGGGTTAGAGAAGTTTGGTCATAGACCGCTGGGTCTGGTTGCGGCCATGGCACAATGAAATTTTTCTTTTAAATCGAATATAAAGTAGATGGTAGGAAAAAATCACATGGTTTCCAATTCTATAAAGGAAGCAAAGTTCCCAAGCCAATAAATTCAACAGGTAGAATCTCTAAAGTTCTTACGAATTTCCTTTGAACCAGAGATGCCGTCGAAATGTGTCCCTTCGACATACAGAACACACAAGAAATGCACCTGTAAGCATAATATTCCTGGGCATTGCATCTATGCGACAAAAGAAGCCATGGACATCCATTCAGAACGTATAGCACATGAGTTTCAACATCTCACTCTTGCCTTCGATATGCCAGAACTTCATGCTCAAATTGTTCATGTACAAGAAGAGTTGATGGTTCCGTCTATGTACCCGACGCCTCCTATTGTCAGTACGTTCTTCCATATTTTGGTTATTCTCTCATGTTCGCTCAGATGTTCATGTTAGTAGCTGCTCATCTTTTGGTTCTTCAAGTAGTAGGGTACTGTTACTAAGATGTTAAAATAAAGTGAAGGAGGGAGTGCCGTACCTACTGTGGCGAGATATGGCGGTATATATAAAGAAAAACGTATTAATCTTTGTTGAATGCTGGAGCGTTGTGGTAGGTATGTTATTAATGGATATAAGTTGTATATATGCACTAGCCTGTAAATAACAACTCTACATTTTTCAAATGTGATGCCATGGAATTCATTATGTGGCGAATTATAAATGTTCTATTTTTTTCTGAATCACATGTATATAGACGTGTTTCAGTGTGTATGTTTACTCATTTCAGTAAGTATGTAGTCTACATTGAAATATCCAAAATATCTTATAATTCGGAGTATAAGTGAATAATCAGCATGATTAATTTATAATAATGTTCTCTCATGTTGAGTCAGCAGAAGTGGTTAGGAGAACAGGGGGTGATAACCGTCCATCCACAAGAAAAGCAAGGCACAAGTGGAACCCAAAGGGAATCCAATTAAATTGTATTATCGTGCTTGGGCGAATGGATTGCGGCAGACCTGAGAAAGAGTGAAAGGGGAAGAGGATGAATGCTAGAAGAGATTCAGGACTGACGATGAGGTTTTTGCGTGGAAAGGATGAAAGAGACGAGCGGTGCGTGTGAGTGTGACATCTGGCTCAGCGCTTAACAGGATTGACAGAATACTCATGTTAACAAGTTGCAACTTGTTTTTCGGAAGCTCGTTTCCAGAGAACCCCGGTGTTAAGCGTGCTTGACTCGGGGTGGATGGGTGACCGACCGGTAAGTTCTTCCCGGGTGCGCATGAGTGAAAACAAAGTGCGCAGAAAAAATAAGTTTTGATCTGTGAGGTCAGTGTAGAGATCCTAGAATAACAGCCGCCGCCCCGAGGGTGGCCGGGGTGTTACATGTGAGAGGTCTACAATTCTTTTCAAACAAGCAGATAGTAACAAAATGTGTCATTGTTACACGGGGTCTCTCATGGAGAACACACACTCCACATAACTCTCGGCTCATCCCTCGCTCCCAAGGCTATCCATCTCAAACGCAATACCACATCACATGAGTAGGGTTGTTACTGGCGATCGATCAAATTGCATGCATCTCGTGTCCTACGTTTGCACTCCCATCATGATGTGTAGCACATGAGTTTCAACATCTCACTCTTGCCTTTGATAAGCCAGAACTACATGCACAAATTGTTCATGTACAAGAAGAGGTAACGGTTTTGTCTGTGTTCCCGACGCCTCTTATTTTCAGTATGTTCTTCCATATTTTGGTTCTTCTCTCATGATTGATCAGCTATGTTAGTAGTTGATCATCTTTTGGTTCTTCGAGTAGTAAGGTAATGTTACTAACATGTTAAATAAAGTGAAGGAGGGCGTGTGGTACCTACTATGGCGAGATATGGCGGTATATATAAAGAAAAACATATTACTCTATGTTGAATGTTTGTGCCTTGTGGTAGGTACGTTATTAATTGATATAAGTTGTATATATGCACTAGCATATTACCTTGAAAGCTCTGCTCGTACAAGGTTGAGTGTGTAAATAAAAATAAGAACTCCACATTTTTCAAATGCGATTCCGTGGTATTCACTCCGTGGTGAAATATAAATGTTCTAGTTTTTTCTGAATTACATGTATATTGTGTATGTTCACTCATTTCAGTACGCATGGAGTCCACATTGAAATATCCAAAACATTTTAGAATTTGGAAAAGACGGAGTATTAGTGAATAACATGACTAGTTTATGATAATGTACTCTCAGCCCAGTTGAGTCAGGAAATGTGTTTAGGAGAGCGTTGGGACTTGGTGGTGGTATCTTGTTTTGCATCTCCTTCCATCCAAATGAAAAGCAAGGTAAAAAGGGAAACCCAAAGGAAATCTAACTAAATTATATATTGTACTCGGGAGAATGTATTGTAGCAGACCTGATACCAAACCAAAGAGTGAAAGGGAAAGAAGATGAATGCGAGGAAAGGTTTAGGATTGACCATATGTTTTTGGCGTGAAAAGGACGAAAGGGACAAACGGTGCGTGTGACAGGTCTACATTTTTTTCAAACAAACAGTTTGTATCATCTCGGATTATTAACCCTAGACCCGCTTATGGCGGATCGAAGCCGGGGCTGACCCAGGCATAGCTGACCCCAGGGGCCAGGCCCACACTCGAATTTTAAAAATCCAATAAAATTAATCATATATGAACGAAAAATGCTTAATTTTTAGGAATTTATATTAGTGGTGCCCCAGTCACATGTTTTGCCCCCACTCCAAAAAAAAATCTAGGTCCGCCCCTGATCGAAGCGTCTTTTTTCCATGTCCAAGTACCGTGCTAACGTGGCTGTATTAGACAGGTATCTTCACGACAAGTTCATGGTTCTGATATGAATGTCCTCTATAACTTTTGTGACGTGATTGTTTTACATTGTGTATCGGTTTTGTGTTCCATTCACAAATTTTAGCAACCGATTGGTACCTCCATATGGCAGTTTCGTGATGACCAAGTAGTAACAACAGTAGCGGACATAGCTTTTGCCTCCCAAGCACCAGTGATCCTGCCAGTTTTTAAAAAATTAGAAAATCATGTTTATAAGTTTAAATAAATTCTGAAAAAAAATCATGCATGTTCTTATTGAAGTATACTATAAGCGTGCAAAATTTCAATGTAAAATATTTTATATTTTGGGCTACACAAAAATGACAAAAGTTGGAAATTTGGAACTATACATTATATGCTATACTCAAATCTATACATTTGTTATTTTCCTGTAGCTCAATATATACTCCCTCTGATCCTATAAATCTGTCGGAGGTTGTATTAGGACTTGTACCTACGCATTTCACTTTTCATGACATATTTTATGGATCGGAGGGAGTAGTATTTTGCATTGTAATTTTTCACGCTTGTAGGATATATCATTAAGAATATGCATGCTTTTTCAGATTTTTTTAAAACTTTTAAATATACGTTTCGATTTTTTTTAAACGGTGAGGGAGCACCAAATCTCTACTCCAGTAGCGGCAACCGATTGCATCGGTCTATAATGAAATGTTTCCAAAAGAAGAATTTGGCTTTCAGAAAGAAATCAAAACGACAAAACACACTCGTGTCGGACCGGAATACCCAGAAGGTGGGTGTATCAGTCAGAGGAGAAAAATCTTATACGACCCAGGTCGTACAGCCAGATTGGTGGACGAAACTTGGGGCCTGTGACATATGGGGCCTGTGACATATGGGGCCCACATATCAGCCACTCAAAGTCGGAGCCTAGTCGTAGCCTCGTACGCCGGAAGCGACGGCGCCGCCGGAAATTGGAAACGGAGGCGCCGCCGGCAGGGAAACCGAAGGAGTCAGTGGAGCTGGCGCTCCGGATGTCCCAGACCCTAAACACCGGTTTAGGCCGCCACACCTTGACGCTGCCCATGGTGCTCTGCGACCGCGGCGTGACCCCGGAGCACTCGCTGCCCTCGCCAGCGACCTCTCCTCCACCGCCCCTACGGCCGCACCCAACGCCACTACGGGACCGAACCTGACAGCCGCCTCTCTGTTCCTCTCCGGCCTTCGCCAACCCTAAGGTCCGTGCCCCCGTTCTTCCCCAATGAGACCGCTTATCAGTTATAGTTAGCCCCGATGTTCCGTGGTTTATGCGTAGGCCTCGTGATTCCATTCCTTCCGTTCGATAGTTTTTGTTTGGCTGCAGTATATGTCTACATGGAGTTTGTGTCGAACTCTGTCACATTGTACACATGGATTGGGTTCACCGAAAGTATACACATATTGGTACATAGACGAATTATCTTTCTTTTTTTGAAACGAGGCAAAAGATTTGTCTTTTATATTGATATAGGAGAAGCAAACATGATACGGCCAAGGCCAAAAAAGAAAAAGACATACATGTCAGGGCCTACTAAACAAAAGAAAGTAGCCCCGTGAGGATACAGATCAACCTACTCCGTCTAATCTCTCAGAAAGATATATTGTCATTTCTTGAAAACGCTACAACGCGGCGCGATCTGGCGATCGGGAAGCAGATCAGACGAAGACGTCCAGCTCCGTCGGTGGCGGGAAATCGCTTCCCCCTGGGCCAGCAAGGCCAATCAAAGCTTCATCCGCTGCCGTTATGGACGGCAAGTTCAGCCTGAAGAGGGTTCTCAACCCGTTGATTGCCGAATCAGAGAATGGAGCCTTCTTGCAGGTGTTCGCGAATTCTTTCGTAGCCTGCACAAGGGGCATATCTCCAACGTCGAGCCCCATTTTCTTGTGAAGGACACGCTGCGCTTTCTCGACCGCTGGGAGATGTGGCTTCGCCGCGAGCCTGCTGCTGCTGCGACGTTCAGGGTGGGCAGGGCCACTGGAGCACGTGGCATTGACGGAAGAGGTGTGGGCAGTAGCGGCACTGCCGGCAGGCTGAACAAATGCGCGACACAGCGTATCACGGTTCCTGATGACGGAGCAGTACCTCCATCGTCAGTGTCCTCATCAGCATCGACGGGGACATATCAGGTGAAAACACACAAGTTCTGCAAATCTGCAAATTCTTGTTCTTAGCCCTTGGATCATGTACCAACGTCTGGATCGCAGTCTTCACCCGCACCACCAATCAGTTGATGCACATTTGTAGAAAAACCCCTGTGCCAGTGTATTGTCACATTGCACGTACAGTAATTTCTGGAGCTCATCTACACGATTCGGAGATGGACTGGTCAAACTACCCGATTTGGATCACTGACGAACTCGGGAACATTTAAAAACTCCAAGATCGTGAGCATTAATAATGAAACAAATCCTGCTTCGTTCGACTTCACGAACGAACAAACACATGGAATTATGCAGTCTGGATTTAGACCAATTCTTGAGCCAAAAAAACGCATATACATTGATCATTCCGTTCCATCATTAGCAGCAGTAGGCTATCACCATTCATGAGTAAAGAGGATCACGAACACATACAGTGTCAGGTCTGAACAATACAGAAAATCATGAGCATTCCAGAAATTTAGATCGGGTAAGAAATCCCATTATTTAAGAGCAAATCGCATGGCAAAAAAGAGGAAAATCGAGAAATCTCAGATTGATACTGGAACGGGTCAAGAAATTCCATGATTCAAGAGCAGAATCAGAACAAGAACTTGTCTTCACGCACGCGTGGGGGCGGAATTGCTGCCGAACAAATGAATCTTTGCTCCCACTTCAAAATCAAGAAAAACAAATTGTAGATGGATCTGCTCCATTATCCTGCGGAAATCAAGGCGTGGGGGGCTGAAGTGCTGCGAGATGAGTCTCATGTGTTGTTGAATTAGGTGGTGCCCCTCGTCGCCGGGAACTGCCTCCGTGCGCAGCCGGAAACGAGGGAGAATCGGAGGTGGGCTGGAGAGCTCAGACTAGAGAGAGAGGGTTGGGAGAGATAGTGCAGACGTGATTGGACTTTCTTGTGACTCTGAGGGTTTTTTACAAAATGGTCGGGGTGAGATTTAGGTTGGCAATCTGATCGTTGGTGCGAGATCCAACGGATCTTATAGACATTTTCAGATTTTCAGCAACTATGTCATTTTCACGTGATACGTCCCCTCTCTCTCCAGCATCGACAGCGAGCAGATTTCCAAGCGTAGCAGCCTCCGCGTCGGCGTCATCGACAACGAGCTGAAACTCCCACCTCACCGGGTCGCCGTCGTTTTCAAAACCGTCTTCATGCGCCACCTCCTCACCGTCCAGCTGCATCACCTGCTGACCCAGCGGGTCGAGGCAAGGCAAGAGTTGCTGCATCTCCCCTTCCGCAGTCTCATCCTCCACCTCCACGCTCTCTACATCCACGCTAGGATGTCCCCCCTCGCACGGCGCGTCGCCAGGCTAGAACAGAACCATGGAGAGGCCCGCGTCCGGAGAAAGGAGCGGGTGACTACTAGTCAGCACTGGGGGGCACTCCAAAGCCGGACGAGAGACCTCCGGCAACACCCCCCCCCCCCCCCCCCCCCCAGACGCAGCCGTTGACAGGCACAAAAGCACCTCCGACTCAGCCGCCTTGCGGTCGCCATCCTTTCCTTGCATTTGCAACAACCCCAGGTCGGCCCTCTCGTTCTCTGCAGAGAGCACTCAATCCACGCTCATCTTGTAGCCCCTCTCGTTGGGCAGCACCACCCACGCCGCAGAGGAGTAGCACACATCCATCTCCGGGCGCGCCATGAGCACATCCGCGAACGAGCGAAGTGTGCTGACTTGCGTCGCATGTTGCTGAGGAAGGCTAGCTGGCCAGACCCTAGGCGCGACTGGTGGTGAGGCGTGGCGGCGTTCGTGACGATCAGAGTCACCTCCAAGTCGGTGAGTAGAGCGCTCACATGCACGTTCCTGACCATGATTGGACTGGCAGCTTGGGGGCATGGCCGTCGGTGAGGTGTAGTGAACTGTCGAATTATCTGTAAAGATACAAAACATTACCTCTATACTTAGGCTGCCTATGGATAATTTTGAATTCGACAGTTTCACTGAAATGGATGGTGTAGTGAACTGTCGATTTCCCTTTTTTTATTACCGTTGATGAGGATATTCGAGAGATTTTCATCTCAATGCTTTTTTTGCCTTAGGTGCATTCTGGTTTTAGCTAATCCTCATATATGAAAGGTTTGGTGGGTCTAGGCATGTTTCCAAACTGCTAGGGTAGTAGGGTTATCACTATGTAGGTTGACTTAGCTTTTCAGCTTGCTATTCATCCTGCAATAGTAAAATGCTCATCAAGTTTATTCATTGTCTTTGAATAACATAGCAGAGGTAAAGTTTCCCCTTGAAACAATAGGTTGTTTGTGCAAGGGGCCAAGGGACGGATTTTTTCCTGGCAGTCACAACAGAAGGGGCCCGAATGCCCGCATTGGCTGGCCCGAACATTATCATGCACTACCATGCGCCCATTCAGACAGCCAGTGCCTTGGAGCTGCCAGTCAGCATGCCACCCGGCCAGGATGTTTGACGGGTTCATAGTCACGAAACTACACCCAAAACACTCCCGTCGCCAAATAGGGCCCCAACTGCCACTTGTCGCGCTGATTATTGGTGGTCCAGGCTCCAAGTGACCGTAAGCGTGCAAACGAGCTCGTGGTGTGGGAGGTACCATTCGACGTATGGATTTCACCCTGTTGGCCACGTGCATGTTTGGGCTTTGGTTCCTTTACCTATATTAGCATCTCTGCTATGCTACGACTTGTAGATTAAGCTGCTTTATTTTCCTATAAGAATTGTATGTTGTTTCTTTGTTAGTTTCATGGCACAGAGAGAAAATTGCAGAAAACCACCACAATTGGTGGTTCGATTGTAGAAGACCACCGGTTTCCAACAAATTCGCAAATCACCACCACTATTGAATGACAGTGTTGCAAAAACCACCGAATTTTGCTCTGACCACGTTTTAGACGAATTGATGTTGTTTATGACAGGTCGGGCCCACTGTCAGGAATGACGTGGCGCAGGCAAATTTTCACAAAAGTCCCTACACAAATTTTTTGCAAGTTTCTCTTCGTCAAGACCGCGCGTGCCCGTGCCCGTGGCCGTGGCTGGCGCCCGTGGCCGGCCGGCGCTCGGCCGTGGCCGTGGCCGTGGCCGGCGCCCTTGCTCCTGGCCGTGGCCCGCGCCCAAGCCATCCCTGCTCCGGCGGCGCCGCCAGCACGCCGTCCCTGCTCCAGCGGCGGAGGCACCCACCGCGCCGGCCCACCGCGTCGTCGTCAACGTCTGCCTCCGCCGCCTCCTGAACTCCGCGCGTGAGTGGCGCCACGCCGGCCTCCTCCTGGCCCTAGCCGTCTTCCTTGCGTCATTCAACGCCGTCACGGAGGCGTCCCCCGACGCGGATGCGTCCCCCTTCGGTTCCGAGCCCGGCGCGGAGGGGCTGGCTCGGGCTCGTGGCCACCGTCGGGGAGCGGGCCAAGGAGACGCGAGCTCACCCCGTCCCGTCCAGACCTCGCGCCCTCCTCTCGATTTCTCTCCTCCTTCTCTAGGGATTCCGCCGTCGGCCCGCCGCATCTCCTCTCCCACCGCCGCGCCCGCGTCGTGGCCGGCACCTGCTCCGTACGCCGCGCCCGCGTCGTGGCCGACCGACACGCGCTCGCGCCCATGGGTAGGCGGCCGCGCCCACGCCGGCGTCGTGGCATGCCGGCGTCGTGGCCGGCACCTGCTCCGACCGCCGCAGCCGCGCCGTGGCCGGCACCCGCTCCGGCGGCCGTGCTCGCGCCCGGGCCGTGCTCGCGCCCGAGCTACGAGCTGGCGGCGCTGGAGTCGCGAGCCGGCGGCGCGTTGGGAGTCGCGAGCGAGAAAAGGGAAGAAATCGTGGTTGCGAGAAAAGGGAAGAAATCGTGGTCAACGCCAGAAAATAAAAGAAAAAAGAAAAAAATCAAGAGGATTTTTTTGCATAATTTTCACTCGCCACGTCACGCCTGACAGTGGGCCATACTTGTCAGAACGAGAGTTAACTTAGGTAAACAAGGTCAGAGCAAAATTCGGTGGTTTTTGCAACACTGTCATTCAATAGTGGTGGTGATTTGCGAATTTATTGGAAACCGGTGGTCTTCTGCAATCGAACCACCAATTGTGGTGGTTTTTTGCAATTTTCTCTGGCACAGAAGATGTGTTGACAAAGTTTATTAGATAAACACATGATGAAAAGGGCCCAATTAGCACGCAGAAACTCGATGTACCATTAAGCTCCCGAACACTTCAAATTTCACTTCCTACTTCCTTATGAATGTTACTTTACCAAGCAAACTGGCCCATATGGAGAAGCAGATTACCCTGGCCAGATGGAGAAAAAAAAGATTTCCTTGCTCTCTCATGTGGTCAAGGTTTGCTTGCTCTTCAGTTTGGTAATATTAGCGTCGTAATATTGACTACTTGCTGCGGTTGAAACAAAGAATGTTATTGTGGCACCCATGATAGACGAGAATTTATCAAGCTTAGGCCCAGCTCTTTTGGAGCTTTTCGGCAGCTTAATTGTGAAAATAAGCTTAAGCCAAAAAGAACTCGATTTTAAGCCGTTTCCTGGGGCAGCCAGCTTCTCTTATTTCTTCACAGTGGAGAAAAGCCGGTTACCCTAACTTCCCGCGCCAGCCCGCAGCTTCCGACAAGTGCAACGAACCGTTTTTTGACTTGCCCCTGTTTGACATGCAAATTACAGAGAATTGCCACCGCGCTGGGCGAACCGGCCATTTTCTTTCTCTCTCCTCTCCCCCGAAGCGAGCAGTTTCTTTTTTCTTGCCTCTCTCCCGAGCGCACACGAGGCGACCGAACTAGGGTTCCTCTGCCCAAAAGAACTGGGCCTAAAACACTCGACTTTTGGTTGTTGGCTTCCAAAACTAGTATTTACACTTCCTAGGACATTTTTCGTTTTGGTTCCAGCTCATGAATGATTTCTACAAAAAAGAAACATAAATTTTCTTGGAGTATTCGTTCTGAATGCCTGCACCATGTAGCAAACTCATTGCTGGACGTTTGCTTTTAATTTTGGTGTTTCCAATAACATTAACTCGTAAATCGGATTAACCTTCCATTGATTCAGGAAAAATCTCTATACTGTTTAGAGTGGGTAGCCTTGTTAAATGAAAAGGAAAATGAGGAGGGGGGGGGGCAACATGGAGCCATTAGGTTGTGGCAAACCCGTGATTACAAGCATAGGCTATTGGAATTATACGTGGTATGTGTGGCGTGTATGTATGTGGGTACATCTAACACAGGTTTTGAAGGGGTGCATGGGGGCTTTGGCTATGGCATCAGGAACCAAGAAGGGGAGGATGTCTTAAGCTTCGCTTTAGCCTACGACATGGTCGTAGCTAACACCCTCTTTAGAAAGAGAGAATCCCACCTAGTGATTTTCAGTAGTGGTCAACACTCTAGCCAGATTGATTTGTCCTCTCCAGAAGAGAAGACGCGATTGCCTCGATTGTAAGGCAATACCTGGAGAGAGTGTTGTCCCTCAACACAAGCTGGTGGTGGCTGATTTCCGCTTTTAGATTCATATCCAGCGGGATAAGCGCACCAAAGTCGCTAGAACGGAGTGGTGGAAGCTAAAGGGGGAGGTAGCTCAAGCTTTTAAGGAGAGGGTTATTAAGGAGGGCCCTTGGGAGAAAGGAGGCGATGCAAACAGTACGTGGATGAGGATGGCAACTTGCATTCGGAAGACGGCTTCAGAGGAGTTTGGAGTGACCAGGGGAAGTAGAAGCGATGCTAAGGATACCTTGTGGTGGAACATTGAGATCCAGAAGGCTATTAAGGAGAAGAAGGACGGTTTCAGACTCTTATATCTGGACAGGAGCACAGCCAATATGGAGAAGTACAAGGGGGCAAAGAAGGTCGCAAAGCGAGCGTTGAGCGAGGCAAGGGATTGGGCGTATGAGGACCTCTACCAACGTCTAAACATGAAGGAAGGCGAAAGGGACATCTATAAGATGGCCAAGATCAAGGAGAGGAAGACAAGGGATGTCAACCAAGTCAAATGCATAAAGGACGGAGCAGTTCAACTCCTCGTGAAGGACGAAGAGATCAGGCGTAGATAGCGAGAGTACTTCGACAACCTGTTCAATGGAGAGAATGAGAGCTCTACCATTGAGCTAGACGATTCCTATGATGATAGCAGCAGACGCTTTGTGCGACGTATCCAGGAGGCTGAGGTTAGGGAGGCTTTGAAGAGGATGAAAGGAGGAAAGGCAATGGGCCCTGATGGTATCCCCATTAGGTGTGGAGAGGCCTTGGAGACATAGCGATAGTATGGCTAACTAAGCTTTTCAACCTCATTTTTCGGTCAAACAAGATGCTCGAAGAATGGAGGCGGAGTACATTAGTGCCAATCTTCAAGAACAAGGGGGATGTTCAAAGTTGCACTAATTACTGTGGACTCAAGATGATGAGCCGTGCAATGAAGCTATGGGAGAGTCATTGAGCACCGCTTAAGAAGATTGACAAGCGTGACCAAAAATCAATTTGGTTTCATGCCTGAGATGTCTACCATGGAAGCCATCTTCTTGGTATGACAACTTATGGAGAGATACAAGGAACAAAAGAAGGACCTTCATATGGTGTTCATTGACTTGGAGAAGGCGTATGATAAGATACCACAGAATGTCATGTGGTAGACCTTGGAGAAACACACAGTCCCAACAAAATACATTACCCTCATTAAGGATATGTATGATAATGTTGTGACAAGTGTTCGAACAAGTGATGGCGACACCGATGACTTTCCAATTAAAATAGGACTACACCAGAGGTCAGCTTTGGGCCCTTATCTTTTTTACTTTGATGATGGATGAGGTCACAAGGGATATACTAGGAGATATCCCATGATGTATGCTCTTTGCGGGTGATGTGGTGCTAGTCGACGATAGCCGGGCGTGGGTTAATAGAAAGTTAGAGCTGTGGAGGCGGACTAGATATCCCATGATGTATGCTCTTTGCGGGTGATGTGGTGCTAGTCGACGATAGTTGGGCGTGGGTTAATAGAAAGTTAGAGTTGTGGAGGCGAACTCTAGAATCGACAGGTTTTAGGCTTAGTAGAACTAAAACTGAGTACATGAGGTGCAGTTTCAGTACTACCGGCATGAGGAGGAAGAGGTTAGCCTTGATGGATAGGTGGTACCTGAGAAAGACACCTTCCGATATTTGGGGTATATGCTCCAGAAGGATGGTGATATCGATGAAGATGTGAGTCACCGAATCAAGCTGGTTGGATGAAGTGGCGCCAAGCTTTTGGCGTCCGCTGTGAGAGGAGAGTGCCACAAAAACTAAAAGGCAGGTTCTATAGGACGGCAATTCGACCTTCGATGTTGTTTGGCGCAGAATGTTGGCCAATCAAGAGGCGGCATATCCAACAGTTAGGTGTAGCAGAGATGCGCATGTTGAGATGGATATGTGGCCACACAAGAAAGGACCGGGTCCGGAATGATGATATACGTGAGAGAGTTGGGGTAGCACCGATTGAAGAGAAGCTTGTCCAACATTGTCTAAGATGGTTTGGGCATATACAACGCAGGCCTCCAGAAGCACCAGTGTGTAGCGGACGGATAAAGTGTGTTGAGAATGTTAAGAGGGGTCGTGGTAGACCAAACTTGACATGGGAGGAGTGTATTAAGAGAGATCTGAAGGACTGGAATATCACCAAAAACTAGCCATGGACAGGGGTGCGTGGAAGCTTGCTATCCATGTGCCAAAACCATGAGTTGATTTCGAGATCTTATGGGTTTCAACTCTAGCCTACTCCAACTTGTTTGGGAATGAAAGGCTTTGTTGTTGCCTACTCCCCAACCAACCCACCGAACTAACTCCACACGTTCATCATCATACATTGCGTACCCCCGTCTTGTTTCTGAGCTTGCTTCTTCATCCTTCCATCAGCTATCTCCAGTGCCTGGCCTATGCCATAATTGCCAATTTGCCATTGCCAAAATGGCCATGCGCATTTGGCTGTTTTGCTCTGTGCTTCTTGTTTCTTTCCTTTCCTTTTGTTTCTGTTTTAGTTCCTCGTTTTTTCTTTCTTTGGATTTTTGTTTTGTCGAGCTGTACGTTTTGCGTTCTTTTGGCACCTCAAAAAGTGTGTTTTCTAGAAAGAAACATGGCCACACGCCATTCCATGGCCACGAGCCACATCGTGTGTTCACAATTTACACTTCACACAGCCACCAACCCCCGTCCTACCACTACATGACCACGCCTCCGCAGCGTGACTTCACACGTCAGACCTAATACTACCATCCTTGTCAGTCTCGGCTGGCGTCACATTGCCAATACGCAGCCTCCAAGCCCTCCTCCCCCGTCCCCCAACAAAAAAGACGGCGCTTTCCACTTCCTCGCGCACAAGTGACGAGAGGTAAAAGGGAGTACCAAGGGCAGGAGAGATGGGGGAACAAGGTATGAGTCTGAAGGAGATTCGGAACCAAATCATGCATGATCTATTCGGCGACGAATCCGATGGCGAGGTGGAAGATCAGGCAAATGACGGCGATGAGGTCATTGGTGTGAATGGCAACAATCACGGCATTGGTGTTGAGTTCAACCAGAACCACAACTGCCGCCGCCATCTTCCAGCCCCCGCCGCCAGAAAACACGCATACAAGTCCAACAGCCGCCACCGTGGCCAACGATTGGTAAATTCGTCCCCATGGCTTATTGCTGTTTATTGATGGTTAGGCTTTATGATTTGGAGGGACACGTATGGCTCTGACCTCTGAGGTGCTTAGATGTTTCTGGAAATGTGTATGCTTACTTGTGTTAGTGTCTGTTTAGGTTGGGGGATTTCATTATATGTTGAAACTGTTGGTATACATAGAGATTTTATATCTACTCTAAGTAGGAATATTGATGAGTTCTGGATTCTAGAGTAATTGCTGCTATTCTCACGTGAACTCATTGATGTGTTGTTGGCTATTGTATATGGCTATCAGAGAGAAATTTTGTGCAAACACCATGCCACTGATTCCGATCTATCAGTTCTCGTGTCATTAGTATATGCCTGCCATGGGAGGTAGGAGCTTATGTTATAGAGCACTTACAGAGATGTAATGGCATTTGGTCCCTATGGGCTGTGGCACTTGTATGGAAATGTAACTATGAATTGCAGTTGGGACCAATTTTCCTTAGGACAGGCTTCTGGAACACACTTGGTCCGTATGGAAACATATTCTTGTACTTCACCGCTAGTTTAGAAGAAATCAAGAATGTTGTTGTTTTTATACCGGAAACTGTAGGGGAGCCCAACGGACAAAAATATTTTTTATATACTTATTTATATATAAATATGAGCACCACGATTTGTAAAGTGGTGTTGGAATCATACCACTACAGGCCACCACCCCACAAAGATTTGGTTTCCAAAAGTTGCTATTTTCATTTGTCTTTTTGTATTGGATATCTAAAAAAATAACTATGCTTTGCAAGTAATTATTTTCTTATGGTAGATCATTATGTCCCATGTGTTTTGGCTGCATGCATTATATGGTAGATTTATGTGTTTAACTGTTTGCTCTTTAAACATTTAATGTAGCCAACAAATCCTACTTAATTTTTAAATCTTACATTTCTTTTGCAGGTATCACTTACGGAGGATGAAGGCCACTATGGGAATATTTTACAGGGAAAGGACATAGTTCCTGGCAAAAATACGTGTTATGAATCAGCTGCAAATGTTGAAAGAGAGCCCAAACAGTGTCCAGTTGGTCCTCCGCTGAACTTGGTGGTTCCACATATACCACCACCATGTCAACCTGATAGAGTGAGTTGCTGTAATATTTATACGCTTATAGTTTGCTGCATATTTTTCCTGTGGTATCGACAAAGGATATCTAAGATGAATGCTTATTGTTTCCAATGTTTGTCATCTGCGGTGGCCATTGGGGATATATATCTAAAGTTAGTAGATGGCAGTTTGGGAACAGATATGATATTGGTTTAAGCTTATAGTCTATAATGGAAAATGTTCAATACTTCAGGTGATTGTTTCATGGTCCTCTATTACAAGGTTCTCATAGCTTGATAGTTATCATTAATTACTTGTCTGTAAGTGTGTTCAGTTTTCTCCTTTCTTTTGCACCTAATACAAATAAAATCCATATTATTGTTTGATTTTCTCTTTTCAAGATGAATGTGATCAAGGTCTCAAATGTCGTGGGGATTGATTCAAAACCTTTTAATCCTGAAACCTACGTGGAAGAGGATGCGTTCATTACGGAGGAATCTGAGGGCAAGAAAAGAATACATTTGAATGTTATCCGTTGGAGAATGGTCAAGAATGCTGATGGCACTGAATCTGTGAGTTCAATGTTTCCCTGTAGCAGTAAAATGTTATTTTAGTCTTCCCCTATCAGAATGGTAATGTTAGTTGCCATCTTTCAAATGCAAATTCTCCCTGAGAAACCATCTCACCTTTGTCATATACAGGGAAATCTACCTCCTTATAAGAACAAACGAATTGTGCTTACTGTTTTCTACACATACGCCTCTGTCTTATTTTATTTTACCATGGAGCTGGGAAATAAGCATTTGCAGCTTTTACACCTTTGCCTAATCTACTTTAGCAAATTATTCCCTTTCATGATCTATCTTTGTTCTTTGAAGTATATTTGTTAAGAGTTAAGAACCAAGTTTCTCAGTTCTCATCCGGTGATCCATGCTGTTAATGTTGTTATATCACTATGATAGTTTTCTTTCCTCTCATTGTTGAAGCTTCATGCGTTCCTCTTTTGCAGCGCGAAAGCAATGCACGCTTTGTGAAGTGGAAAGATGGAAGCATGCAGCTGCTGATTGGAGATGAGGCTCTTGATGTTACTGTAGATGAGTTAGCTCATGATACCCACTTGTTTACGAAGAGCGGAAAGGCAAAAATAATCATCTATCCACTTCCTACAATCACCAACATCATGTGTATATTCGCTTGTACCATTATCTCGTCACCATAACTCACACATGTCTTCGTATCAGGGACTTCTACAATCACAAGGAAGGCTTTTACAGAAGATGAGATTTACGCCTTCCTCGCTGTCTTCAAGATCCCATCGCTCATTAACAGCCCTTGTTGATTCTCAGAATAAGAAAACATTAAAGGTGCAAACATGGTATGAGAAAAAAAATCCTGAGAGAGCGAAGCAAGAAATGGAAAGGGTGAGTGAAGGTTTTGATATTCCTCCCAAGTTCCATTACTTAGTTCAGTCATATATTAAACGGACCCTATATAAATCCTTAATTAAGTGTATGTGCTATATGTTCCTGTGTTTACCTTCTTAATTCGGTTCTAAACTTAAAATGATTTGCCGGTTACTTGTTCGGTTTCTCTGTTGCTGTGTTTTGTTTTATCATTGTCTCTAGGAACAACTCTATAGCGTCACATGGTTTCCACAAGATATTCAAACTTCAAAGAAGAAGTATCCACACTAAGTTAATAGACATAAAACTGCAATCATTAAGGGATGATGCATGTACCCTGCGTAGGAATGTTTTAGATTGCACATGACACCAGTTTAGAGATTTGGGCATATGACAAATTGAAGCAGTCTGGTTTGCTTCTTCCCCCCACTCGTTCCGAAAGATAAAGCATACTAAATTTCCCTTCTGCTAGCCAATTAAGTAAATATTGAGAAGACAATACATGGATAAGTGGTTGCCTGAGGAGTAATAAATATCAATCATTTGTTTTGTGAATAACGAACCTTGTTGTATCTAGCTATAGTTTATAAATATTTTTACTTAACAAGCCATGGTCTACAATCTACATTACATGTGAAATGCGTCCTTTTGAACACATCTTCAGTAAATCCTTTTAATTGTTCACCATATGTATTAATGAGCATACATTGCGTTTTCCAGTCAGAGGTCCAAAGCCAGGTATCTCTTTCTTTCAAAGTTGTCTGATGGGGATCCTTTAGCACTTCATAATTTTTGAACATTAGATTGCATCCTTACGGCTCCTGTCATATAAGGTTAGAATTTCATAAAGTCAGCAGCATGGAAATTATGGCTCTTAGAATTTGTTGCATCAAATATTGTTACACTGTAAGTATAGTTAGCATATATCAACGAGTATCTGTAATGTGCTTGTTGTTGCCATGTATTAAACACATGTAGACCATCGTGATGTTTGCCTTTTACTACTCTGTTAAAAACTTTCTCTCCTTACTGACAAAAGATTTACACAGGCCGAAGAAAAAAACATCCAAGCTCGTTTAATTCTTAGAAAGAAAAGAGAAAAGGTGAATCGTAAACATATCCAACCTCACAGGCAAAAGCAGAATCTTACTCCAGGATTTTTGGAAGAAGTGCTACATGAGGTTGATTTTTGCCTGTATGAGTGTTTATTTCAATTAATCTTCAAAGACTCGATAATATGCAATGTTAATTTTCTGACATTAACAAATAAATAAACAATACTCAGTTGTTACAACTCACCTTTTTGGAACTAAAAGAGAAATTATCTTGCCTCTTGGGCCATTGAGCTTAGAGAAGTCTGGATGTTACATAAAAATGTTCTCCTGTATTTACCCCCAATAGTAAACAAAGATGTTAAACTGTTTTCGTTTTTACCTGTTTCGCAACAAACTCATTTTGACACTACCTGTTTTTTCTCACAAGTTAGTTAAATTGTAGCTATTGCATATAAACCATCATTCATTTATTTTGTATGTGAGCTTGTCCAAATTCACTTCAGAGATGTCCCTGCTCAGATTTATAGTTTATACACCTATGTGTTTCTTTGTAAGCAATCTCTACTTCCATTTCATTACTTTATTCAACTCAATTGGCACTTTGTTGGGTGAGACTTCTTGCATCTGGTTACATGTATTACATTTTTTCTACTATTGTACTTCATGTTTGTTAAGTCGGAGAACATTTTCACACGCAATAGCAATGATATTAAACATGTCCAAAGTCCAAACATATACGTTTTTTTTATTGTAGTAACTCATCTCAGGATGTATTTTCCCGGGCTGATTAACTTTTCGGTTTATACTGTTCTATTTTTAGTCTCAGTATATCTTTTTCTTTCTCACTGTCAAGTATGCGGAGCATTTGCTAAAAGAGGTCTTCTTTTCTTTCTTGAGTTTTCAGAATGAAGCACCTGACTTTAAGTATAACCCTGATGGAAGGGTGGCACACACTGGTTTTGAGTCTGACCTGGAGCTTGATAGATGTATATTTGGTGCAAAGGTGAGTCACGGGTCTTCTTTTTTAGAAACATGTAGGGTGATGCCACCTATTTATCTTTATTGTTTGTAAAATTTCAGTCAACCATTAAGGTGTTCCGGGTAAACCATTATCTCCTCATGCTTGTGTGTCAATTCATTAGGTCCATGAGTATTCTGACAGTGAAAGGGAGGAACTAGATTATGAAACTGAACTTGAGGATATAGAGAGCTCACCAACACATGGAAGGACAAATGAGCTGGATGAAAAGAACATATATGACCAAGACATAGAAGAAGCCTTAGGTTTTGCTTCTATGTCATATGAAGAGATTGAGGTGAGTTACTACTTACCTGTTGAGTTCACTTTCAACTCTTGTTTAGATGTAAATAACATGAATATGTACAGTAACCTGAAAAGTCTAATCAGATGAATTGCAGATGATAATTGTCCTTCATAACTAAAGGAATCTACTTTGGAATGTTGCATCCTTTGCTAGTTATCGAGTCTGATAATAAATGTATTTTGTTTTTTCGTTTGGTAGCTCTGATAGTATAGCGGCAATAAATCAAATGACCAATTTACCGATAGGATGATACAAGCATATATCTAAAATGACTCCTTTTCCATTTTTTTCCCGAAAAGGGGAACGAAACCCTGGCCTCTGCATCGTACCATGGAACAAGCTTCTATTGAAACTGAAACAAGCACTTCGAGATGATCCTTTATTTCACATAATGACTAGCAACACATGCAGATGTATTATGAATGTTGCATTACAGATTTCTATGCTCTTCTCTTTGTGATGAAGATGTACTGCTCACACAGTAGTCTTGTAGAGTTTATGCTTGAGACATCTTGTAGAAGCAGTGTAAATTAATGCAATTTCTTACAGTTCATTTGATTAACAGTATTAGTTTGACGAATTGATTGGTTACCCATTCGCTGAAACTAGACTACCCTCGCCCATCAAAAGTTTGCTGTTCTGTGGATCTTTTTTCTCCTGCAAATACATAACAGTGTACTATTGTTTTACTCTGGCTCTCTGCATTTGTGCTTTGCCTGCATTCTTTAGCACCAGTATCTCTGATTTGTTTCTCTCGCAGGAACAAGAGCATAAGAGGGAGCCAAGGAAGCGCCGCAAGGTGATCGACTCTGATGACGAATCTCCTCCGCCAAGGAAACAACCTCTGAAACGCGGAAAGGCGGGTGTTCTCTACAGCGACGACGAGTGAGGAAAGCTGGTAGCACGAGATAGAACAGTCTAGGTGCTATATGAATTTTTCACATGGAGTCTAGTAACTTCGTTTCATTCCCCGATTTTGCGACGATGAAAGTTGGACCTGTGTATTCAATGGTGTGATGCGTAAAACTTTGTTCCTCACATTGGAAGTTATAGTGTCACCCCTTCACAAAGCATGTTTGTGTTCCTTACCACCCTTCCGTTTGTCAGCATGAAAAGGAAGAGTTGATCAAGCTGGGTAAAATTCTAGTGGCGCCACATATAGTGCGTTTGGATGCAACTCTGTCTATCTATCAAGGGAATGGCTCGAGTTACGGTGTATCCACCAAGAGTGCCCATTGGTGATCGTGATGCCTAAAGTAGCACTCTGCTTTTTCAAATGGTTCGTGCAGTCACTTTCCGGACGAGACGTGTGTTTATTCAACTTTGTTTATTACTAGTTGCAACTATTCAAGATTCTCGGAATTACCCTGGACATCATATACACATCTCCCCACGATGAATTTTGTGTCTTCCACAGGAAGAATAATTATATCTCTGCGAGGCAGTGGAGACAGAATAGCATGTGCACCTGATTTTCAAACAGTCCTGATGAACGCAGTTGGCACTTTTATAAAGATTCAGCAGCCTAAATTTTCAGTGCAAACTTTTACATCTGTCACCAAAGGACACACCTAGAGAAAAAGAAAAGCTGAGTGTACCAAAAAGAGAAGCAATCTAAGCAAAGCTTATGTTCGTTGACGGTGTAACACCAAGCAAAGCTTCTTATAAGCCCGACCAATCCCCATCTCCCAGCCCCAACACGCACGCGCCGGCGAGCCACCACAATGAAGCGCCCCAGCCGCTTCGTCGCCGCCGGCGCAGCCGCGCTGCTCGTCGCCACGACGCTGCTGGTGACCACCCTTCTAAGATCGCCGCTGCCGCTGCTACCTCTGCTCCCTTGCCTGCCCACCATCACAGCGCCGTCGGGTGCCGGGTACGAGCCGTCGGGCCTCGCCGCGCTCGCCGAGGCGTTGGTCTACTACGGCACGACGCCGACGGTGCCGCAGCAGTCCCGCGCCGAGATCGCGCTCTCCCTGGCGGTGCTCCGGCGCCGCGCGCCGATGCGGCTGCTGGTGTTCGGGCTGGGCCACGACTCACCGCTCTGGCACGCGCTCAACCCGGGCGGCGTCACCGTGTTCCTGGAGGAGGACCCCAAGTGGTACAGCGTGGTGCGCGCGCGGTCGCCGCACCTCCGCGCCCACCTCGTCAGCTACCGCACGCGGCTCGACCAGGCGGACGAGCTCCTCGGCAGCTACAAGCAGATCCCCTCCTGCGTCCCCGGCGCCGGCGACGAGCCCGTGCGGGTTCAAGGCAACGCGGCGTGCCCGCTGGCACTGCACGACCTGCCGGCGGAGGTGTACGAGCACGAGTGGGACATGCTGATGCTGGACGCCCCCAAGGGGTACTTCGCGTCGGCGCCCGGCAGGATGGCGGCGGTGTGGACGGCGGCGGCTATGGCGCGGGCGAGGCAGGGCGAGGGGGACACCGACGTGTTCCTGCACGACGTGGACCGCAAGGTGGAGAAGGCGTACGCGGAGGAGTTCCTCTGCGCCGGGTTCAAGGTGGCCGCGGCCGGCCGGCTGTGGCATTACCAGATACCGCCGGTGTCGCGCCGCGGGAACTCGTCGGAAACCAGCGGCGGCGAGAGGCCGTTTTGCTGACATGGGCAGGGTACACCTATACGAACAGTGGAAGCCTCAGGATTTTCCTTTTTTTTTCTTTTCGTTGACAATGCACATGCATGAGACAGACGTGGAGCCTACGGGCTATAATGTAATCACTGATTGACACATATATAATTTTTATGGCAAACGGTGGAGCTCAGATCTCAAAAACATCGATGGGGAGTACGCCCACGCACACAAATATCTCTCTCGTGGCACTGGTGCAATAGTGACGTGTACATTGGTAGATTCGTAGCTTGTTGCAAGATTTTAAAATGTAGAAATAGGAAAAACGCAGTATTGAGATGTGTGGATTTCCACGGGATTCTGGAATGCAAGAATTGAGAGAAAATTTGTATGAATATATTACGTACTCAAATAACAGACGCTCAAAACAAATTTATGATTTTAGTTTTCAGTTGTTGCATACTAGAAGGAAAGGCGCGCGTTGCTGCGCCCGTTGTTTCTAAATGCTAATTGCTATGACAAAAATTTCTCCATGCAACCTGCCTAAAGCGAAGCAAATGAGAAATATTGTACAAAATTAAATTGTAGTGATAATATGACACTCACTAAATACAATGACTCATTAACACCTACCACTTTTATCATCATTGATTTCTTCAAGACATTACAATGCACATTGAGCAAATTTTGGTAGCATTCCGTCTACTGGTGATACAAATTTGGCTTGCTCTTGGTTATTCCTTCGCTGCTTCGATGAAGGCAATGTGATCTAGGTTGGGATATTACTTACTTCGCATCCTAAACCGATGCAACTTAGAAGACAAAATTGCAGACCGCTAAGTTTTTGGGGCAGTCTTTCCCTTCAACATCAATGTTACAGAGCTATTGTTATTCTTTCTTTTATTTCGACTTGTATACATTTGTCCCAAAATACTGAAGGTTTCTTGTTTTCTTTGAAAAATATATAATTGTTTGAAAGCTGCAAACCAATATTATGGATGTCCAATCAAAATTTAATATATCATTCTTAGAAAACAAATAAACTCAAAATGTTCACCGAGCATGATCACTGAGTACAAGCAATCAAGCGCACACCTAATACTAATAGCATGCATGCAAGCACGTCGCATGATAAATGTTTTTCTTGTCAGTTGATAAGTCAAGAACTCGTCTTGGATCGAGTGGTATTCCCACATAAAATTTGCAGCCTCCATGGCTCCCTACCATTTCCCCCTTGCTGAAGTTACTTTTGGATATGCACAATGAGATAAACCATCAGCAGGGACAGAGCTGCCATAGAGGCATTGGGGTCAGCTGACCCCAGTGAAAATTAGTAATCTCTTCATTAAGTGGTACTAACTGGTGTATATTTTAGCAAAATGACACCGGTGAAATAGAGATAACATAGAGCTGACCCCACTGAGAATTTTTTCTAGCTTCGTCCCTGACCATCAGTAGCAATGTAGCATCATTTATCTCCTTATAAGAATTGCAAACCTATCACAAAGAATACAGAATTTTCAAAGTCCATGCATTTCATGTATTGAAGCTAACAAACATATAAGATCAGATGTCTTGAATACTAAATTAAGTTTGTTTTAAGCTAACAGTTTTAAACTCGGAATACCATAATTCTACGAATCAGAGGTTGGTTTAGGTATCAGGAAAAGTAAAATTTTAATGACATTCTTGGCACTTTAAAAGGTTTGAAGGAGGAGAAATTATGTTCTGAACCGTTGATCTAAAAACAGTAAACTTGAGCATACAACACATGGACCTGCAACAGGAAACTCATATATATTTAACTTAAGACATTTTTTGGCTATGTACTTGCACTATATATTAGCAAAAAACAGGACATTGAAGCCCACTTCTGAGTCAACAGAAGTAATCAAGGTCCAGACCTCGAAAAGACAGTGTGACAAAACCTTTATAAACCTCCACAAGCCATTTTCACTTGAAAAGACAACATGGCTGACACAGACATAGGGAGCCAGGTTCTAAGAATAGCAAGATATTAGCAAATAGCATCAGCCAGCTTGAACGGTTCAGAATAGCAAGATATTGGCAAATTCACATCATTGATTAACTTGAGGGGGAAAATATCTGCCTCCTACTGCATACTGCAGGTAAGGTAAATGATAGACTGAAACAAGTAAATTCATGGCATCAGTGAAATACTATATTGGCAAATTCACATCATCGATTAACTTGAGGTGGAAAAAATATCTGCCTCCTACTGCATACTGCAGATAAGGTAAATGATAGACTGAAAAGGTAAATTCATGGCATCAGTGAAATACTGGTCAAATTACTAAATCTACACAGAAACCACATTAGAGAGAGACAAATGGAATTCGAGTGAACTCCCAGATCGGGAGAAAATAGAAGTATCTTGGGTTCAACAGCATGGAACCACACATTTTGCATACCCATCTTACACTGCAGCATTGAACTACAACCTTAATCAGACGTGATGTGTGGATAAAGGAGGCCCTCACCAAATATTAAGAACTCAGATAAAGATCTTGACAAGGACACCTCTGCCAAAGAAAACAATGGAAGCGATTATTTTATGGAGAGGGAAACTGCAGAATGAATGCCTAAAAATAGTAATACATTTCATATCCAAAATCCAAGACATGTTTTTAAATAGGCTTGAGATAGCAAGCACACTAATAGATTTGAAACATATTCAATGAGCAGAAACCATATTCTAGTCCCACTGAACTATGCGGGGTAATTCCTCAAGCAACCGGAATTGTTCACTTACACTGGAATTCAGTTGTTTCTTGTACACGGGAATCAAGATGTTGCTCTGTTAGTTCCTTGCCACCCTTCTGAAATGGAAGAGATGGTATAGAAGAAAATTATTTGACTTCCAACATGAAATGAATTGTTCAGCTAGGAGTTTTAGAGTTATATAAGATACTCTAATCATCTTAGACTATCTCACTTGTGTTTGGCAGTCTGAAACCTAGAAGAGATGATACAGAAGGAAATTATTTCACTTACAACATGAAATGAGTTGTTCAGTTAGGACTTTTAGAGATATATAAAATACACTAATCATCTTAAATTAAGTCACTTGTGTTTGGCAGTCTGAAACCTAGAAGAGATTTATTACTTAGATTTGGCAAAACTTTAGCTTTGACAGTCAAGGTAAAAAGAAGTACATGCAAGCTTGCACTGTGTAATGGATTATGGTAAGGAATTTTCATTCTTACCTTGTCTTCGGAAAAAGTAAATCCTTTCAAAGTGTAGTATCTTTCATAATATCTTTGGAGTCCTTAGTCCTAAGACAGTATGTAAAAACAATCAAGCTGTATATTAAATTCCATGGATGCATGTATATATTTGCCTCTGTTTAAAATAGTGGACTACGTGTTTAGCCCCGGCAATTTCAGAAGCTACAAAAGGCTATAACCGGGCTATAGCGCGGCTATGACCTTATAGCCGTTTTGCTAAATAATAGAAAATAATAATATTTGGGCAGCATATATTTGTGTATATATCAATAATTCATAGATGTATAACATATTAGAAGTTCTTGACATAGTTCTGTCCACATATTACAACATTAAGTAGCACAATTCTGACTGGGAGTGCGAGGTAGCACAATTTAGGGCTAGGGTTGATATTTGGGCGCGAAAGTGGGCTGAGCGCGACAAATTTGGCCCGAGCGGGATAAATTTTGGTCCAAAATTTTTGATCCCCTGAGCGGGAATATAGCCGCTAAGGGGCTAAATTTCTATAACCGGGCTATTAGCGGCTATTACCTTTTTAGCCTACGAAGGTCTAATTTATAGCGCCGAGCCTCGCAAGGCTATAGCCGGGTGATAGCCGGCTATTTAAAACAGAGATATTTGCTCGCATTTAAATCACATTGGTAGCTTATTCACTTGGAGCTTTCATCAGATTATCGTATCAACCTAGTCCAGGCATCTGAGCCTTAAGAATTTAGATTTCCTATTATAAAAGGGATTACACTTTCTGGGTTGGGGGCAAAATACCGTTTGTCCTTTTGTTTTAACTGCATAAAGGCCAAGTCAGCAGAAATGAATTTACTTCACGTATGAGAGAAAATATAGCATGGATGTTATCAATTTTCTTCGGCTGTAATTATATTTCCTTTTAGAAAGAGCACCCGCTCCATTCGACTACACAATAGACCAAACTGCCAAAAAGTAATATGTGTTAGAAAGCTACAAACAAGCAGGAGTTGGATTGCAACCGACATGGAACAACAATTTAGTACATGCCAATTCCGCAGAAACCCATTGCTAGAATTTAGGCATCATCCCATCCTTTTGGGGATTTTGTTTAAATACTGTAGTCATAAATACAGGTTTGCATCGCTAAGGCATTACATTTGAGGGATATATCAGTACGAAAAAAAGATACAATGAAGTACAGAATACAAAGCTGACCTTGGCAACAGCATAGACACCAAACAGCCCAGTGTCCTTATAGTTTGTGTTGAATGCCGTTATACTCTCAGCTATCTCTTTGATCGTTACTCTCTGTACAATCTCCAAACTGTACCAGTCAAGCAGGATAACAAAATAAAAATGATCAGTTGATTGTTTTTAAAGTGATATTTGACAAAAGGGGCTTGGTATACGTAAGGAAATGTCAAGATGAAGATGAACGGAGGTGCAAAAGGAAAGGAACCGACTCCATGAGCTTCCCTCCTCCAGCACTCTTTTTTCACGAACCAAGCATAATTTGCATAACCATTAGTGCAATAGAATCAGGATGATGCTCCATTGAAAGCATCAGCAAGCTGCATGTCATCATCAATGATTCGAACCTATTGAGTAGCATATAGCTCAAATTTGGAGAACAACTTCACCAATCATTTATCAACAACAGTGCACATACATATATGAACAAAAGAAATTGAAACAAAAAATCTAGATGAAACACTCACCTTGCAGGCATTTCATCGAACAGGTCGAGGTAGTACACCACGGTGCTGTCTGCAGCACTTCCGGATGCGGCATTCATCGCCATCTGTCTGCAGGAGAAGGAGGACGATCAGTAGCAGCTGGTGGCACCGCCTTCTTGACCCGCGGCGCTGTCGTCTTCTTCTCCGCGGAAGGCTTGGTCCGAGGCAAGAAGGGCCAGCGGGAGGAATACCCTGCCACGTGGTGGAGGACGCCCTGTGCCGAGGACGACGACATGAGCAACCCCGGCGCCGCTGCACCATATCACCATATGCCGCAGCCGGAGCTCCTGCTGGGTCGCGCGCACGCCGCCGTTTTTGGATGCAAAAACAGAAGAAGAAAGACTCCACACCACAAGACGGCCGCCATGGCCAGCGCCAGAAGGGGAAGAGCAGCTCCGGTCGGCGGCTCAGAGGAGATGTTCGGACGAATCCTGAACTCGAGCCTCCGCAGCGCATCGTCCAATGTCGCCACCTCCGCACGCAGCTCCCGCTGGTGCTACTCCTCCGTCTCCCTCCCGCTCCGCTGGTGCTACTCCTCCGTCTCCCTCTCACTTCTTCACCATCCATCTCATTCCCATCGAAAGCCAAGTTAGGAAAATATATCCCTCCCAAAATTTTGGTTTGGCACCGATCGAAGGGGGGAAGGGACTTGAGCCTGATCCCACTCATGCAAATGGAACGGCGACAGCGCCGCCGCCTACGTCACGCCAATGTTCTGGGGTAGGCAGAGACCCATTGCGTTCTTCACGGTGGCGATTGGAGGGGAGTGGGGAATTCCAGGAACAGAGACGTGGAGAACGAGGGTTAGGTGGTCGTGGCCGCCGTGCATATTGAACCGACTTAACAATACACGTACGCACGAGCCAACCACGACGCGTACACGCGGAGCGAGCAGGATGCGCAGACGAAGGAGGACATGCTATGACGCGGACAGTCAGGCCCACGACAGGCTTACCTCACGGAAACAGCGAAGCAACCAGAAAACGCATGTCGCTGAATTGCGGGCCCGTGCCATGGACGCATGAGAGGCCAGGGATTCTAGCCCAATTGTATGTTGTAGAGATTTGTTCTCAGATGGCGACTTGTGTAGTTGCTGCTGGGTCAGAACGAAAAATAAAAATGCAAGATGAAAAGAAAACGAGGCACAAGTATCGTGGCGGATCGCATCGGGCCGTCCAAAAGCGTCACAGGTGGGCCCGCGCCGTAGCCCGCAATCCACCAACGTTTCTTCCTCCTCCCTCTCCGATCCCCACTTTTGACCCAACTCCAGTTTCCCCACGAAGCGTGCGTGCGTGCGCGACCTGACCGAATTCCCCTGCCTACCAAACCCTAGCCAGCCAGCTCCCCCGCCCGCCCGCCGGGCCCGCGGCGCCGATGCGGAGGCGGCTCCTGGAGGGCGCTATGGCGCTGGCGGTGTCGCCGGACGCCAACTCGTCGGGCGCCGCGACGCCGCCGTCGACGGTGTCGGGGCCGATGTCGTGGGTGTCGGGGTGCCACGGGGCGTGGTACAGCCTGGCGGTGATGCTGTCCTCGCTGGCCTTCGTGGGGTTCCTGGCCTGGCAGGCCCGCCGGAGCTTCCGTCGGCTCAGCTACGGCCGCTCCCACGTCGTCGTCGTCGCCTACTACGCGCTCCTTTGGGCTGTCGCCGTCCTCAATCTTCTCTGGTGCTTCCTGCAGGTCCGGCTGGCTAGCCTCCATTACCTTTGCTGTATATTTTACAATCTATTAAGAAATCTTTGCTGCATTTTTGTGAATCGTGATAAATGATGTGGCACAGTTAGTGCTGTTCTAGACTTCTTCTACTAGAGACTAGAGAAGTAGGTAAACGATTTAAATTAGACATCACGGTGGGTAGGATCGGATGCAAGAAGTTTACAGCTATTGAGCCGCTGATTGTGAATTTACGTTCTTAGTCTGATATGAACAGTTCAACTTTTGTATGCTTGTTACTTGTTGTAAGTGTTTGGTTGGGGAGTACAATAGGTGTGTGCAAGTTAGGTAAACTTTCATCTAGGCAAGGTTCGATTTGTGTACATACGTTTTGCCTTTTGGTGTTTCAACTTTGCAATCAAATGAGTGGAAGTTGGGTTGTGGTCAAATCAGATGAGTAGGATAAGCAGGTTTTGAGCTAGTAATGATCACCTAGTAGAAAGCTCTGGTAGGCATGTATGGTGCACACTGGCCTGGTATTAAATTCAGGTTGTCTGAGTACACATTGGCCTGGTTGTTAGGTTCAGATTTTAGGTGTATGTTTTAGTAATGCTACTGATCCAGGGGTTAAGTAAATGAGCAACTCCTGCTCATATGGTTGTGATTTTTTCCCCATTTAATATTGTAGTAATGGTACCCATATGTTACATGCTATATTGTCTGTTTCCCTTACTCTTGTATAACACTTATTTTATTGCTTCAATGGCAGGTGTGGCAGTGTATGCCTGATAGGGCCTTTTCATGGAATGTGCTCTCATTGTTTACGACATCTGGAATGTTATTCTTGGAAGTTAGTCTTATAGCATTTCTACTTCAAGGAAATGAAGCCAGCGGTTATGAGTCTTTGGCACGCACCTTTGTTATCTCTGGAGCTGTAGTTAGTGCTGATGTACTGCTCAAGGTATCTTACTGCTCCACGGTGCTACGATTCTATGATGTCTTTTCTTTATTCATAATAAAAAACAAAAAAATATGCTACTGAAAGAATCAAAGAAAACTTAACTAGTTATCAGGTACATCATGTTCTTTTTAAAATAATTAATATGGTCATCAGCGTTTCATAACGGATTGTGTATTGCAAATCGGTATGTGTTCTCTTTTGCTACTAGATCGTGTGGGCTCTAGTCTCTTGTAACTGTAAAATGAGTTTTGGGCTACTCCAGAAATAAAAAAAATATCCCATGACAACTCTGCATGGCTATATTGTTTCATTGCATTAAATTATGTTGCACATGGTGATTGAGCAATAGTTTTTTTCATGCGTCATAGCTAGGATATAGTATGTTAGCTTTGGACTCATGTTTCCTCCTTCTGCAGACTATATATGTATTTGGCTTTGGTGTTTCTTTGTTTATCAATGTTGACCAAGGAACTGGTGGGAAATGGGGCCTATGGATTCTCCACAAACTGGTGCTTACAGGGGTCTATGGTGTGATTGTGTTCATGTATCACTCAAGGTGGAGAGACAGGCTACCTGGTAATTGGCTAGACTTCCTCTGTGTAATTCTGTATGTTTCAAGCTCTGATGTAGGGATGCAAGTTACGGTTCTGCCAAACCCCGCAAAACGTGTTGAGTTACTAGAACCACTAAACTTTTCTAATGAAATATCTGGATGCTGGAAAGCATGAAGTTTGCATCCCTAATCTGTTCTTTGATGATTACTATTTTGTACTAAATGTCGTTACCTTTTCATTGCAGCAAAACCGGCATATTACCACTATGTGTGTGCAATGTTGGCACTCAATGGCTTGTCGCTGTTTGGCTGTTTCCTTGTTGCATGTGGAGGTGGATTTGGTTTATGGTACACAAAGAATACTACACTAATCTTATGCTAGTTATTGATAATGCATCTGGGAATAATATTTGAGTATTTTGTGTGCAGGTTGTACAATCTCACTATTGTCTGTTACCATTCTCTTTACCTTCCACTGCTGTATGTGACTTTCTTAGCAGACTTTTTCCAGGTACTACCTTCTTTCCTATGAATTTAATACTTTACCTTTTGTAGTGCCATCTTCTCGAGCTGAGGCAGTGTTTTTATGTGCTATTTGTTCTTGTAGTGATTGTTTGTGTTTTGCTTGTTTATTTGTGTGCACTTGTAGGAGGAAGACATGCTTCTCGAGAGCGTATACTACTCCGAGATGAAAGACGCTGGGTTCTTCGATGCTGACTGGGACTAATTTGCAGATAGCCAGATACCACGTTCTATGACTCCCTTTCATGTGGATTTGCATGGTGTAGCTTCATTCTGGAAACTGAATCTTAGAACAGAGATTGTATCATAACAAGTGACAACCATCATAATCAATGAAAATATGTAAATTTATCGATATATATGCAGTTAATGTGTCTTTCATCACCTGTCGTTAGCACCCCAACTTAACAATGGATGGATGGGAAATTGTGGATTTTGTAGACATCTGTCAGCCTCAAGAATAATCTCTGTTTGATCTGGCACTATATGAAAAATGCCATAAACTCAATACCCAGTTACCCATCACCTGCAATATGCTCTAGAAACCTGAAAACCTTTTGAAATCTCGCTGTATCAACCGTTTTGAGATTCACTCGATTCGAGGGTGTCACCGGCCCACCGCCGGTTCTACCATGTACTCCTACTAGCCTACGCTGGCTTGGATTTGGCATGGGCACGCCGAATGGACGCAGACGGTAGCAGCATTGGGCGCGGATTCGCTGACTTTGCTCAGCCGTGACTTGCTCACCGACAGATAGGGTCCACCACGTGCAGGGTCCACATGTCATTGACTCAAAGTCACCACAAAGTCAGCCAACCCCAAGTCAGCGAATCTCATCCCAGCAGCATTGCACCGCTTAGGTTTGTGCTTGTGGCAGTGACAGTAGCTGTTATTTATTAGGCTTGGACAGAGTGCTGCTGCCGCTAGAGTTCCGCGAGGCTAGACAAGGGTGGTGTCCTTGAGTTTCTGGCAGCGACAGCGCTTCAACGGGCCGAAACATACAGTAGAGGCCATCGGGTAGCTGCGTCCAGCCTTCTGTAGACACGGTCTTCCATCCTTGAGCTGGCAATTCCCTTACTAGATGCAAGCTCGTAGTATTCGTGTTGTTTTCGTACCCTATGAATTTCCAATTAGTCAATTTGTTTGTAATTTTTTGATATGGAACTCGTTTTTCTGTAATCGTGCGTGGCTTTTGACGAGACGCAACTCCATGAGTTCTCACCAGTTCAGCAAGAAGTCAGCAACCAAACAAGTGAGTGATACATTGAGATGTGCACATCGTAGCAAAGCCTATATAGCCGGTGGATAGAGAAACAGTGACTTCACTGCATGAAGGCACGCTGCGACTTTACTCCCTCCATCTCCGTCCGATTTCAATCCAACGGCTCAGATTTGAGCGAAAAATTCAAACTTTTCAGAAAAATTTGAAAAATTCCAGCACCTAGTATACGTTTTGTTGTATATTCTGAGAAAGTTTGGAATCATTTGGATAAACGGTTTATTATTAAATCAATGTTCACATTTTAAACTTAAAAAGCTATTAACTCATAAACCATTAGTCCAAATGCGACGAAACTTTTTCAGAATATATAACAAAATGTATACTAGGTGCTGGAATTTTTTTCAAATTTTTCTTAAAGTTTGAACTTTTCGCTCAAATCTGAGCCGTTGGATTGAAATCGGACGGAGATGGAGGGGGTAAAGTCGCAGCGTACCTTCATGTAGTGCAGTCACTCGATCTCTATCCATAGCCGGTAGCCTATCCGAGAGTATCCACTGGGTCCCCAGCCCCACAAATCCATGCATTCCCAACAGGGCAAGAGGACGGAGGCAGCCTTAAAAAGAAGGTCCCGGTTATACGGCTTCGTCTCCTCCGAGGCGATTAGGGTTTCCGAGTGACGCCGCTGCGCCCGCCTAGATCTACCGGTGCACGACGTTGTGGCTTGATTCTCAGTGAGAGTCTTGATCCGTGGAAGGACGTTGTGCCTGCCTTGGCGGCAGGGGAGGTCCCGAGGAACTCATCGAGGATGGCAAGCGATCATCATGAGGGTTCTACGTCGGGAGGTGGTGGCCCAAAAAAGAAGATCTCTGTTGAAGAGATGATGAAGGATCTGAAACTAACAGCCGTGGAGGCGGATCGTCTAGTGGATGATGATGAGGAAGATGTTGAAGCCCTGTCGGGGATGTGATCCCCGGTACCCCAAAGTTGTGAGGTTGTTGTGTCCGTAAAAGAGATAAGAGCAGGATTCAAACAGATAAAAGATAAGTGAAAAGAGAGGAAAGAATCAGCCCAGGCCGAAATATCCTCAGCTGGGCCGGCATTGTGTTTAACTCGGTTTTACCGAGGTACCAGATTTCGGCTGGGCCCGGAGCAGGCCGAGATATCTTACCTCGGATTGGGCCCAGCTACTCTCAGCCTCGGGCCAGCGCTTACCTCGGTGGACCGAAGTCCGTTACCTCGGCTGGGCTTGGGCCAACATCAGCATCTACATCGCGAGAGGCAGAGGCGACCGAGTTGCTCCAGGCCAGACTGGATCGGTATCCCCAACACCTCGACACGGCCACACCTCGGCTCCAGCGTGGTCTTCATCGACGCCGTCGTTCACCTCGGGCCTCCGGCGCCGCCCCAGCTCCGTCTAGCCGCCTCCGGCATCCCCGACCTCACCTCGGCACGGCCACACCTCGGTCTTCACCGCAGCTCCGACACCGCGGCGTCTACATCTTCCTCGGGTCGCCGCCGTCCCCAGCCTCGGCAGGCCGTCGTCCTCACCTTCCTCGGGCTGCCGTCGTCCCTAGCCTCGGCCGCGGCTTCCTCGACTCCGCCCCGACACCGTGCCCCCGTCTCCTACCTCGCCTACATCGAGCTACCTCGGCAGGCTGCCCCGAGCCCCTCGACCTCGTCCTTGACCCGCCTCGGCCGCCCAAGGCCTGCCCCGAGCCCGAGCTCCCCTGCTCGGCCATGGCCGCCTCCGTGCAGATCTCGCCCGTGCCGACCTCCCCCGCGCCGGCCGCGCCCATGCTGGTCGCCTCCGTGCGGGCTGCGCACCTCACCCTAGCCGGCCTCCTCCACCATGGTCCCTGCGAGAAGAGGATAAGAGGAAAGAGGAGGAGAAAAAGGTGGAACCATCCGGTTCGGTTCATTTATTTGGTTGGCGGTACGGCCCGGTTCAGATTCGGCTGCTCCCAGCCATCCCATAGCACTTCGTGGAGACAAGGCATCGGATGCCACTGCCATCCCAGGAGAAATATCTAGAGGAGAGGATAAGAGTTGACTAGATGATTCCAGTGACACACACAAGAGGACAAGCATAGTGTGTTGATGTGACTAGAGTACAAATGGGACCCATGCATAGTGTTCTTTGTCTCCTTGTCCCCTGGGCCTCCTCTATATAAAGGCACCAGGGGAGGACATGGAAGGAGGGCCTCACACTCACGGGAGCACATTTTCCCCCGCGGGAGCTCTCCACTCTGGAGATTAGCAGCTTAATTAGCAGTGATTAGAGGCATACTTAGAGGCATTGAGAGGTATTCAGCTCAAGGAGCATTTGTACACACTGCATATACAGAGGGAAATACACCAAAGTAGGATAGATGTTGCAGTAGGGGTTTTACCTCCTCACGAGGGCCCCGAAGCAGGGTAGATCTTTGTGTTTGCAGTGTTCTTCGTGTGCGACTCCATCGCGCCATCCCTCCCCGAATCCTCAAGCGTACGTTCGGCCCCAGACTAAGCCTACCCCTAGGCATCTGCGTGTTCCCACCACGACAAGCCCCGAAGTGGGCGATCGTAGGAAAGATCTTGGTCCCCGAACCTAAGGTTTTTCATATCAACATGATTTCAAGTGCTCTTCGTCCGGCTTGGGGAAATCCACCGGATTTGTTCTTCCGTGATAGAGGGCCTAATATGTTTATTGCTGAGCTTGGATCTGAAAAAGACCGAGATCGAATTTGGGAGAGATCCCCTTGGACTGTCTCGAAATTTGCTGTGGTCTTGGAGAATTTTGATTACTGTAGCCGCCCTTCAGAGTTACAGTTTGATAAGCTGCTGATCTGGATCCGTGTGTTATATTTACCGTTCAATAAACTGAATGTCATATGGGGTCAGAAGATTGCTAGTAAAGTGGGGGAGTATGTGAAGCATGATGCCAACAAGGATGTGCTTGTTAGTGCACGTTATCTTAGAGCCGGGGTTTTCATTAATGTGAGAGATCCGA
Organism: Poa pratensis; assembly: GCA_947311845.1. Taxonomy (NCBI): domain Eukaryota; kingdom Viridiplantae; phylum Streptophyta; class Magnoliopsida; order Poales; family Poaceae; genus Poa; species Poa pratensis. The sequence goes on from CAMZMU010000048.1 coordinate 25,652,404, forward strand.
TTATGCGCTGGGTGGGTTTGGACTCTAAGCGTCTGGCGAAAACTTTCTAGTATGCGGTACAGTATGAATTCTTACCGTATTTCTGCTTTTGTTGTGGTTTACTGGGGCATCCAGATTCTCGGTGTCCAACTCCAGCTGTGAGAGATGAAAATGGTAATTTACCATGGGGATCATTCTTGAGAGCTCCCAATGATAGAAAGAAGAAGAAAGGTCCTCTGTTTGCGGAGGGAGGATATGATGATTTTCCTGACTTCTATGAGCAGGAAGAAGGATTTGAGGACACTGAGTCCACGGGTGTTGCACATGCGGCTCCTTTTGCTGTTCCACCCGCTGGGAGAGGAGGTGGCCGAGGCAGAGGTGGACATCAGGGTGGAAGAGGAGATGGTAGCCTGAGTAAGGTGTACCGGAAGATACAAATGCCCCAGGTGTTTCTGTTGAAACTGGTAGTGGAAAGGATAAAGCCATTGTTACAGATATGGTAATGTATGATGCTCAGTTGGCTGGATCAAAAAGAGAAGAAGCTTTGGTAAAATCTAGTAAGGAAAGTGAAAGGATCGAGTAGGTTGACTAGAGGGGGAGGGGGTGAATAGGCAACTACCAATTTTAATTTTCTTTTCAACAAGTTAAGGAATTGCTCAAATATAAGTTCTCTAGATATGCAACTAGATGAACAATCCTATATGATGAGCAATAAACAAGCTAGCAAGATATTCTACACAAGAAAGGCTAGCAATACAAGTAAAGGAAGGTTAAGAGATAACCACACGGTGACGCGGAGATGTTCTACCGAAGTTCACTTCCCAATGGAAGCTACGTCTCCGTTGGAGCGGTGCGGAGTCACAAAGTGAACTCCGAATAGCCTTGATATGGCACACCGTATCTCCCTCGTGTTATCCTCCGATGAGGAGATCCACGAGCCACTATATGATGCCCTCGAGGTCGGCAACAAACCTTTACAAGGATGAGGCACACTCCACAACCGAATTGGAGGCTCTCACCAAATTCCCGCGGCTCCCAAAGCCACAAGAATCACAAGGCCGGGTCGCGTCTCCACAACTTAATTGGAGGCTCCCGGCTAATCCTTGTGGCTACCAAAGCCACAAGAATCACAAGTATCTTCTAGGTATCCAATGTATCAAGTTACACAAGATCTACAAGTGACTAGGTCGATGTAGACAAATCGGCTCGGTGGAGATGCGGATCTAGGGCTCCTCCTTCACTCCTCAAAGTATCAACGTGTTTGAGTGGTTGGAGTGGGAGCTCTAGTAGATTGAAGCTTGCAACAATGGTGGAGAGAGAGTGAGGAATCAAGCTTGCCACCGGAGGTAGGTGGAGGGGTATAAATACCCCTCCCAGAAATCTGGCCGTTGAGCTGTAAACAGCCCGCAGCGGTAGTACCGGGCCTCGCCCGGTAGTACCGGCTGACAGGGAATGACGGCCTGGCGCCAGACTGGTCAACGCCTCTCCACGCGCGCATCGGTAGTACCGGACCGCCTGGTCCGGTAGTGCTCCCCACCCGGTAGTACCGCGCTACTACCGGGGCTACTACCGGATTAAATCGAGCGAGTCCAGAGAGCTTTTGGAGATCCGGTACTGGGCCCGGTACTGGGCCCGGTAGTTCCGCATGGCAGAACACCCGGTAGTACCGGGGTGAACCCGGTAGTACCGGCTGAAGCTGAAGACTGCTTTTCTTCCTTTTCTTGAGACAAAACCTGTGCAATATTAATTGATACAATCCTGCACACTTTTAGCACACACATTAGACATCTAAGTGTGTTGTCAACAAACATCAAAACACTGTGGGGAAGGATATGTCCTTTCAATCTCCCCCTTTTTGGTGTTTGATGACAACATACTTAGGAGAAACAAATGATTTGCAAAAGATAGACGGGGCTCTCCAAATTGTGTGTTTATTAGGAATTTGCTTTTGAATGCAAAAACACACCATATAAAATGGGCGGAGCTCCCCCTATATTTTACGAACCAAGCAAGTTCATATGGATAACAATAACAATTAAAACAACTTGCACAATATAAGCAACAATAAGCAAGTAACATACTAGATAGGTCTTATTACAATACCATAAGTTCAAGGCATGTCTTACATCATGCATAGGAAGTTCAAAGCAAATATCCAAATAAAGATAAAAGATGAAACACAAGCATAAAGATCAAACGAAGTGCAAGCTTGTGTTTCCACCCATGCAAATCCCACGGCTCATCCTAAATAGAACACATTCTCCCCCTTTGTCATCGAAATGCCAAAAAGGGAGAAGCGCGATGCTAATACGTCCCTAGGAGCATCAAGCTCCACCCGCGCCGTGGTGGGTCGAAGAGGAGGCCTGAAAGCGATCACCATGTGGAGGAGCATCTTCATCACTCCAGAAACCATGCTTGGACACCCATTCCTCCTTTGGAGTGATATCATCTTCAGAACCATCGGAGACGTCAATCTGCATATGCCTCATCATTGCTTTGTGTCGCTGAGCTGCCTTCTTGTGATACACATGAGCTTCATACAGACGGTCTTCCAAATCCAGTTTGAGGCAAAAGGCCCTCTTGGCCTTAATCTGCAGCTTCTTGAACCATGAAGGTTCCTCAAGAGGAGGTGCACTCCCACTAGCTCTCTCAGCTTCAGCAGCAGCCTCGGGATCAATGGGCTGGTTTTGGGAGGAGCATGAGGCTTGATACGCAGTTCCTTCACTAGATGAGCCACAACGGGCTGCCATCCTTCATGATATCTTCTCCATTCTTCTTGAGAGCCCACTTGCGGCGAATGAGCTTCATAATGTATGGGCCATAGATGGGGGCCCTTCTATCAATGATTGTGGACCACAAGTCATTCCACATCCAATCCATCACATCAAGCTTCTTGCCTTTGCCTTGATTTTCATATGAGAGCTTGAGAAGGTCAAACATGAAGCCATGAACCTCATCCCAATTTCCCACACGAGGAGCAATGGTTTCCCTATAGACACGGTGGAGAATCTCAAATGGACGCACAAGATGAGCAGTTTTACCGGTGGTGCCCTTTCCATAGTGATTGGTCCAAGAACATCCTTGGAGCTTGATCGATCATTGTCATGGCATCTCCATCCACTAGCAACACTTTCACCCTTGTCTTCATAGCCTAGAAGCTCTCCAAACTCCGCCAGGTGGCAGAAAGCAAGGTGTCCTTAGTCATCCAATATAGGGTCCGGGCTTCATCATGGTCAAGGTAGACGGTGGCAAAGAACTGAATGATGTAGTACTCAATGTAGGGATGGTTCTCCTTCATGATGTCAATCAGCCCAAACTCTTCACACATAGCAAGTGTCTCATCAAAATAGCCCTTGTGCTTCGAGTTTCTCATGTAAGGAATATCAAGAGTGTGTTGGACAACCACGGAGTAATCCTTGTGGAGATAGATTTCCTTGTAGATGGCTTCTTGATCATTTGTGTAAAAGTGCGGATTCCGCACAAGAGGTGACCTCTCCTCAGCATAGGGATTCTCTTCTCTGAGCTTCTGATAGTCCTCATTCTTCCATAAGTGAAGTGCTTTGCGGGCTCTCGTGGGGGAGCAGTGGTGGTACGAGCAGCAGCTGATGTTCTTCCCTTGCTTGAGTTCTGGCTGTGGTGCGAGCAGGCAATACTTCCTCTTCTTCTTCTTCAATCTCATCCTCCACAAGACGTGGCTTCTTGGTACCACGGCGGCTACCTGTGAAACAGCATATAGGTAGGGCAGGGAATAGATGAGTGCACAAGTTCACGGATAAGGAATCAAAAACTAGCCAATAGATGTAAAGAATGGTTGAATCGAGCAAATTTGGAAAACCCGGTAGTACCGGGCTTAGCCGATTCAAGACTGAAATGGCACAAAATCGAGAGATTCAACCATACATTACACTAGATGCTAGCTAACAAGGCCTAGGTGATCATCCATCCAACTTTAACCGTTGCCAACGGAGCTACCAACATTTCCTCTCCATACATCTAGGTTTCAAGATCTAGAAACAAAGAATGCAAAGAACGGGGAAATACCGGAGGCCATGGAGGAGATCGACGAGGGGATCGCTCCCACGGAGCAGATCTGGCCGGAGATGGCGGATCCGGCGGCCAGGGCGGCGGCCGGAGGTGAGGAGCAGAGGAGGCGACGGGGTGGCTTCGTGCGGGTGGGGAAAATGGGGAATAACCCCCACCCTGCCCGCACGGTGAAATATCTAGATACCCGCGATTCCCGGTAGTACCGGGGCGGAGCATCCGGTACTACCGGGGCCTGAATCTTTGCGAGCAGCAGAACTGCTTAGATTCAGAGCCCGGTACTACCGGATCCCACCGGCGGTACTACCGGGGCCTCCTAAGAAACCCCAGATTTCTCTTTTTGTGTAAGGAATTTGAACTTGTGCAAGATGGAAGTTGTTTTGAGATAGATGAAAGGCATAGGATTAGATCAACACACTGGAGATGGTACTTCATACTCAATTTGCAAGAATCAAAACACACAAAAACACCAAATTGAGCATGTTTTCCATAGGAGCACTAGAAAACCAATAAAATCCAAATGAAACCAACTCTTCACAAGGAAGAGGGTGGTGGCCGAGGCCACCATGTATGAGTATGTGGTGTGATACCGCGAAGATATATCTTGAGTCCACGGCCACTACTCGTCATTTAAGCTCACAATTCATAGAACGAATATAGAGATGCAAATGAATTCTTACTATCGGCATAATGGGGGGAGGGATGGTCCAATGGATTAGGACCGCACTCCCCCTATGTCCATGCCTACATCTAAACCAAATAAGTATCGTCTAATATGGGTAGGTATGCAAGAAATCCACTAAATCCAATTGGATATGTCCACCACATTTAGTTCTCCTCTCAACTCCTTGAATCTTGCTTCACCAAGAGGCTTCGTGAACATATCGGCGAGTTGATGCTTGGTGTTGACATACTTGATTGCAATATCACCCTTCTCAACATGGTCTCGAATAAAATGATACCGAATCTCAATGTGCTTGGTCTTGCCATGAAGAACCGGGTTGTGTGCAATTTTAATAGCACTTTCATTGTCACATAAAAGAGGCACTTTGTCACAAATGACACCATAATCCTTTAAAGTTTGCCTCATCCATAATAATTGTGCACAACAACTACCGGCGGCGATGTATTCGGCTTCGGTGGATGACGAGGCCACACAATTTTGCTTCTTGGAAGACCAACTCACAAGGGACCTACCAAGGAATTGGCATGTACCCGAAGTTGATTTTCTATCCATTTTGCAACCCGCCCAATCCGCATCCGAATAACCAACAAGATCAAAGCTTGTACCATGGGGATACCAAAGACCATAGTTGGGAGTATCCAACAAATATCTTAGAATCCTTTTGACCGCGGTTTCATGACTTTCCCTAGGACTTGATTGGAATCTTGCACACATACCCACACTAAACATAATATCCGGTCTAGATGCACAAAGGTAAAGCAAAGATCCAATCATAGAACGATAAAGCTTTTGATCAACTTCCTTACCATCCGGATCTAAGTGAAGATCCGCCTTGGAGTCCATGGGAAACTTATATGGCTTGGCATTGTTCATATCAAATTTCTTGAGCATGTCCTTAATATACTTGGCTTGACATAAGAATGTTCCTTCTCGAAATTGGTGGATTTCAAAGCCAAGAAAATAATTCAATTTTCCCATCATGGACATCTCAAATTCCTTGGTCATTAGCTTGCCAAATTGATCACTAAATTCACGGTTAGTGGAACCAAAGATAATATCATCAACATATATTTGGCATACGAAAAAATCTCCATTTACCCTTTTTGTAAAAAGAGTGGGATCTATTACCCCAATTTCAAAGCCACGGTCTACTAAGAACTCCTTGAGATGATCATACCAAGCACGTGGAGCTTGCTTGAGCCCATAAAGAGCCTTATGTAGTAAGTAGACGTGGTTAGGAAATTTAGGGTCTTCGAAACCCGGTGGTTGTTTAACATACACCAATTCATTTAGTGGACCATTTAAGAAAGCACTTTTAACATCCATTTGATATAAGACAATATTATGAGTAGATGCATAAGCAATTAGTAAGCGAATGGATTCAAGTCTAGCAACGGGGGCATAGGTTTCACCGTAGTCGACTCCTTCGATTTGGGTGTAGCCTTGTGCAACCAATCTTGCTTTGTTGCGAATGACTTGACCATGTGAGTCTTGCTTGTTCTTAAATATCCACTTGGTTCCAATGACATTATGGGAGGAGTCATTGGGTCTTTCCACTAATGACCATACTTTGTTGCGCTCGAAGTTGTTCAACTCTTCATGCATAGCCGCAACCCAATCCATGTCTTCAAGAGCATCATATACCTTGAGAGGTTCTAAGCTAGACAAACAAGAGACATGACCACAAAAGTTAGATAATTGATTGCGTGTGGACACACCTCTACGGATACTCCCAAGGATATTTTCTTTGAAGTGTTGTTGGTAATCCAATTTTGATGCACGCCGGATGACCCGGCGTTCCGAGGCTTGACCAATTGTTTCACCAACACAAATATCTTCATCATTGCCTTTATCTTGCTCATGGTCAACCCGAAGTGGAGTTCTTGGAGTTGTGGGTTCATTATGTTCTTGTTCACCACTAGAGTTGGGTGGGTCTTGACCATCTTCTTGATCAATATTTGAGGTGGATGGCTCAACTTGAGTAGAACTTGTTCCTTCTTCTTGAGTATCATCAATGGGTCCTTCAATAGGAATTAGTTCTCCAATCCCCATAGTTCTTATGGCTTGAGATGGAGATCATCACCTACATCATCATGATCAATATGCTCCGCTTGGGAGCCATTATCCTCGACAAACTCCACGTTCATAGATTCTTCAACACACCCGGTGGATATGTTGTAGACCCTATAAGCATGAGACTTTGCGGCATATCCAACAAATATACCATCAAAAGATCTAGATTCAAATTTAGCAATTTTGCAACCTTTAATGTAAACATGGCATTTGCATCCAAAGACTCGAAAGTAAGATACATTTGGCTTTTTACCGGTGAGGAGTTCATATGGTGTCATGTCCTTGAGAGGACGGAAGAAGAGCCGGTTTGAGTAATGACAAGCGGTGTTGATGGCTTCGGCCCAAAAGTTGTATGGGGAATTAAACTCGGCCATCATAGTTCTTGCCATATCAATAAGAGTGCGGTTCTTCCTTTCGGCAACACCATTTTGTTGGGGAGTATATGCAGCGGAATATTGGTGTTGAATGCCCTCCCCACTTAGGAAATCATCCATAGTGTAATTCTTGAACTCCGTACCATTGTCACTTCTAATTGCCAAAATCTTGGAGTCATATTGGCGTTGAACTAGGGTTGCAAAGTCAATGAATATCTTTTGAGTTTCACTCTTCTTCTTGATGTAGAAAGTCCAACAATATCTTGAGTAATCATCCACAATCACCAAACAATATTTCTTGCCACCAAGACTATCATATGTGGGAGGCCCAAAGAGATCCATATGAAGGAGCTCCAAAGGCCTCTTAGTGGAGATAATGGTCTTCTTGGGGTGATTCTTTTCATGCATCTTTCCGGCTATGCAAGCACTACAAGGACGATCTTTGGAAAAATTAACATCGGTTAGTCCTACCACGTGTCCACCCTTTACAAGAGTTTGTAAATTTCTCATACCGACATGGCCAAGTCGGCGATGCCAAAGCCACCCCTTGTCGCCTTTAGCCATTAAACATGTAGCGATTTGAGTGGTCTCTTTTGAGAAATCAACCACATACAAACCGTTTTCACGAAATCCAACAAAGGCGACATTGAGTGTTTGAGTGAAAAGGATGGTCACGTGGTATTTATTAAAAATAACGGTGTAACCGGCATTGCATAATTGACCAACGGAAAGTAAATTGTATGAAAGAGATTCGACAAGGAGGACCTTCTCAATGGATAACTCCGGAGTGATCACCACTTTACCAACTCCCACTACCTTGAGTCTTGCATTGTTGCCAACGGTGACATGAGAGAATGAGAGTAGTTGTTTCAATAAGTCCTTTACTAGTTCTTTGCTTCCGGTCATATGGGATGAGCATCCACTATCAATGAGCCATGAAGATCCACCGGAAGAGAAACCCTACAATAAATCAAGTCTTTGATTTAGGTACCCATTTTGGAATGGGTCCTCTTTTGTTAGTCACAAGGGTCTTTGGAACCCAAATAGCATAGTGATAATCATCTCCATATGAAGAGCCAACATATTTAGCAAAAACACAACCATTTGTAGATTTCAAAAGAACATATGAGGGGTTGTATTTTCCCGCAAAGTTATTGTGAGTGGCATTGCCCCTAGTGACATTACCACTCCCAATAGAGTTGTCATTTGCTTTGGCTAACTCCCCCTCCTTCACAAAAACAATATCTTTGGAAGGGGGAGTCGCCTTCTTCTTCTTGTTGTTGACCTTCTTAGAGTTGGGTGTGAACCCAATTCCTTCTTTGCCAACCACTCCCTTTTGATTGCTCAAAAGATCATTGAGGTTCTTTTCCCCTTGGATACAAGTGGCTAGGCCCTTCTCAAGTTGGGCCTTCAACCTAGTGTTTTCCTCAATAAGAGATGCCTTGACACATAAAGGGTTAGTGGTACAAGAATTTGCATCTTTATCATTGTGAGAAGTGGTGAAGCTAGCATAGATAAATTGAGCTTGTAGTTTGGCATATGACTCCTTGAGTGTAGTGAGCTCACTTGAGGTCACCTTGTGGGTTTCCCTAAGTTGCTCAAAACCCTCAAAGAGTTTGTTATGACTCTCTACAAGTTCCTCATTTTTACTTTTTAGATCAATAGCAATTTGAATAGAGGTTTCACGAGTTTCTTTTGCCTTGGAAAGATCCATGGCATGTGTCTCCTCAAGTTGCTCACGGAGCAATTGTTCCTCAACAAGTTGATCTTCTAGCTCACCAATTTGTCGGCATGATCACATGCATGCCCTTCGAGCTCACAAATCCTAACATCCTTCACATCAAGAAGATGCTTGGCTTCTCCATATTGATACATGAGGGCCTCAACCATTTTCTTGGTTGGACCTTGGAGCTTGCTAATGAAGATAGAAATTTTATCCTCTTCTTCAATTTTCCCTACATCCTCAACACAATCCAATAGTGATGGGTTAGAGGAGATAGTAATTTTTGGTGGGGAATTCACCTTTGTTTCCTTGGCCATGAGGCACATGGGCTTGGAGATCTTGTCGTCGTTTGGAGATGAGAAGAGGTTGGCCAATGATGGAGGAAGGGTGCCCATTGCAAGAGCCGCCATTCCTACTTCTTCACTTGGTTCTTTATCCTCCTCACCTCCGGACTCGTATTCCTCTTCATGGGATGCCACAAGAGCCTTTTGAGGTGATCTCTTCATGTAGGTAGGCTTGGGGTGGTACTTGTTCTTCTTTAGAATGAGTTGACCACCATTATCCTCTCTTCTTTCATAGGGGCAATCCTTCACAAGATGAGTGTCCTTTCCACAATTGAAGCACATTCTTTTTATTGGTGAAGGGTTGACGCTCTTGTTCTTCTTGTTCCAAAACCGGGTGGCGGCAAGTGCAAGAACTTCATTGAGCTCACCCTCCAAGTCTTCTTCACCTTCATAGACCGGGCTTTCTTCATATCTTGGATGGTCTACCACACGAGCCTTCAAAGCAAGAGTCTTTGGGCCACGGACTTGGTTGAAAGACTTGGATGTGGACTTCAATGTATCATATGTGACAAATTGAGCCAAGATGTCATTGGGAGTCATTGTTGTGTAATCCGCTCTTGCATGGAGGTTCATCACCATAGTTTCACTATATGGCATAATTGCTTGAAGGAACTTGGCCTTGACCCATTCATCATCCATATCCTTCTTTCCATTTTCCCTACATGTCACCACAAGCTTGTAGAGTCTTCGGTAAAGTTCGGTCGGAGTCTCTTCGTCTAGCATGATGAAGTTGTCAACTTGATGTTGAAGGACGGCCGCATTGGAGCGTTGAATGCCCTCATTTCCTTCATACACGGTTTCAAGATGAGCCAAGCCTCATTGCAAGTTTTGAGATTCCGCACATGATCTTCATCATTTGCGGTCATAGCACTCTCAAGAATGTACTTGGCATTTGCATCAAGTTGCTCATCAATCTCTTCTTGCTTGGTCAAGTTGTTGGGATCAACTGGGTTGAAACCATGTAGAACCACCCTCCAAAGATGCACCGATGAGCTGCGAAAATAAGACTCCATAGATTTCTTCCAAGTGAAATAACGAGTATTATCAAGCTTAGGAGGGGGTCTACCAAGGTTGGTTATATGAGGTTGAGTGAGTGAAACTTGAGTGAGATAAGAGCTAGGTGGAGCAAAGTTAAGAGAAGGCTTCTCATTAGGTTTATCATTTTTATCCTTGTCACTAGCACCCTTAATAGGGCTAGCGGATGATGAGGAGCCATTTTGATTAGATACCCGAGTATACACCTCATCCACCATTTTGCCTTTCATGAACCCAAAAAGTTCAATCATGGACTTCATGGTGATTGGGGCATCACCCTCGGGAGGGATTATTCCCGCTTCGATTAGTTCTATCAAGTTGTTCTCTATCAAATTTTTCTTGTTCCTTAGCAAGTCTTAACTCCTCATCTTTAGCACGTTGTACTCCTCCGCACTAGCCATCCTCCTCTTTAGGCGATTAAGCCCTTAATAAAGAGACCTTGCTCTGATACCAATTGAAAGGATCGAGTAGGTTGACTAGAGGGGAGGGGGTGAATAGGCAACTACCAATTTTAATTTTCTTTTCAACAAGTTAAGGAATTGCTCAAATATAAGTTCTCTAGATATGCAACTAGATGAACAATCCTATATGATGAGCAATAAACAAGCTAGCAAGATATTCTACACAAGATAAGCTAGCAATACAGTAAAGGAAGGTTAAGAGATAACCACACGGTGACGCGGAGATGTTCTACCGAAGTTCACTTCCCAATGGAAGCTACGTCTCCGTTGGAGCGGTGCGGAGTCACAAAGTGAACTCCGAATAGCCTTGATATGGCACACCGTATCTCCCTCGTGTTATCCTCCGATGAGGAGATCCACGAGCCACTATATGATGCCCTCGAGGTCGGCAACAAACCTTTACAAGGATGAGGCACACTCCACAACCGAATTGGAGGCTCTCACCAAATTCCCGCGGCTCCCAAAGCCACAAGAATCACAAGGCCGGGTCGCGTCTCCACAACTTAATTGGAGGCTCCCGGCTAATCCTTGTGGCTACCAAAGCCACAAGAATCACAAGTATCTTCTAGGTATCCAATGTATCAAGTTACACAAGATCTACAAGTGACTAGGTCGATGTAGACAAATCGGCTCGGTGGAGATGCGGATCTAGGGCTCCTCCTTCACTCCTCAAAGTATCAACGTGTTTGAGTGGTTGGAGTGGGAGCTCTAGTAGATTGAAGCTTGCAACAATGGTGGAGAGAGAGTGAGGAATCAAGCTTGTCCACCGGAGGTAGGTGGAGGGGTATAAATACCCCTCCCAGAAATCTGGCCGTTGGAGCTGTAAACAGCCCGCAGCGGTAGTACCGGGCCTCGCCCGGTAGTACCGGCTGACAGGGAAATGACGGCCTGGCGCCAGACTGGTCAACGCCTCTCCACCGCGCATCGGTAGTACCGGACCGCCTGGTCCGGTAGTGCTCCCCACCCGGTAGTACCGCGCTACTACCGGGGCTACTACCGGATTAAATCGAGCGAGTCCAGAGAGCTTTTGGAGATCCGGTACTGGGCCCGGTACTGGGCCCGGTAGTTCCGCATGGCAGAACACCCGGTAGTACCGGCTGAAGCTATGAAGACTGCTTTTCTTCCTTTTCTTGAGACAAAACCTGTGCAATATTAATTGATACAATCCTGCACACTTTTAGCACACACATTAGACATCTAAGTGTGTTGTCAACAAACATCAAAACACTGTGGGGAAGGATATGTCCTTTCAGAAAGTGTGACTCCAGATCCAAAAAAGAAGCGGGTTACGAATAACTCCTCTACATCGGCGTCGACTGCAATGCAGCCACGCCGGGACCAGAGAATTGCTTGAGTCTGAACTGCCGTGGATTGGGGAACTACGTGGCAGTTCGAGAGCTTCGCGGTTTCGTGAAGCAATTTAATCCCACGATTCTCTTTGTTATGGAAACAAAAATCGAAGCAAAGAGAGTAGAGAAACTTGTTGGCACCTTTGGTTTTGCTGGAGGATTTGTCATTGATAGTGATGGCTTGAGTGGTGATATTGGTGTTTTTTGGTCGTCGGCTGTCACAGTTGAGCTGAAAAGCTATAGTATTCACCATATTGATATGCTAGTTACATGTACTGATAATTCAGTCCCGGTTTGGCGATTCACATGAGTGTATGGAGTGCCAAGGCGTGAAAACATGCACAATACTTGGACTCTGCGAAAACTTCCGTGGTTTTGTGTAGGTGACTTCAATGAAACCATGTACAACACGGAACATTTTAGTGAGCATGATCGGGAAGAGTGGCAAATGAGAGCATTCCGGGAAGCAATAGAGGACTGCGATCTGCAGGACCGTGGTTTTGTGGGACTGCCCTTTACATGGGATAATAGGAAAGAGGGAGCAGCTAATGTTAAAGCTCGGCTGGACATAGCCTTTGGCAATGAAGAATTTAGACAGTTGTTCTTTTCGATTAGGGTGCAGCATGTCACCTTTGTACAGTCGAATCACTGTCTGATCAAGACTGAGTTCAAGATCAGGGACCATCCGAGCTACTCTGGGAAACGGTTATTTCGGTATGAGAATGTTTGGCAGACTCATGCTGATTATGATAAAGTGGTTGCGGATTTGTGGTCAAGATCTAGTCGAGGCCCAGGTCTAGAGGGTTTTGCAAAATCTATCAGTGATATGCAGACTGGTCTAGATGCGTGGGGTACTAGTACTTTTGGTAATTTCAAAAAGAAACTTGCAAACCTTTGAAAGGAATTGGAAAGGTTACACAAGAAGTCAGTGGGGCGAGGCCCATCTGCCATGGAGAAAAATTAATGGAAAGGATTAATGAAGCCTTGTACCAAGAGGAGATTTAGGCTAAGCAGAGGTCACGAGTAAATTGGTTGAAATCAGGGGACCAAAATACTGATTACTTCCATGCGTTTGCATCTCAGCGCAAGAGGATGAATTTGATCTTAACTTTACAAAGGGATGATGGTTCCATTTGTGATTCCCCAGAGGAAGTGAAGGAAGAAGTACAGAGTTTCTATTCAAACTTATATACCTCTGAGGGTGTTCCAAATTACCAGGGTCTCTTAAACCTGGTAGGCGAGAAGGTCTCGCTTAGTGATCATTTGATGCTGGAAGAGGACTTCTTACGGAGGACGTTAAACATGCTCTCTTTCAAATGCATCCTTCAAAATCCATGGGCGTGGATGGTTTTACTGCGGGGTTTTACCAGCGTCATTGGGAGCTCCTTGGGGGCGAACTTTGTACAACAGTATTGGGTTTTCTTAATGGAGGTGTTATGCCATCGAACCTGAATGATACTTCAATAACTCTTATCCCAAAGGTTCAACACCAACAGTCCATAAAACAGTATCGGCCGATCTCTTTATGTAATGTCCTTTATAAGATTGCTACAAAGGCAGTGGCTAACAAAATGAGATCAGTGCTACAAGATGTCATTAGCCCGGAGTAGAGTGCGTTTGTTCCTGGGAGACTCATTTCAGATAATGCACTTGTTGCTTTTGAGTGTATTCATTCGATGAAAAGGAAGAAAAAGGGAAAGAAGGGACAGTGTGCGATCAAGTTAGTTATGATGAAAGCTTACGATCGTGTGGAGTAGCCCTTTCTTAAAGCTATGATGGTGAAGTTGGGCTTCCCTGCTCGCCTTGTTCAGCTCATTATGAATTGTGTATCCACTGTTAAATTCTCCATTAAATTAAATGGTAAACTTCTTGAGCCGTTTACTCCTACTCGTGGAATTTGACAGGGGGATCCAGTCTCGCCGTACCTTTTCCTGTTTATGGAGAAGGTCTGACGGCTCTTCTACATCACTATAATGGTGGCGTGATTGATAGAGGGGTGAGAGTCTATACTCGGGCTCCATGGATTTCTCACCTTCTTTTTGCTGATGATAGTCTTATCTTCATTAATGCAAATGGTCAATGAGCCCACAGATTGGATGATATACTGCGTATTTATCATGAGGCCTCGGGGCAGAGGGTGAATAGAGATAAGAGTGCAATTTTCTTTACTCCTTGTACCTCAGAAGTGCATCGTCAGGAAGTTAAAACTAATCTGAATATTCAGATTGAGGCTTTTAGTGAACGATATCTGGGCCTTCCTACTGCTATTGGGAGGTTAACTAGTGATGCTTTTGAATATATTGTCGAAAGTGGAAGAAGTAAAATGAATGGATGGGCTGAGAAAAACCTTTCGTATCCAGGGAAGGAGGCTTTGCTAAAGTCAGTGATCCAAGATCAGTCCACTTTCAGTATGAGTTGTTTTTTTACTCTCCAAAGGGACTTGCAAAAAGATTACATCTCCAATGGCGAAATTTTGGTGGAGTGGAAATCTAGATAAAAGATCAATGCATTGGATAGCCTGGGATAAGATGGCTGTTCCGAAAGATCAAGGGGGTATGGGTTTTCGAGACATGCATAAATTCAATATTGCCCTTCTTGGAAAACAAGAATGGATATTGCTGACAAATCCAACATCGTTATGTGCTCAAGTCCTGTTGAGCCGATACTGTCACGATCAGAACTCATGGAAGCTGTGGCGCCTAGAGCTGCTTCAGTCACTTGGCGAGCCATTTTGGCGGGAAGAGAGGCTTTGAAGTAGGCCTAATTAAGAGAGTGGGCTCTGGAGAATCGATTTCTATTTGGAATGATGATTGGATTCCGAGGCCTTTCTCAAAGAGACCCATGGGTCGGCTGTTTGACACGACTATCAGTACGGTAGATGAACTGATGGCTGCTTTGAGAAAGTGGAATGTTCCTCTAATCCGTAGTCTATTCTTTGGTCTTGATGCTGAAGAAATTTTGAAAATTCCCCTGAGGAATAGTTCTGGAGGAGACTGGCTTGCTTGGCATGAGGAGAAGTCAGGAACCTACTCAGTTAAATCAGCTTATAAAGCTCTAATCTGAACTTCTTCTGTTTCTAAAACTGGAGCTGATATTATGACTGCTTCCTCTTCGGATAATGATGCTGAAGTTTGGAAAAACTGTGGAAACTTTCGGTTGTTCCTAAGGCGCGGTTTTTTTTGGTGGCGAGTTCTTCGAGGAATTCTTCCTGGTTATGGGACTCTGTCACGGCATCATGTCATGGATAATAGCACCTGTGGTATTTGCAAATCGAAAGATGAGACACTTATGCATGCACTGATTGATTGCAGTCATGCTGATCTGTTCTGGAAGGCGGCAAAGGAGATTTTTCTGTTGAAACTCCCTAAACTGCATCCATTAACATGGGCTAGAGATATCTTATATGAATCGAGATTCTCGGACCGAGTTCGTGCGGTGGTCACCTCGGTGATGTACTCCATTTGGACCTCAAGGAACAATTTGACACATGGAGAATCCGCCTATAATCCTACAAAGACTATGGAATTGATCCATGAGACTTTGAGGATGTTGGAATTACCAGTAAAGGTAAATCGTTCTAAACCGGCTAGGCTGGTGGAGAGATGGAAGCCACCTGATTCAGATACAATTAAACTCAATTCTGATGGTGCTATCAGTTTTGATAAAGATTTGGCGGCCTCCGGAATAGTGGCAAGAAATGCTACTTCCTTTTGTGGTGCAGCATGTAAGGTCTATCGTGGTATTCAAGATCATTTAACTATTGAAGCGTTAGCCTTAAGAGATGCATTCACATTTGCTACCCAGCAGGGTTACAGTCGGGTTTGTTTTGAGACTGATTGTGAAGTGCTGCTGAAACATTGGAGAGATCGGGTTCTGGACGATCGATTATTAAACCTATCCTAGATGAGATTAGTGAGTTAAGTTCTGTCATTCAGTTTGTTTCTGTTGTTTTTGCTCGTTGGGAGGCTAACCAAGTGGCTCACTGTTGTGCAAAGTATGCCACTATACATGATGAGTCTTCCACTTGGGAGGTCGACCCACCTGCATTTTTATGATTTTATCTCACAGCCTCTAGGCTGATTGTAATTCTGTTTCGATTGATTAATAAAGTGTGTGTTTAGTGTCAAAAAAAAAAAGAGGGCGGAGGCAGATTATAAAAGGTAAAACGTGGCATGACCAGAAACAAAACCTAACCCATGGCTTCGGGTTTGGGTTTGGCTTGCAGTTTACCCTGCGCACGCCCGTGGCTTTTTACTCCGTGGAGCATGGACGCACGCGTGCACAGCCGGGCGCCACAGCGGGACGCAGGTGGTGATGACTGGATGATGGGTGGCGCTGGGTCATGGGATTTTTCGACCGTTGATGAAAAACCACACTACCTTCTGGACGGGACAGTGCTGCGCAGGCTGCCTGCTGAACTGGACGGGGTGGCTCCCGATGCTACGGGACAGTGCTGCCCACTTGTTGTTTCCGTTCCTCTCATCCCGTCCAAAAAATAAACGGAGCGACAACGGAGAGGGCAGTACAAACCAAACACCCAGCTCCACTCCTCCTGTGTCCTCTAGTCCTGTTTGCTTTGCTCGCTTCCACCTCGGCCCGACCCGGCGTTTCACCATTGTGCAACAACAGCAGCCCCCACTCTCTCCCCTGCATTAAAACCCCAGCCACCCGAGAGGCCAAGGTACACGCCATCCTGCCTTGACTGACGCCACCACACCGGGAACGAAGCAAAGAACCTCTGAAACCTGCAATCCATGGCGTCGGGCGCGGCCCGCCTCGTCCTGCTCCTCGCGGTGGCCGCAACTCTCGCCGGCCGCTCAGGTACGCGCGCCCCTCTTTCCGCCCTCCCCGGCGCCCACATTCCAGCTTTTTCTTCTTCAGTTTCTTGGAAATCTGTATTCCCTGCATTGAGTTGGCTGCGGAATGGGATGGATCTGCGCAGAGGCCGGCTGGTGCGTGTGCCGCACGGACCTCTACGACACGATGCTGCAGAAGACGCTCGACTACGCCTGCGGCGGCGGCGCCGACTGCAGGCCCATCCTCAAGGGCGGCGCCTGCTTCACCCCGGACACCGTCAAGGCGCACTGCTCCTACGCCGTCAACAGCTACTACCAGCGCAGCGGACAGAACCCGCTGGCCTGCAACTTCTCCACCACCACCTTCATCTCCCCCACCGACCCAGTACGTATCTACAGATTCATTCACCATTTGTGCCTTCCTTTCCTTCTCCCCGTACAGGTGCAGCCCCAATAGCACAGTTCATTTGTTCAAGAAGCCAAGGGCTAAGCTAGATTTGTTTTCAAACTATGAGCGCTGGATTTCTGATGCTCCGTTTTCTTGCAGGCACTAACGGCTGCCTTTACCCTGCAACCCAGGGGTATGTATGATGCATTTACATTGCTACTAGTATTTTGCAAAGTTCATTTCATCTGTTCTATTTTCTTTGTTCTGCACAACCCATCCATTCTTTGTTCTGCTACTAGTACTCCTCCAAGAACACCTTAGATGTAGGATGCCTGTTCAACATTTCAGTTTCAGTGAGCCCTTGCAAAATAAAACCAACATTTCACCAAGAGTTATTACCGGACGCATTGCGGAGAGCATATGGGTTGATTAGGAAAACAAATGCACATATTTTAGCAAGTCCTTGTAGACTGTACCAACCGCAAGTCCACCACCATTCATGAGTAGTCTGCTTTTGGCCGTCTTCAGAACAAATCATTACAACTAGAACGAGGTCATTCGGTCCTATAGTTGTACCATGGGGTAATAATCACAACATACATTTGGTCATTTGGTGCCTGCTGCCATGTGGTGGCTTCCGGATTCCGGTGGGCGGTGCTATTTCGCTCCTTGGCTGGGGAAACCTCCGAATAAAGTCTCATTTGTGCGTGGGGCTCCGTCCCTTTCCCACATTTGGCTGCATCATCGGTGCGCAACTGCTGTCTTCCTGGAGTCTTTTCAGGGGAATCCTATACCCTTCTGGTTCCGTCTCCCACCTAGACGATGAGCTCCTCCTCTTTCTTTGTATGCAATGTAGGTTCTCGAATTATTCCTGCCACTTTCTGAAACCAGTAGCAGGTCAGTAGGTTTAATTAGCCTGTAATTGCCTTGATCTGGCCTCTTCCATTAGTTTCCAGCAGTAGAACCATGGTGAAGACTTTGTTCAGACCTTAACATATGTTTGTTCGATTACATATGTAAGATTTCCTTTTCTAGGAGTAAATGATTTAAGATTTGCAGAAACCCAACTCATGCATCACTCATTATAAATGATTCCGCACAACCCATCCATTCTTTGTTCTGCAGCGCTGCTGGGAGTGGCGGCACCGTGGGCACTATTGGCGGCATGGACAGCCCGTCGGCAATGGGGCAAGGCCCGAGCTCCTTCAACGACAGCAGCAGCGGCACCAAGATCTTCCCGGTGGCCGGAACAGCAAAACGTGTGATGATCCTGGCCTGTTGCTCGCTCCTCGCTCTGTTCTTCAGCGCGTGATCAAGGAGGCAAGGCACCCTGTGCCCAACTCTGTTTGGGTGTCTTGTTTCTTGGCACTTTATCTCTTAGTGGTGGTAGGAAGGAACCTCTTGATGATGGTTGTTCCGTTTGGACTGAAGAACTAGGGAGTGTGAGGAGACCATAATTTGGGATTTTTTGTCGCCATTTCCTTGATTTTGCTTCCTCTGCTGTATATTTAGATTCTAGTAGTTGTGTTGACATGTGCACTTTGGTATCTGGTGGAGTGTTTAGGGCTGATGTAGCAATGTTGTTCACTGTCTTGGAGGTGCCTGTCATGATCTGATTCTACCGTGTTCTGTTGCTAACTTCGCTTTCAAGTGATGCTCGTGGCTTGGCAGGTAAGGTTCGCTGTGAGACCGGAGAGTTCTAACTTCTGAAAGCCTCATCTGAAATTGGTTTACGGAGAGGGCTCAAATTAGTGAGTATATGCAGCTATTTTTTGCTTGCACGTAGTACATACTGTTAGGAGCCCTCCTCGAGGTGCTTACACACATCTACAGATAGCCTGGACGGATTGTATCAGCAACAACGTCTAAGATCATTGAGAAGAGAACGGACTCACCAGCATGTAGCGCATGAACAATTCAACAAAGAACTGATAATGTCCAGTACTGAAGCCTGTAGCTGACATTTCACCTATGTCAAACACAGGATTCAGGTACACACTGCTGCCTGCTGGAGCTGCATATAAATAGGAAAAAAAAAGTCCTTGGTGACTGATTTAATCTCAGAAAAAAACTGCTAGTGATGAACTGATGACAGTGCTATACGAGGCGATCCTTTATCTTTTGTGGCCGAGTTTCTCAAATGCTTTCTGTTTCAACCCAACTCCCTGCCGAAGCGAAGTGAGCCCTAACTTCCGTGGCCCAATTGATCAAATGCAGAATTCGACCCAAAACTCTCTGACGAAGCCCAAATTTTTCTCGTTTGTGGTGGAAACCGTGAAGAAAAAAAAACTGGGGCCAATGACTACAACCACTTTGACCCAAGCCAAGCCACTCTGCAAGAATCCACAGCGTGTTTATGTCATTTTGTGATCATTTGTGTACTCTCTGTAATAGGTTTGTCTAATGGAATATATGGTTACTTTCAAAAAAGCCAAGCCACTCTCGCGCTCCTTGAAATTTCTAAGCATGCGCAGTTTCTATCTGAACTCCTGGCCACGAGTTGCAAAAGTGGATTTATTTCCCTTTCGTGCCCAAGAAAAATCCGCTGCCGTAGTTCTCCATTTGTACCGGATAGGTGTGAACCTGCGGCCGCCGCCGCCGCCCGCCGGCAGTAGTAAATCGGGGGAAAGGCCACGGAACTGATGTCTACATCACTTGACGTCAGTGTCCGACTATTTAAATTTATTGAATTTACAGCGTTTAACAGTTAAAAAAAATATTTAGCAAATTGGAAAAAGTGAGCATGCTAATATGTCTTAGAGTTGAAAATGTTGATGTTAATGAAAATTGTTTAAATACCCTAAAACAATATCTATAAAGTGTTTTAAATTTCGTAAAGCATGATTTATTTCAACTCTGATCTGGGATCGCGCTGATCTGCGCGGAGGCGTACAGGGGAGCAGAATGGGCGGCGTCTGGAGCCATATCGTCGCCGAACTCGCCGGCGGCGAGCTTTTCCGTGGCGGCGGACGGTGAACACGACGCGGACGATTCCGCTGCAGATCGGGCGTCCCGACACGCAGTGCTTGGCGAGGAGGGAGGGGGAGCGACGGCGGAGGTCGTCGTGGTCGTCGATTTGAGAGGGGAGCAGTGGTGCGGCGGTGGAGCGCGTCGGCGGCCGCGGCGAGCTCGGCGGCGCGCGGGAGCGAGGAAGGAGAAGCGGGGTGTGGCGGCGTTTTTACAGCTAGGTCCCTACAGTTTCTGCAAATTTCGGATCGGTCCATCTACGTTGGAAGGTTGGGATTCGTCTGCATTTTCCAGTGAACAGAGGATCCTTTTTGTAAAACGTCGCGCTGGCCGTTGCTGATCGTCCGATCGAAGATGGATGGAGCGGAGGCGAGCTGGCACTGTAGAAACGCGATTTTTTTACTGTAGATGCGCACGGTGGTGACGTGGGCGCGCGACGGGGAGGCAAACCAGGTGAGCTTTGATATAGTGAACAGAGGATCCTTTTTGTAAAACATCGCGCTGGCCGTTGCTGATCGTCCGATCGAAAATGGATGGAGCGGAGGCGAGCTGGCACTGTAGAAACGCGATTTTTTACTGTAGATGCGCACGGTGATGACGTGGGCGCGCGACGGGGAGGCAAACCAGGTGAGCTTTGATATATAGATAGATAGATGATGGCCGAGTGGGTCGAGCCGAGGCGGCTCGTGGTGGAGAGATCAGAGAACTCGAGGCCGGCTGTGCAATCGCAGCCAGCGCTCCGGTGTAGTGCGATCGGATCACCGTGTTTCCCTGCATGAACGTCACGCTGGCGTCGGGCCAGCCTGGTGTAGCTGCGACGGTCGACGCGGCGGGAACAGTACCAGGTGATTTTTTTTTGAACAAAGTACCAGGTGATTAATCTCTTATCCTAACTCCTAAGCACAGGCACCAGCGGCCGGTGGGTGGACCGGGTGTAGGGCGCGGACGACAGACGACGACGACGACGACGACGAGGTGCTGCGCGGTCTTCGTCCGCACCGACACGCCGTGCGCCGGCACGCGCGCTGACATACCTCAAGAGCGCTGGTTGAAGTCATCGAGCGAAACTCTCCGTCTTTTGAGTTTTTTTTATGTATTCAAAGTTGTCTTCATGTGGTCCTCAAGTGTTTACGGACGCGAATTTACGATTCTATTTATACTTCGGAATTAGCCCTACTCATGCTATCTATAGTGAGGATTGGGCTTGGTTAATAATCAAAATAAAAATCCTAATACTCATGGTTAAAAAGTTGTGTGCATCCCTCCCATCTCATCTCCTACCTCGCCACCGTCAAAAGCGTGACCATGCGAAGCCTAGTCGGTGCTGGCCGCGCCGAGGTCTTCCTCATCCTCTCAAGTGCGGGATCGGCACGGGCTGATGCTTACGGGTTTGGGCATGGTGCCGCTGCTGGGTGCCATTGTTTAGCGGCTCTTCGTGTGTGGCGCTCCTTCGCGTGCGGTGCAGCGGACGGAGATCGCATCCCGGGCCGGCGGCCCTGATTTGGCGGCGGCGCGACTCCCTCGCGGTGTGCGTACCATCTCCCTCGGCCTCGTCATCGGCGCCCTCGCTGATGGTGGCTGAGGCGTCCGACGGTGCTGGCCTAGCATGACGATGATGGTTATGATTTGTTTGCAACATAGAATCTCGAGGGGAAACCCTAGATCCTGGATCATTTAATGGTGGTGCTCCGAGTGTCACATCCCTCCATGGAGGCATCGTCTAGGTCTCTAGGAGCTCTTGCTTTTGTTGCAGACGATGTAGTCCTCGTCTAATCGTTCAGGATGTTCCTAGGAAACCCCAGATCCATGTCTTTAGACATCAGATTATACAATAGAAAACTCAACATGTCAAGCCGAGCAACACCTAATTGCTACTAATATATTACACATATTAGAGACTCCGAGATTCAAGCCGAGCAACACACTAATTGCTAGTAATGTATTACACACATTAGAGACTCCCAACTTCTAGATAAGGAACGACACAACCCGCCCTTTAGACATCAAATTATACAATAGAAAACTCAACATGTCAATATGACACAAGAGGTCTATCCCAAGGTACGTTGAAAACGATGTCAACCGCGCAATCACCTTCAACAAGCTCCGGAATCACCTTCAATAATGCATGTTGAGAGTTTTACCGAGCTAAACGAGCAAACTCCCGAGTTTTGCGAGCCGAGCCGAGGTTTAGTTTTGGTTACATTTGTTAAACAAGTCGAGCCGAGCTGACTCGTTGGTTGACCGAGCTTTAATGAGTCGAGCCGAGCTGGCTTGGCTCGAAATCCAGGCCTACCCGTAGCATGACTTCACACGGCAGACCTAATACTACCATCCTTGTCAGTCTCGGCTGGCGTCACATTGCTAGTACGCAACATCGAAGCCCTTCTCCCCGTTCCCAACAAAAAAGAACAGCGTTTTCCACATCCTCACGCACAAGTGACGAGAGGTAAAAGGGAGTACCAAGGGCAGGAGGAGATGAGGGAACAAGGTATGAGTCTGAAGGAGATTTGGAACCAAATAATGCATAATCTATTCGGCGATGAATGTGAGGGCGAGGTGGAAGATCAGGCAAACGACGGTGATGAATCCGAGGGCGAGGTGGCATATCAACCAAATCACAATAATGTTTCGAGAGGGTAGCCCTGCTAAATGAAAAAGGAAAATGAGGGGGGCAACATGGAGCCATAAGGCTGTGGCAAACCGTGATCACAAGCATAGGCTATTGGAATTAAACGTGGTATGTGAGGCGTGTATGCCATTGCCAAAATGGCTTTGCGCATTTGACTGTTTTGCTGTGTTGCTTCTTGTTGTCGTTTCTTTCCTTTTGTTTATGTTTTAGTTCCTCGTTTTTTTCTTTCTTTGGATTTTTGTTTTGTCAAGCTGTACGTTTTGCATTCTTTCGGCGCCTCAAAAAGTGGGTTTTTGAGAAAGAAACATGGCCACGAGCCACATTATGTGTTCACAATTCACAGTTCACACAGCCACCAACCCTCGTCCTACCACTACATGACCAAGCCTCCGCAACGTGACTTCACACGTCAGACCTAATACTACCACCCTTACCAGTTTTGGTTGGCGTCACATTGCCAACAGGCAGCCTCCACGCCCCTCCCTCGTCCCCCCCAACGAAAAGGACAGCGCTTTCCAGTTCCTCACGCACAAGCGACGAGAGGTAAAAGAGAGTACCAAGGGCAGGAGGAGACGATGGAACAAGGTATGAGTCTGAAGGAGATTCAGAACCAAATCATGCATAATCTATTCAGCGATGAATCCGAGGGCGAGGTGGAAGATCAGGCAAATTATGGCGATGAGGTCATTGGTGTGAATGGCAGCAATCACGGCGTTGATGATGAGCGCCATCTTCTAGTCCCCGCCACCAGAAAACACGCATACAAGTTTAACAACCGCCACCGTTGTCACTGATTGGTAAATTCGTCCCCGTGACATTGGCTTGTTACTGTTCAATATGGATAGTTAGGATTTATGATTTAGAGGGACACATATGGGCTTTGACCTTTAGATGTTTCTGTAAATGTGGGTCCTTACTTGTGTTAGTGTTTGTAGGTTGGGGGATTTCATTTTATGTTGAAACTATTTGTATACATAGAGATTTTATATCTAGTCTAAGTAGGAATATTGATGGGTTCTCGATTCTGGAGTAATTGTTGTTGGTCTAACGTGAACTCACCTTGTGTTGTTGGCTGATGTATATGGCTATCAGAGGGAAATTGTGTGCAAACACCATGTCATTGATTCTGATCTATGAATTCTCATGTCATTAATATGTGCCTGCCAAGGGAGATAGGAGCTTATGTTATAGAGCACTTACAGAGATTGTAATGGCATTTGGTCACTGTGGCACTTGTATGGAAATGTAACTATGAATTGCAGCTGGGACCAATTTGTCTTAGGACATGCTTTTGGAACACTCTTGGTCAGTTGAATGGCTTATTTTCTAGCTTTCCCCTAGCTTGTCTACCACGTTTTCCTCTAGTTAGATCAGCACAATTTAGGTAGGTTTTCAATAATATAATTTTGAGTTGGTCCTCCTTTAAATCAAGTTGTACCATTTATTTTTCCCGTTTTATCTGATTCTAGCCAACAAATGGTCTCATCACCGATGTCACGACAGGGTTCGATAAACCTGGTGGGAAAGTCATGTTATCGATGGGAAATGAGAAGCATTTGTCTTGTGCTTCCTCATGACTAGTCTGATACACGATCAATTTAGTGAGTGCACTATGCGGAAAGGATAAACATATTCTGTTGATTGCTTGCATATTATTACTCGTAGCCGAACAAATAAGAAGAAGTGTATTAATTGTTACCAATATATCTTGTGTTGTAGAGCCAACCAATACATTAATTGCTATTATGTATTACACACATTAGGGGCTCCCTACTTCTATATAAGGGACACATAGGTAGCATATTAATTGTTAGCAATGTAGTATGCGCGCTACATTTAAGTAACACATGAACACATCAACTTTTATAAATGTATTACACACATTAGAGAGTTCCGGCTTCTATACAAGGAATAACGCAAGTAGCTAGAGAGTTAATTAATTGGTAGCAATGTATTGTGTGCACTAGAGGCAAGCAACACATGAACACATTAATTGCTACCAATGTATTACACACATTAGAGACTTCCGACTTGTAGATAAGAGCATTTAAGTAGCACACTATTATGTGGGCTAGATCTAAGCGACACATTAGCACGGTAATAGATATTAATGGAGTACAAAGATTAGAGACTTGCGGCTTTAGCATATGGAGCAAATTAGTAGACCATTAATAGTTACCCTGAATCATGTGCACTACAGCCAAGCAACATATTAATTACGACTAATGTATTACACACATGGTGAATTCTCAAAATGCACAAGAGATTACATTAAGCCAATACATTAGAGATTACATTTCAAGATGCATAAGATGTCAATCGAAGGTACTCTGAGAATGATGTCAAGCGATCCATCACCCTTCAACAAGTTGCGTAGAGAGCTTTTCAAGGAGGCTATTGAACTCGGGGCTCTCACCTTAGTAAGAACTGCTATCGCCCTAGAGTGGGCAAAATGGGGAGGTGTAACTATTTGGGACCCAGTCTACAAAATCCATCATGTAATAAATTTGGAGGGTTTGCAAAATGCCAACACAATGCAGCTGTAGAGCAAAGTGGGAGGGAATGCAAGAAATATCGTGGAGGTGAAAAATAGGGCAAATGTGTTGTACAATTGTGTGCGGATACCACCACCACACACATCTCAAGTGTAGTCAGGGTCCTTTGCAATGGTGCTAACGGAAGAGATGCACATGGTATCGGCTTCCCCGAGTACTTGTTAAATTGGCAGCTTTCCTGCTAGCTTTTGACTGTCGGTTGAATAATTTTACTCAAGCATGTATATGTGCCTTAGAGCTTGCCCCTAAATCTTGTCTCGTGGTCAGATCATTGCCTCTTGATTGCTCCGTGTCCTCCTTACTGAATTAATGAATAAACAAGTGTGGTTGAATTGAGAAAGGAGTTGTTAACAACATAGATTCCGTACATATGAGCATATTCAGACCATGTAGCCGACTCAAATTTATCCTCCTTTTCATAACGTTTCATTGATAAAAAACTAACCATGCAAAGAAAAAAAAGGAAAAATAATTAGGCCATTTCGACTTAGTCTTGAAGAAACACGAGCCATGTTTTGTTTTTGTGTCATATACCAGCAATTTCATGTGTGCTCACTAAACTTCGATGGAGATATCGATGCTTGCAACCATACTATAGGGATTTCCGCACACAAGGCGTGAAGGGTAAAATAGTACAACTCAATCTAGAGTGTTAGGTAAATGTCGACCAAATTCAGACGGAGAAAGCTAAAAAAACATAGGATTGAATTGTTTGTATTGACGAGATAAAAAAATATAGCACAACAAAGTACAGTAGACATATACAATCAGAGGAAATATATGAGACAACAAACATAAATTAATCAAAACATATGCGAAAAATCTATTTCGGAAGTTCTCATCGCGCGAACACAATGAAAATAATGCAAAGGCACAAGAATCAATTTGTTGAATTCATGGCCTTTTCAAAATATCACATCTTTTGTATGTTGTAGAATACATATTTTTACAAGGCAATGCTAAGAAAACATGTTTGCATACTTGTGTTAACTTTCTTGTCATGAAACAAAGTAGACCGGTGGGCTCCAATGATTGAACCTCCTAATACACTCCACAAGCTACACTCCACTAACCACCGCCGGGAGTATGAAACCATCCTCGTAATCCTGCTTTAATTCCAATTATTGTTCCGAAGAAAACTTTGAGCATGGCAGGCAAGAATGCAAGACAGTCAAAACTGAAAAGCATGGGCAGGCAAGGCAACCCCATCAGCAAACAAAACCCATCTTTCCAAGGGCAAAATGGTCAAACGCAAGAGCCTCCTCCCAATCCCAAGTAAAAATAATTTAAAAATAAATCGAGAGACGAAGAAGTATTATCACTTGGACGGGTAGCAGAGGACGGTAGAGGCGACGAAGAAAGTGCAGCGAAGGAAGCAACAGAAGAAGAAGAGGAAGAAGAGGACCAACACCAACCAAAGAAAGGAGACAAGGCAAATTACTCGTGTCCCCTCCGAGTTCCCCGATATCGCGTCCGGGCTCTTCCTTCTTCCCCATGTGAGTTTCTCCTCCTCGTCGGTCGTCGCCTGCACCAACCAGAGACGCGGAGCCGCCTCCTCCTGCCGTCCCCGCGCCCGGGTCGTCGCCTTCGGATATGGTGCCCGCTCGCCGGAGCACCGCCGCCATCCTGCTGCTGCTGCCGCTGCTCGCTGTCTGCGCATCTTCCTCGTCGCGCCGTGGCCAAGAACAGGACAGATCGGCGCTTCTCCAGCTCAAGAACGCCGTCCCCTCCGCCCACCTGCTACGCCGATGGTCCCCGGGCTCCGGCGGCACAGACCACTGCTCCTGGCCGGGGGTCACCTGCGATGCAAAGTCCCGAGTCGTCGCCCTCGTCGTACCGTCCGGTTTCCCGCGCTCCCCACCCGGGAGGGGGATCTCCGGCGAGCTGCCTCCGTCGGTCGGGCTCCTCACCGAGCTGAAGGAGCTCTCCCTGCCCGCCCGAGACCTTTTCGGCGAGATCCCTGCTGAGATCTGGAGGTTGGAGAAGCTCGAGGTGGTCAACCTCGCCGGGAACTCGCTCCGAGGCGCCCTCCCGGCCGCCTTCCCTCGGCGGCTGAGGGTGCTCAACCTCGCTTCCAACGCGCTTCACGGTGAGATCCCGGACTCCCTTTGCAGCTGCTCGGAGTTGGAAAGGTTGGATCTTTCGGGCAACCGTCTCAACGGGACGGTGCCAGAAGTCCTTGGCGGCCTCCTCAAGTTGAAGCAGCTTGACTTGTCCCGCAACCTTCTTGCCGGGAGCATCCCCTCTCGTTTGGGGAACTGCACACAGCTCCGCTCGTTGCGCTTGTTCTCCAATTTGCTCGACGGTTCCATTCCACCAGAGATTGGAAGACTGAGCAAGCTGCGGATTTTGGATGTATCGGGTAACAGATTGAGCGGTCTGGTGCCACCGGAGCTGGGGAATTGCTCAGTTCTGTCGGTTCTCGTATTGTCAAGCCAGTTTGATGCAGTGAAATCACATGAGTTCAATCTGTTTGAGGGAGGGATTCCGGAAAGTGTGACAGCTTTGCCAAAGCTTAGGCTGTTATGGGCGCCGAAGGTCGGTCTGCAAGGGAATCTCCCAAGCAAATGGGGAAGCTGTCGTAGTTTGGAAATGGTTAATCTTGGAGATAATTTACTTTCTGGAGTAATTCCGAAGGAGCTAGGGCAGTGTAGAAACCTCAAGTTTCTCAACCTCAGCTCCAATAGATTCTCCGGCTCGCTTGATAAACATCTTTATCCGCATTGTATGGATGTGTTTGATGTCAGTGGCAATCAACTGTCAGGCCCAGTTCCAGCATTTCTGAACAAAGGTTGTTCATCTCAGCTTTTGTTGGATGGCATGCCAACTGGTTATTCTTCACTCTTCATGTCCCAAGCTGTAGCAAAACTATCATTGGGTTACTGTGACTCTGGAGAGTGTTCAGTTGTATACCATAATTTTGCGAAGAACAAATTTGGAGGTCGTCTTACATCCTTGCCAATTAGTGCAGACATATATGGAAACAGGACCGTGTATACAATTATTCTTGATCAAAATAACTTCACCGGATCATTGGATGCAATTCTGTTGGAACAGTGTAGTAACTTAAATGGTTTGATTGTCAGCTTCCGAGACAACAAGATATCCGGTGAGCTCACAGAAGAAATCAGCGCAAAATGCCATGCCATCAGAGTTTTGGTTCTAGCCGGGAATCAAATTTCAGGAGTGCTGCCTGCTAACATTGGTTTGTTGGGTGCTCTTGTTAAGATGGACATCAGCAAAAATTTGCTGGTGGGTCAAATACCTACCAGTTTCAAAGACCTCAAGAGCCTGAAATTTCTCTCATTAGCTGGGAACAATATCAGTGGTCACATACCGTCCTCTTTGGGTCAGTTGAGATCACTAGAGGTTTTAGATCTCTCATCTAATTCTCTGTCTGGAAACATTGCCGATCTTACCCCTTCAGCATCACTGTCTGTTTTTAACATTTCATTCAATAACTTGGCTGGGCCATCGCCTTCAAATGCACGAGCACTCAGTGAGACAGATGTTAATCCAGTACCTGATAATGCACCGTCCGATAGCGGTGGCTTCACCAAAATAGAGATCGCATCAATAACCTCAGCATCAGCTATTGTTGCAGTTCTCTTGGCCCTGATCATCCTTTACATTTATACTCGAAAATGTGCATCAAGACCATCAAGACGTTCTCTCAGGAGAAGGGAAGTGACTGTTTTTGTGGATATTGGTGCTCCTTTGACATATGAGACCGTTGTACGCGCTGCTGGCAGTTTTAATGCAAGCAATTGCATTGGAAGTGGTGGTTTTGGAGCAACATACAAAGCTGAGATTGCACCAGGCATTCTGGTGGCAATAAAGAGGCTCGCCATTGGAAGGTTCCAAGGTATTCAGCAGTTCCAAGCAGAGGTGAAAACGCTCGGGAGGTGTCGTCATGACAATCTTGTAACACTCATAGGGTACCACCTCAGTGATTCAGAGATGTTTCTAATATATAATTTTCTGCCCGGTGGTAACTTGGAAAGGTTCATACAAGAAAGGACAAAGAGACCAATTGACTGGAGAATGCTTCACAAAATTGCTCTAGATGTTGCGCGTGCACTTGCATACCTTCATGATAATTGTGTCCCACGTATTCTGCACCGGGATGTGAAACCAAGCAATATCTTGCTCGACAATGAGTACACTGCATACCTGTCTGATTTTGGGTTAGCCAGACTACTTGGGAATTCAGAAACTCATGCAACCACTGGTGTCGCGGGTACTTTTGGATATGTTGCTCCAGAGTATGCGATGACTTGCCGCGTTTCTGATAAGGCTGATGTGTATAGCTATGGAGTTGTACTGCTTGAACTTATTTCAGACAAGAAAGCACTGGACCCTTCCTTTTCTCCATATGGGAATGGATTCAACATAGTTGCGTGGGCTTGCATGCTTCTGCAGAAGGGTCGAGCTCGTGAGTTCTTCATAGAAGGGCTGTGGGATGTGGCTCCACATGATGACTTGGTTGAGATTCTACACCTCGGTATCAAGTGTACTGTTGACTCTCTTTCTTCTAGGCCCACAATGAAGCAAGTTGTTCGACGACTAAAGGAACTCAGACCGCCATCTTACTAGAATTGCAATTTTCTGGTATGACATGTATCTCAAGACAGAGAGTGAGGTAAAATTGAGCAAACTTTCCTTGATGTTCATTTTGATCAACTTCTCAGCCAGATAATGATTGCTATGATGTTGGTAGTGTAGTATTTAACATGCAAGTTTATTTTAGGAACTGTGAAAGCATATAAAACAATTCATTCATTCTTCTCATTTGGTATCTGTGCTCGACTGCTCATGTTTGAATACTGCTAATGATATCCATAGTTTGCTTACATTATTTTGTCTTGTCAACCTATAGTATGCCTGACACATAGTCTTGTCCACAACATATAATATCTAGCTCTCTTGAGACAATTTTGGAAATATGCACAATAGCTTTATGGTAGTAGTATCTTATGGTTCAAAACCATATGAAGTTGCTGTGAGGCTGGAACATTTGGTAGTTCTCGTCATCTCTATGTTCAATGTGTATTCCAGTGAATATTGATACTTAAAGAAGCGTAGTTCACAACTGCACATATGATCCTTCATATCTTGAGACTTGAACATAAAGTGGTGATCTCTAGCAAGCATAATTAATTTCTTAATGTTAAATTCATATGTTAGATCTTGTTGAGAAATTATGCTTTTATACTGGATACTTAATCGACGAATTTGTGCCTGCAGAAAGCAATCACAGCATTGGAGGGATGAATTCGTTGACCCTGATCAGATGATTTGCTGTTACAGTAAGTCTGTATTTCTTCTGCATGGCTTGTACATGGTATCGACATTGATGTTCAAAGCCAAATTTTCCGGTTGCATTATTTTATAAAATGAGTATTGTTAGCTAGTATTTGGAATGAAAAATGAATGCACATTTTGTATATAACTACTGATTTCTTTTATGCAGGCTCTTGAGGATTCTGATTGACCAAATTAATGGACATGGTATCCATATGTCATCTCTCGCGGGGTCATGCGATCTTTGTCCAGTGCAAGTGCAATATCGGATTACTGTGCGGCATGTTGGTACCACTGAGTGCCTGTGGCTTGGGGCGACTATGGTGAAGTTCCGCGTGCCTAACATGACCTGTAGCGGTAAGCAACATCATTTTCCTGAGATGTTAGACCCTGTTTGGTTCCATGCTAGATTTGTTGACTGATATTAGACGTTCATCTTGCTTTCCCTTTGCAGAGACCAGGCATCACCTACATAACAATATCATTCGAGCAGCACGTCGAGTTGCGGATCTCCGGATTGGAGATTGCCCTGTCATGGTTCAGGGGCCTTGTCGGTGTTCTGTCACGATCTGTGAAACCGGGGGAGAAAAGTGCGCAAAGGCTTGGCCGGGGTGGCCTCGTCCTTGGATGAAGAGCCAGATCCTTGGAAAATGTAATTTGAGAGGAAAAACACGTGAAGCTCATCATTCTGATCCTTAGAAAACGTAATTTCAGAGGAAAATCATGTGAAGCTCATCATTCTGTGGCCGGTGGTTCAGAGTAGGGATTTTTCTCGGATCACTTGTTAGTTTGGCTTATTTCGTATATGGTTTCACTCCTCGCAACTGACAGATAATTGGGGAAGATGTTAATATTAAAATGAGAATGAATGCTCCCTGCAAAAGCTTTCTTTTTGTGCTGTGATGATGAGGGAAATGTTACTGTATACCGAGAAGATACAGCCTGATGAACGAAGATCAAAGATTGATCAAAAAGTAAATACGACTCCGCTGGGGATCGAACCCAGAATCTCTGGTTTCGTAGACCAGCGCCTTATCCATTGGGCCACGGAGTCGTTGTTGGGTACACGAAGATTACACTCATCTCCGTAAAATTGAGACAGTACACAACACTCCGCGATTCTCTTCAGAAGATACAGTGATCTGTTTGCTGCACCTGCTACTTCCACGAGGCGACTGACGACTCACAGGTGAATAGGAAGGTGCGAGTTCGGCTACCACAAGCAACCGGTAGAGAGGGGGGCCGGCTTCTCTGACGTAGAGAAGGAAAGTCAGGCGAGCTACTGGTAGAAAGTGGCGCGAACAAACTCTTCCGCCGGCCGCATTGGCCTATCACCACAAACGAGCATGTCCCCCATCGATCCGCTTGCAGCTTCGGGAGGACAGCAGAAACCTTGAGGGAAACTAAACTTCGTAACTACTCCCTCTACTCCCTCTGTATCAAAATATAAGATGTTTGTGCATATTTGACCCCAAATGCATCTAGACATGTTTTAGTGCAAGATTCATGTGAATCTTTTTACAACAGGCCAACTCTCATATATATTTTTACAATAGGCCAACTCTCAAATTTCCTGGTCCCCGGGACAGCAGAGGCAAATAAACCGCATGCCGTGTTCCAGCCACTATATACATCCACTTTGAAGTGGATCAGCATAAAATTTTGTTCTTCTTAGAGCCCTACAAGTTTGAAGTGCGGGGATAACACCTACTCTCTCCATTCACTTTTATATAAGACATTCTAAATATTTTAATATAGACTAGATACGGATCAAAATGAGTAAATCTCTACATTAAATATGTCTAGGTACCGTACGGACAAAATGAGTGAACCTTCAAAAGGATAGAATGCCTTATAAAAGTGAATGGAGGGAGTACTAAATTTTGCTGTGGTTCTGTGTGACCGAAAGAATTTTCATAGTGATGCCCTTCGACGGTAGCTCCTCAAGGTGCTCTGGTTATCTCTATTTGTGATGGAGGCCATGGTGGCCAGGAGGAGGTGCGGGCTTGTCTCGACGGATCATTGCCCTTCAACATGGTCAGTGGCTCTCTTTGTTGTGACATGGCTAGGCAGCAACGTTTTAAAAAGAGAGCTAAGAAATTTAGCGGCAACCACCTAAAAAGGCTATAGCATTGCTAACTTTCTACTATAGCGCGCTATTTAGCGGCACACTGCAGAAAACGCTAGACATTTAGCGGCTAGACATTTGTCGTGACGTGGCTAGACATTTAGCGGTTTGGTACCTTTTAGCGCGCTAATGCACTTAGCGACACACTGCAGAAAACGCTATAGCGAAGCGCGCTATTTAAAACTTTGCTAGGCAGTGGGATGGTCGACCTCTCTCTTGGACGCTCGTGGCGGCGGTTAGGTCTCAGAGTTCAGTTCCCTTCGACGTTGCTTGAGGTTTCGCTGCCTCGCATATTTGCTCTGTTTATCACTAATTTTTATAGTGATGGCATTGACGGATTGAATATTTAGGGATATTTTCTTCATTGCTTCTTTTATTCATTCAGATGATTGAATCCATAAAAAAATCTCAAATGATTCTAATCCTTTGGTCAGTAGGATTGGAATTTTAGGTAGTACTAGAAATGTGGCCCAGATTGATCTGATTTGATTTGAGAGCAGACAGACACAAAACTGACATCCTGCTTTACACATTTCACTCACCTGCTTGCAAATTTCGCCATCGAAAGACGGTTGACAACGTCTCACTGCAAAATTTTACTAGCCTAAAATGACTGGAAAGACAGTTGATTAGGGGTAGACACAGCGAGCAAAATGACTTCAGAAGGATCTCTCAAATTCCAGGAGTCAGCGCCCTCTGAGGCAAATAGAGTGCAGACTCTGTCGATTCCAGGCGGCAGGGAAACGGTGCCGCCGCCGGCGGGAACCAACGTCTTGGGTTGGCCTTTCTTTACCGATTAGCGCCCACCGTCGCGTCTCCGTTTCCGTGCCCGTGCGCCTTCTCCGTCCGCGGCGAACCCTTCCGCGGTGGTCTGACCCGATTCGTCGGACTGCGGCGGATCTAACCATCTCAGGCGTCGCAGCAGATGTGCACTCGGCTACCTCCGGAAGGAATTGAAGCTGCTGGAGAGCTCGACGGAGCTAAAGGACCCCAGATTCTTGTAGGGGCCCGGCGAGAGCCCGTCGCCATCGGCCCCTAGCTGCCGCCTCGTCTCCGCCTCCGTACGGCGCCTCCTGTCCCACACCCTGTACGCCCCGAACGCATCCGCGGTCACCACCACCGCGACGCCGACCGCAAGCAGCGCCGCCTTAACACCGGTCGCCCTACCGCCGCGCTCTGGCGCCGCCTCTTCCATGGTCCTGACCTTAAAGTACCCCACTTTCCTCTCGTCGGCCGCCACCATCAGCTGCGCCGGGTAGTCCATGAGGTAGCAGTACCCCGTCGTCCCGTTGCTGTACACCGCGCCCCAGCAGCTGCAGTTGCGCGCGCACCGCGCCTCGCAGTCCTCCGCGGACACCGCCTGCTCGAATCCCAGCAGCTCCTTGTTCGCCGGCTCCACGCCCTGCCTCCGCGACTCCCAGTACAGCCCGCCGACCTCTTCGCCAGTGGTGCCGCACAGGCCGTTCCCGACGGATGATGCGGCGGCGCAGCCCGAGCCGTCCGTCGCGTTGGCCAGGCACGCGCACCGGCCGCTGGGAGGGACGCACACGCTGTAGGCGCCGCAGGTGGTGGGCAGCTCGCACGGGTCGGTGATGGCGGTGTAGTCGAGCACCCACCGGGAGCCGTCCCAGTAGTAGGCGCGGAGGTTGCTGTCAGGCTCCAGAGTCATGCGGCGGAGGGCGTGGACGCCATGGTTGAAGGTGTCGAAAGACATGACGTCGGCGGGTTCTCCCTCCTTCTGGTACATGGCGAGGTAGCCGTCGGGCTCCACGCGCGCGTACATCGGCCCGCCGTCGGGCAAGATTTGGGCTTTGGCCTGCATCGCCGTGTGCTTCAAGTACATGGCGGCGCCATATGAGGACGACGGTGGAGGCTCGGTGTACAACGCGAAGTAGTTGCTCCCCAGCCGCATGGCGAAGCGCCGGTCGATGGTACGAAGCGCCGCCGATGAGGTGAGGTTCTGGCCCTGGACGATGGTGTCCGAAGGGTGGTCGAAGCTCTGCCACACAGCACCGTCACCGGGCGAGCCATCGGTTTTGACCTGAAGGTTGGATGTGTTGAGGAGGACGGCGCGGTCGCCGGCCGCCGCCGCAACGGTGGACCAGAGCACTTGGTTGGTGGCGCCGTCGGTGAGCACCAGGCTGCCGTTGAAGGAGAGGGACACGGCCGCGGACCACGGCGCGGGCCGGTCCAGGATCGCCCGCCAGAGCGCGAAAGCCGAAGGGAGGTGGAGGATGGCGAGGTCGAGCATGGTGGAGTTGATGCGCAGGAATCCCATGGCGAAGACGCCGGTGGGATCGGAGAGCACCGGCTGGAACTGGGAGTATGACGTGTCGTGGGCGACCGAGACGCCTCGCTGTAGCTCCTTGGCCGCTGCCGGGGCCGCCTCGCCGGCGCCAGCACCAAAAGAAAGCAGCAGCGCCATGCACACCATTGCAATACACTTGCGTGCTTCCATGGCTTGGTCGTCTAGCTAGCTACCTGGAATGATAGCTCACTCACAGGTAAATATTACCTCTGCTCATAGAATCGGATTCGAGCACGGAGCTGCGAGCAGAGCTGTATGGAAGTAGCCAAATAGCCAATGGAGAATCGAAATCGGGAGGAGCAGGCAGGAGAAAGACAAAGAGCGAGGAATATTTATCTGTTCAGTGCACTGGTGGTTTTTTTTTTTTTTTTGAGGATACGTACTTTTTTTTTTTTTGCATTTTCCATACTAGTATTCATACGAATAGAACAAATACAAGGCCAAAAACAAGCAAAGGAAAAGGAAGGAGGATACAGAGGGCAACAAGCAAACGAATAGAACTTATACATTAGATCAAAGTCAAAGCACAGTACAGAGTACGTACATACAGGACTGAAATACCCAGACGGATACGTAGATCCGTACACATAGCAGAAAGACCCCAATCAAGAAAAATATTACAACGAAGTTCCTGGGGAAAATCCGCACCACCAGATCCAAACCACCTCCCATCTCCGGCGCCGGCGCATCGAGCAGCAAGAGAGAACGAGGCGAGGTAGAAGCGGCTCCATCGCCGACGAGCGGCTTTTTGAACCCTGAGAAGAGGAGCACCAACGGCGCCCGCATGTCGCTGTGGCTCGCGAGTCGGGGAACTTCCCCAAGCACATCTTCCACCTCCAGAACCGGCGCACCCCATCGACGGCGTCGAGATCGGCACCAGCTCTGCCTTCCACAGGCCGCACCCCAAGCACGGACCGCGGCATCCCTCCGGCAGCCGCAGCACCTGCATAACCTCCCCCATCTTCCCGACGGCGCTGGAGAAGACGCCGCCGTGACGCGGACGAAGAGGCGGAACAAAAGCCCAACGACGAGATCCCCGCCGACGCCCCGGCGATCTCGTCCAGGCAACCTAGCTCCGAACCTTCCCGGCATCGCACCGCGGCGACGACGGAAAAAGCCGAGCAAAACTAACAGACTAGCTTAATAAAAGTAGCTGTACACAGATCCGGCCGGCGATTCGGACCCCCTCCCCTCTCCGACGGCGCCGGGGCCGACGGAGAAGAGGAGGACGGCCGAATCACCGGCGGAAACGCGGCGTCGCCCTCTCTTCGCCTCTGGACACTGTAGCAGGGGAGGAGAAAGCGAAAACGATTTCTGGTTTTTTTTGCCACGTGCACTGGTGGGCTTGTGATGCACATGATCAGCAATGTCGTGGCTGTGAAAGTGAGGCCATAAACGGGTGCTGGGATAGGGAGGTTTGGTCAACGAGCAGATGAGCACTGAGCTGAGCACACTCGGTGGATTGTTGCCCGTGTCTTGCCTTTGCATGCAATTGTATAATCTTACTATATTGCCCACTTGCAGAATAGGTGGTATAGAATTCGGTTGGAAAGTGTGCCTTCTACGGTTCCGTTCTAATGTTCCATGCGAGGCCGGGAGCAAAATGTGCTCTTCTCGAGAGTCAAATTCACAACCCCTATCCTCCTCCTTTGCTGAATTTTTGTTACTCTCTCCGTCCTAATTTGTAGGGCATAATCCAAAACCAATTTGTTTCAAAACTTTCCACCTCCTAAACACAATTTTATTTAATTCCCTCTCAGTTATTGGTTGATGCCTCTCTTCACCAATGCATGCAAGATTTCAGCTCTAATCAAGTAGTATCACCTTGGGCCAAGAGATTTGTAAATTGAGTCCTACAAACTAGGACAAAGGGAGTAGTGTTTGATTTCTGAACAAAACTAACCAAGGCATTTTGACCTGCTTGCTCAAGCAAGAAGACATGCCGGCGTCCTTTTTCTTTCCGTCCAATCCAAGTACGTGTCATGATCTTCAATCTTTCAACTAGGGCTATGTGTTTCTAGTCCTGTCCACCCACTCACTACTCTTATTATCTTCAGTATATGTTTATTGCACTACTCACCTTGCGCCAAGGGCTCTTTCTCTTTTCCCCTTTCCCTCTCCTCTAGCTTGCGGCTTTGAGAGTCGGCGTTGACCGCCCGGCGCCGCTCCGATCTCTCTCCGTTGGCCTCGCCGGCTGGGGTAGAGCTCGAGATGGTTGCCTGGGTCCTCTGTATAGTGTAGATCTAGTAGCTCTTGTCGTAGATGTAGGTGTTGTGTTTGCTGTCTTGTCCTACGTGGCGAGTGGCGGGTTGCCGGGCCTTCCCACGCCGGTGCTGCTGCCAAGCACGGGCTGGCCGGTCTTGATGCCCTCCGGTGAGCTTCTAAGGTGGAAGTTTGGCGGCGGTGGTATGGTGGCCGAAGGCTGTTTCTTCAATAATGGCAGTTCTTACCTTCACTGGATCTTCAGCTGTGGCGCTATGTCTTCCTCTCTGGCCGGCCGTGGAGGTGAGGGGAGAGGATGGAGTGGTGCGGCATCCGTTCGGTCTGGAGTTGGTGCAGGGGTGTTGCTGCGGGAGTGCTCGAGCCATTCCCGGCGGTGTGTGAGGTTGCGGTTGCGGTTCTTGGAGCTTCGGAGGTCGAAGCCCGGGACGTTGCGCGACGCAGGCTCGCCGTCCCTTTCTCTGAATAAGCTCGTTTTATGCAGGTCGGTTGCTGGTGGTGGGGATCTGGATGTTTTCCTCTGCACTCGTCGCGGTGATGAGAAGGATGGGGATGTCCAGCCTCCTGACAGGATGCGGCTGGCTCTGCGCCAGGGGAGAGGCGATGCTTCTCTTGGGAGCTCTCTCACGGCGGCGTTGTGGTCGTCGTCGTTCACCACGGTCGAAGGGCGACCGCTCCCACCTCGATCGTCGGCTACGGCTTCCTCCGGCCGGCGTTTCAAGGATTCCATCAACCTCCAGGCTGTCATGCCACTACGGAGGCCCCTCAGCTCGGTTGCAGCGCGCTCCCGCCTTCCCGCCCCAAGTGGCGTAGTCCCCGGCGACGGCAAGGTTGGCTGCGGCGAGCTCGTGATCATCGACGCTGGAGTTGGAGCAGGACCTGATTGCGTTCCTCATTTCTTTTCTAGGGTCCAAAGTGCAATTTGTAAGGGCTTGCGTGTAATTTCCATTTTTCTTTTAGCCTTATCTGTAAGATGTACCTCCGGTGTTGACTTTAAATGCATCTAGCGGTCCTTCTGGACCGCTTCCCCTGTTCAAAAAAAAAAAAAAAAAAAAAAAAAAAAAAAAACACCTTGCGCCAAGCAGACAGTCATGATCTACATCATATTCACACCAACCGTGCAAATTGCACGGCGTGGGTTGACCTGCTTTCCGTTTTGGCCGGCGTCTATGTAGCAAATTTGAACAAGGCTTCTTGATTTGACAGACGCCGTATCCTCTTGAAGTCAACATCCATGTGTTTCTTTTTTCTTTGGTATCTGCAATTCAGACTTCATTCAGTTAGGCTTCCAAATATTGCATATCTTACTACACATGCAAAGGTTCAGAACTAAGAGATTTATTACAGGGGGAAAACGAGTTCAAAGTTAAACAAAAAAATTGATGTTCTAGTTCTTCTTTGGCATTTCTTTCTCTCGCGTTATCCTGCTTTAATAAGCTGCAGAAATAGCAATTTCACGGAGAAGAGTTGTTTTTAGTATATATCAGCATGGTCGATGCATCTCCCATGGGCTGAGATAGTGATCGGAACTCACAAGTCAAAGCACTTATCCTCTTGACTTGTAGTGACATTAGGTACTACTATCATATCATATATTGTTCGAATATTTATGTATTTGTTTGCTGGAACCCAGCTCTCAGCACCGATCATATTTTAGCTCATAGGCCATGAAAACACTCTCCGACATGTTTTTCTTCAATCAATATCATGCACATCAGTCTTCATTTTCTCTGGCAAGTAGGAAGAAGCCAACCAACGTTGCATTGCACGCGGCTTATTATTGCAGCACCGCGCACTGGTATTGCAGAAAGAAGTACTTTTCATTATTTCAGTTGCCACACGCATTAGTCAACTTCCGGAACTGTGTCACTTGCAACAAGCTCCATGCTAGGAGATCTGCTGCCCATATTTCCATTTTCGGGTCAAAGTGAAGTTTCTTTGTGCACTTTCTTTTGATTGTTAAGAAGTTGCAAACCACCAAACTGCAACTCATGTATTCTGACTACTTGCTACACAACTTGCAGGGACTGTGCACTTGCAACATCTTCCAGCTGGAGGCTTCCGGTGGTTCAACCGCCAACCGAGTGCCATCTTCAACTTCCGCTGACAAATG
Source organism: Poa pratensis (assembly GCA_947311845.1). Taxonomy (NCBI): domain Eukaryota; kingdom Viridiplantae; phylum Streptophyta; class Magnoliopsida; order Poales; family Poaceae; genus Poa; species Poa pratensis. Next base: position 25,691,879 of record CAMZMU010000048.1, read on the forward strand.
AGGTAATGAAGCTTGCTCTTTATTACTCCTCATGGCATGTAATTTCCTGTGATTCTAATACGATCAACCATGCGTTAGAGCAACTTTAGCGAAAACTCTAAAATTTTGGCCTCTATAGCAGGTTTACTGGCTCCTTAAAAAAGTTTGCACGGTTTTACGACTCTGCAGTGTGTGTGCAAAGTTAGACGTCCTAAATTTGGTCATCTGATTTTGCTTCTTCTGCGATTCTCATTTTGTTGATCGTCAAAGTAAGAAAGGGGCCTATCAACTTGTGAAAATAAGGAGCAACGATTGATTCAGGAAGAGTACAATAATAAATAATTCGGTAAATCGAATCCAACCGACTTGGTGTAGCGTAGTAGAATGAGAGCTTCGTACGCAGTTAGGCATCGACACTCTCGTATCCCCGAGCCTCTTTTAAAGTTTAAATTCATATCTTTTAAATTTCAAATTCAAATTTGACTAAATAGTTCATGATAAAATCATCACAAATAGTTCATACATCACCGAACAATAAATGATCCAAACATAACATATGATACATGAAATGAACAGATAGATACCACCGACCAAATCGTATCAAAGAATCATTATAAGGTACCCTATTATGAATCCAGACTGTGTACACAAAGAAAGTTTAAATATTTGACCTCTACCTACAAACGGTTAAACATGCAATTTTGGATCCATTTTGAAAAACATCAAAGAAAATCTAGAAACAAACCAAAAAAATGGAAAATTTATGTTCATTGGTGATTACTCTTTGCAATGTTATTTCAATACCAAGTATGAAGTATGCACACTTTGTTAAAATTTGATTTGCTAGACAACTTTGACAAAAAAAAGGAGTAAACAATAATGTCAATGGTTCAACTTATACTCCAGAAATTTCTATAAAAATGCTAACTTAATCTTACACTATAAACCCGTTATTGAGATATTTGTTAGGACATACTCTTTAGAGACCATATATATACCGTGCTGTGTAGAAAAAGTAATTGTAGAACAAAATGTTGGTTACAAAATATAGTTTAATATTTTTCAATAATATTCAGTATAAACAAAAAAAACACCAACTAATATATAGCAACCTTGCCAAATATGTGGCTAGACTATGTACACAAATAGAAAGTACATTTGTAATATTATAACACACCAAAAATAATTTATGAATAAGTATACAAATTTAATACAAATTATATTTATTTTGATTTGCTTCAGAACCAAAATTTCAGTGTACCGGCCGTGTGCCCAGTTTACGGTAGCAACAGTAATAAAAGATAATGTGTACCATATAATTTGTTAGCTTTGCCCATGGATCGAACGCACGATCTCGCGGCAACACGTGGATGGAAACGTAAGGATGCGGATTTCCTTTAACCGTCGTGATGACGCTAACGCAAACACCAAGACCAAAACACGCACACGAATGCAACAATAAAAAAGATCGGCAAAGGCACGAGACGTGCCTCTTGTTTTTTCTATTGCTTTTCGTTTTTCTGGTAATTACAATCAATGATATTGCCTTGCTTATATATACACACACGACCATTACCAAATCTGACCTACTAGAACTACGTACCTGAAGCTTACTCGGAAACAAACTGAAACTAGCCAAACTGACTCGTACACATGACCTCACGTATGGCATGCAAACCATGAGACACACACGGACATGAACACTTCCTAACCTAATCATGTGGCAACCAAACTGACAATGTTTGGATTACCCAACAATCACCCCCTAATCCAAACTATCGACTTGATGACTATAGCTAACATATCGTTCGGATTACCAGCCCACGCTGTCACATCTTAGTGTGCCACGTGCATACTAAACACATAGCCTCATGCAGAAACACATCTTGACGGGCCCGCATCCATCTTCATGTTGGCCTACATCTTCATTTCGAGACACACTTTTGCTCAGACTCCATGTGACCAGCACAAAGAAAAAAACATGACCAGTTTTTTTACCACTCCATCGTTAAAACATCCTCGGGTCATTGTCGTCGTCATCTTCCACTGTTGCTCAAACTCCATGTGACCGCATGAAGATCTTCATCTTTGCGGCCCGCACACCATTGTTGTCGCCTTCAAGTATGGGGGTACTGGACGGTCACACCACCGTCTCTTGCCCTTAAAGTTGACATGATCCTCTTCTTCACTTTTCTTCGTCCGTGACGCAACTTGACGGCAACGAAGAATCCTCGAACTCCACTGTGACGCAACGGCGAAGCCTCACAACCTTAGCTCAGACTCATGCAACTCCACCATGACATAACTTGATGGCGAACCTCACAACTTAGCTCTGATACCAATTGTTAGCTTTGCCCAAGGATCGAACGCACGATCTCGCGGCAACTCTTAGACGGAAACGTAAGGACGCAATTTTCTTTAACCGTCATGCTGACGCTAACGCAAACGCCTGTCGAGGAATTGCCCCAAGGGAACTTCTCGTGTAGTGATGTTCGAACACTGAGGACTGAAACACGCTCTCGACGATACCCTCGGTAACCTCGGTGAAGGAGACACACACGCACAGCAAGGAGAAACAACAGTTTATCCAGGTTCAGGCCACCGTGATGGTGTAAAACCCTACTTCCTGCTTGGATGGATTGCACTGCTCGGAGCGATTACAGTACAAGTGTTGGAGCTAGTCGTGAGGTAGAAGATGATGCTCTAAGGCCACGGTGAGGCCCTATTTATAGTGCTCCGGTCCTCTTCCCAAATGTTTTGGCGGGAAGGGTTGCCACATAGCACCAAAGAAGGGTACCGGTGTATTGCCCTTGCTCAGGTAAGGCCGCCGTCCATTGCGCAGTCGCAAGGACTTGTCGGTGATGTCGTCGATGACGTCTTCAGTGGCGCGTAGCGCCGGTCCGGCCGTCTTGCACCAAAGAGGAAGGTCTTGGGCTTCGCTTTGCTTGCCGTGGATGGCCGGCGTCTTTTTATCACCAAAGTAGAAAGCTTTGACCGACACACGCTGTGGCGTGGCACAGGCGCGCGCGTCACTCTGGGGAAGACGCAGTTACACATGGCCCCTGGATCGGGGTCACGGGCGCGCTGTACTCTTGTCTCGTTCCGCCCGAGGCCTGGTGGCGCTGCTTCCCTAGAGACGCCTTCTTCTGGCTGCTGGTGCCGCATCCTCCTGAGGCTATTTGCCACGGCCGCGTGGGTCTTCGTGAGGCTCAAGGGAGTTGACCACGCTTTGTTGACTGTTGACTTGACTTGATCCTCCATGCGTAGTCTTTTGGGCCAAAGGCATACGGGCCGTGGTACCCCGGTTTCCACTGGTCCGACAATAGCCCCGGGCTCGTGTCGTGCACGCCTTGCGACCGTTGGATGCGAAGCGGCACGGGCCCAAAATAGATGCCAGGCCCAGGAGACGACGCGCGGCGTGGCAGTTCTGTGTCCGTACCTACGTCCGCGACGCCTCGGTAACCGCCTGGGTTGGGCATAAAGCCTGGGCCGCACGCGGTGCGGTTGCCTCATTATTCCCTTCCAGCGAATCTCCACCTGCTAAGCCTTCTTCTTCTCTCTCGTTCTTCTGTCGAGCTCGGATCTTGTTATCAGAGATGGCCGAAAAGCGCAAGTGTGCCGCCGCGGTAGAGGAGAAAGACTGGAGCGACGCCATTTCTCCCTCGCGGGTGTCAAGTGAGAGCCTGGCGCTGGCGAGGCGCCAGATGCCCGTGGCAGCGGCTGAGGACCCAGAGACCGGGCTTCGCCCTGGGACAGTGGTGCTCGCCCCTCGAAGGGCCTCGGAGTACCCTTTCTTCCTTCATTCCGTCCTCGGGGCTCGTACCCCCTTTTTCTAGATTCTTTCTAGCGATCTTGGATCATTACCAGATCCAAGCGCTTCATCTGCACCCGAATTCGGTGCTTACCCTCGCGATTTTCACCTTCCTCTGCGAGGGGTTCCTGGGCGTGGAGCCCTCGGTGGCCTTTTTCCGTCTATTCTTCAGCTTGTGCCTCACAGCTCCGGACCATCGCTCCGGCTCTATCTCCTTTCGCATGGCAGATGGCATGGCGGACTCCCTGATTCCTCTAGAGGTCCTCAAGAAGCAGGTGGAGTTCCGCAAGAAGTGGGTGATACGTCTCAAACGTATCTATAATTTCTGATGTTCCATGTTGATATTATACCAATTGTTACATGTTTTATATACACTTCATAGCATTTTTATGCATTTTCTGGGACTAACCTATTAACATGATGCCACGGTGCCAGTTCCTGTTTTCTACTGTTTTTGTATTCCAGAAAAGCTAGTCTGGAAATATTCTCGGAATTGGACGAAACTTGGACCAAACCTCCTATTTTTCCAACACGAAGACGGAGTCCAGAGGAGAGACGGAGGAGGGCCACGTGGCACCCACACCATGGGGCCACGCGGGCCCCCCCCGCCGCGCCGTGGGGTGGTGTGGGGCCCTCGTGGCTCCGCAGCCGCCGCCCTTTCGCCTATTTATTCTTCCCGACGCGAAAACCCTAAACACCCGAGCCATTATCCACGAAAAGTTCCAGAGACACCGCCGCCGTCAACCCTAGCTCGGGAGGGTTCAGAAGCTCTTCCCGGCACCCTGCCGGAGAGGGGAATCATCACCGGAGGGCTCTACATCACCATGCCTGCCTCCGGAGTGATGCGTGAGTAGTTCATCCTTGGACTACGGGTCCATGGCAGTAGCTAGATGGTTGTCTCTCCACTTTATGCTATCATGTTTAGATCTTGTGAGCTGCCTATCATGATCAAGACCATCTTATTGTAATGCTACATGTTGTGTTTGCTGGGATCCGATGAATATTGAATACTATGTCAAGTTAATTATCAATCTATCTTATATGTTATTTATAATCTTGCATGCTTTCCGTTACTAGTAGATGCTTTGGCCAAGTAGATGCTTGTCCAAGAGTGAGTATTTATACTAGATAGTGGGTTCATGCCTCCGGTAATCTGGGAGAGTGACAATAACTTCTAAAATTGTGGATGTGCTGTTGCCACTAGGGATAAAATAACCGATGCTTAGCTTAAGGGTACGCCGTTAGGTCTAATGCATTTGTTTACATTACGCACATTACTTAATGCAATTATCCGTTGCTTGCAACTTAATACCAACGGGGAACTCGGTATGACAACCTGGCGGAGGATTATTAGTCATAGACGCTGTTGGATAATGGTCTATGTATTTTGTCGTAATGCCCACATGAATATCATAGTAATCATCATGTCATATATATGCATTGTCATGCGCTCAATATTTTGTCAATTGCCCAGCTGTAATTTGTTCACCCAGCATGTTAGTTATCTTTATGGAGAGACACCACTAGTGAACTGTGGACCTCGGTCCATTCTTTTACACTGATAATACAACCAACTGCAAACACTGTTCCTTTTCATTCTCTGCAATTTACTACTGTTTTCCACACCATACGTTTAATTCTTTGTTTTCTGCAAGCCGGTGAGATTGACAACCTCACTGTTTCGTTGGGGCAAAGTAGTTTGATTGTGTTGTGTGCAGATTCCACGTCGGCGCCGAATTCCCTGGTGTTGCGCCGTGCCATATTCCGCCACCAACAAACTTCAGAAGTGATTTCTTGCTCCTACTGGTCGAGTAAACCTTGGTTTCATACTGAGGGAAAACTGCTGCTACACTGCATCATACCTTCCTCTTGGGGTCTCCCAACGAACGTGTGATCCACGCAATCAAGCATATTTTCTGGCGCCGTTGCCAGGGAGCAGAAGCACTTCGGTTCAGAAATCTCCTTGCTTCCCCTTCCACACGCCAGCATATTTTCTGGCGCCGTTGCCGGGGAGCAAGAGGATTTCTGCAAGGGGAGTTTCACGCTTCCAATCTCTTTACTTTGTTATTGTCTTGCTTAGTTTATTTTTATTTAGTCTTGTTTGCTTTATTTATCAAAAACTCAAAAAATTAGTTACTTTTATTTTCAAGTTGTTATCTTTATGTTTTGTTTTAATTTTGCTAAAATGAGTACCCCTGAGAACACTAAGTTGTGTGATTTCACTAGAACGAACAACAATGATTTCATTAGTACACCTATTGCTCCACCTGCTTCTAACGCAGAATTCTATGAAATTAAACCTGCACTTTTAAATCTTGTTATGAAAGAGCAATTCTCTAGTGTTAGTACTGATGATGCTGCTGCTCACCTTAATAATTTTGTTGAACTTTGTGAGATGCAAAAGTATAAGGATGTAGTTGGTGATATTATTAAACTGAAACTTTTTTCCTTTCTCTTTGAGAGGACGTGCTAAAGAATGGTTGCTATCTTTGACTAGAAATAGTATTGATTCATGGACTAAATGCAAAAATGCTTTCATAGGAAAATATTATCCTCCTGCTAAGATTATATCTTTGAGAAGTAGCATTATGAATTTCAAACAATTTGATAATGAGCATGTTGCTTAAGCTTGGGAGAGAATGAAATCATTGGTAAAGAATTGTCCCACCCATGGACTGACTGCTTGGATGATCATCCAAACCTTTTATGCATGACTAAATTTTTCTTCAAGAAACCTATTGGATTCGGCCTCTGGAGGTACCTTTATGTCCATCACTTTGGGTGCTGCAACAAAGCTTCTTGATGATATGATGATAAATTATTCTGAATGGCACACCGAAAGAGCTCCACAAGGTAAGAAGGTAAATTCTGTTGAAGAAACCTCTTCCTTGAGTGATAAGATTGATACTATTATGTCTATGCTTACAAATGGAAAGATGCATGTTGATCCAAATAATGTTCCTTTAGGGTGTGTTCGTTTTTTCGGATTGCATGGAATGGAATGTCACCGTTCCATCCCAGCAGAATGGAACCGTTCCATTCTTGTGTTCGTTTTGGACCAAAAAATTGTCACGGAACCGTTCCATTCTTGTGTTCGTTTTTGGAATGGGATGGAATGGAATGGCTAAAAGTGGCATGTGGTCACCTCTTTAACAGGAATGGTGAGCTTACCACTGCATGTGTGGTGTATATCACAATATTATTCAAAATTTTGGCAGCATTTCACCTATATTCTCAGCAATAAACAACAACAAATATATATTCACAATCAAACAAGTATATTCTAACAATACAACACAGATTTCAAATCACATAACATACAACCATCCAAATACTCCAACTTCGTTACAAATAGTCCAAATTCGTTACATTCATCCAAAAGATGGCATAGTAGTTCAATGCCACAGATTTCAACCATGTCAAGTTCATGGCGTAGCAGTAGTCCAAAAGCATAGTTTGCGGTCAGTGCATCATTACAGTCCATATAGCATAATAGATCATTACAGTCCATGTAGCATAATAGGTTTTTAACATATCCTATAGATAATTGAAGTTCATACCATCACTTCAATTCAGATTCCACTGCACTCCAAAGACCTTCTCCACGTACCTTCTCACCCAAACCAGCTTGTTGTCCTTGCTAAGAGTCATGAATGCTTTTGCAATCTTGGATTGTCAACAAGATGAGCATAATAATGAGCTACGTGCTCTTCATCAAATCCATTGAGTTCCGTCAAAGCATCCCACAAACCATCGGGTATATCATCATCATCTCCACCTGACTTCACAAGAGCTTCAGCCATCATCTTGAACCCATCTTTTCTGGGTCTCCGATGAAGGTGGCCTGATATATTCATTACGCAACTCACCAATGGCGTGAAGGACTTCCCTAAAATATTTGCTAACTGTACTGAACGCTCTACCAAAATTTGTTGCAACAACTCTATTCCGAAGATTGTGTCCAAGGGTATGCAAGAACATTCCCACTTTCTGCTCCACACATAAGTGGACACTATTTTCTAGCAACTTGTGTTCTCTCATTATCTCACACAGCCTAAAGAAAGAAGCTCTGTTAAACCGTAACATGTTTATACAAGTCACATCTGATTTCCAAATTTTACTAGTGAGATACTCAATTCTCATCCGATCTTTTTCATGCATTGGTCCATAGGAAATAGGTGGTCTTCTCTTTCTTTTTAAGACACGAACAGCTACAACAATCGCAGCCCAAACAACAAAAACAACAGCTCCCCTAATCAGCTTTTTCCTTTTATCCATGCTCTTGCCCATCTACAATGCACAAACAATTTATACAAGGCTAATAAAGAAGAGACATGTATATTTCAAAGAAATTCCATGGATTTGATAGCAACTTTCATGGATTTCATGTATTTCCTATCAAATATTCGAGCAGCCTCATAGATCACACATATTGTGAAGAAATTTCATTTATTTCATAGAACACATGCGATTTTTTTATAGGAGGGACAGCCACGAAGGGCTGGATCGAAACCGAGGCTCACCTCGGTCCTGCGTCGATGTCGCGGCCGCCGCTGGACTTCCTGCTCCGGCCCTACGGAATACGTCGCCGGCGCGCCCGCTCCGGCCGTCTCCCGCCCTCTCCCGCCCTTCCCAGGCTCCGCCTCGTCGGTCCCCGCCGAGCCTGCTCCGGCTCCCTTCCGCCTGCTCCCGCCCAACCCCGCCTCTGCGTGCGTGGGTGACGGCAGCGCGGCCGCCGCTGGATTCCGTCTCCGCCGCGCCTGCTCCGCCTCTTCTTCGTCGCCGCCGCTCGATTCCGTCGCCGCCCTGTCCCTCCTCTGCTTCGTCCGTCGCCGCCGCCCCTGCTACGGCCCGTCCCGCCTGCTCCCGCCCTCTCCGTGCGACGGCTGTGGCGGCGCCGGTGGGGGTGCGAGTGGCGGCGCCCGCGTGGGTGTGAGCTGCGGCGCCGGCGCGGGTGGGAGAGCGAGTGCGAGAGGCGGCGCGGGTGGGTGTGGGCGTGGGGAAGAAAGGGTGAGGATAGGGTTCGGGGGTGAGGGAGCGATGCTTTTTTTCTTTCCATCGCCTCGGTTCCACCTCGTCCGGCCGATTCGGCCGGACGGGTGCGTTCCGCATCAACGGCGAATATTCGCTTTCGGGGACGACCTCATTCCGTTCCATCCAACAAGCGAACACGAGAATGCCTCCCAGGTGCGGAACGGTGACATTCCATTCCCTCACATTCCGAAAACGAACAGACCCTTAGCTTCTTTGGTTGCTCAAGAAGAGCATGTTGATGTGAACTTCATTAAAAATAATAACTTCAACAACAATGCTTATAGGAATAATTTTGGTAATAACAATTATAAGCCCTATCCTTTTAATAGTGGCAATGGTTATGTTAATTCTTATGGTAATTCCTACAACAATAATAAGAGTGTACCCTCTGATCTTGAAGTCATGCTTAAGGATTTTATTAGTACACAAACTGCTTTCAATAAATCTGTTGAGGAAAAGTTTGGGAAAATTGATGTTCTTGCCTCTAAAGTTGATAGTCTTGCTCTTGATGTTGATTTGTTAAAAATTAAAACTATGCCTCATGATGTTAAAGAGAGCAAAACTCTCAATGCTATACAAGTTAAAATTGATAATAATGTGAGGATGTTAGCTGATTTACATGCTAGGTGGGCAAGAGAGGATGAAATTGCTAAAAAGAATAGTATTGCTAGAGTTTATACTATTACTACTACTGAAAATGCTGTAAACTCAAGTGTTAACAAACCTCCTACTATCAATGGTAAAGTAATTGGTGTTGGCAATGTCTCTACTTCTGTTGCAAAACGTTTAAAATTGCCTGAAAACACTGAAACTGTTCCTGATAAAAGTGCTGAAATTTTTCGAGATGTGGGAGACAATGGTCCTATTACTTTTGATAATAATGACTTTGATTTTGATGGTTGCAATATTTCTGAAGTAATTAAGTTCTTGCAAAAGCTAGCTAGAAGTCCTAATGCTAGTGCTATAAACATGGCTTTTACTAAACATATTACTAATGCTCTCATGCAAGTTAGGGAAGAGAAATTAAAACATGAAGCTTCTATCCCTAGGAAGTTAGAAGATGGTTGGGAGCCATCATTAAAATGAAGTTGAATGATGATTGCAATGCTTTATGTGATCTTGGTGCTAGTATTTCTGTTATGCCTAAGAAACTCTATGATATGCTTGATTTAGCACCTTTGGAACACTGTTATTTGGATGTTCACCTTGCTGATAATACTATAAAGAAACCTTTGGGGAGAGTTGATGATGTTTTTATAATGGTTAACAATAACCTTGTCCCCGTTGATTTTGTTGTTTTGGATATTGAATGCAATGCTTCTTGTCCTATTGTTTTGGGAAGACCTTTTCTTAGAACTGTTGGTGCTATTATTGATATGAGAGAGGGAATATTAAATATCAATTCCCACTCAAGAAAGGTATGGAACACTTCCCTAGAAAGAAGATGAAGTTACCTTTTGATTCTATTGTTAGAGCAAATTATTCTGTTGATGCTTCATCACTTGGAAACACTTGATTTTACTTTCTGCGCCTAGCTGAAAGGCGTTAAAGAAAAGCGCTTATGGGAGACAACCCATTATTTTATTTCTGCAATTTTTCTTTTTTTGAGTCAAGGAGTTGTTTACTTCTGTAACAATCCTTTGTATCTTTATTTTATCGCATTGTTGTGCCAAGTATTGCCTCTAATAGGAAGATGATGCTAGATTTGGATTTCTGCGCAGGAACAGATTTCTGCTGTTCACCGTTTTACTTCTGTAAAATCACAGAAAAATTATTTAAATCTGCAAATTTTTTGTGCGTGATCCTCAGATATGTACGCATCTTTCGTTAGTTTAAAGTTTTTCGATCTGAGCAACGTAAGTGCCTCGAAAAAATTCGTCTTTGGACTGTTCTGTTTAGACAGATTCTGTCTTTTATTTTTCGCATTCTCTCTTTTACTAGTGTTGAGTGGAATTCTTTTTTAGGGTGAAGAGCTTCACATAACATCAGTGGCAGTAGCTAATGTTAAAAGTAACGGTCATGTTTGTGTCCTTATAGAACATGTGAGTTTTTGATTGTGCACTAACCCTCTAATGAGAATTACTTTGAGTTTGGTGTGGCGGAAGTTTTCAAGGGTCAAGAGAGAAGGATGATATAATGTGATCAAGAAGAGTGAAGAGCTTAAGCTTGGGGATGCTCCCATGGATCACCCCAGCATATTTCAAGAAGACTCAAGCGTCTAAGCTTGGGGATGCCCAAGGCATCCCCTTCTTCATCAGCAACTTATCAGGTCATCTCTAGTGAAACTATATTTTAATTCTTTCACATCATATGTGCTTTACTTGGAGCGTCTGTGTGCTTTTATTTTCAGTATTTTATTTTTCTTATGGTCAACTTGATTGGACCCCAGCATTCTTGATTGGGAGAGAGACACGCTCCGCTTTTTCATATGAATACTCCTATTCTTCACTTATACTTGTTGAGTATTCTTATCTAGCTATTGCTATGCTTTTAGCTCCTGTTTTGCATGCATCTCTTATTCAGAGCTGTTAGTTCTTTTAAAGAAAGTACTCTCTTGCTTCACTTATAATTGTTTGGAGAGTTTATGTTGAAATAAATTGATTGGTGTTTGGTTGGAACAGAAAATGTTGCATGTGGTAGATGGTATAATGGAAAAAGCTTACATATTCTTGTAGATCACTGTATTGGATAATTTGATACTTGTCAATTGTTTTGAGTTATCAAGTAGTTCATGTTTAAGCTTTTGTATCATGTAGTTAAAACCTATTAATGAAGAACTACCGTAAAGCTCGTTGAAATTTGGTTTGCATGATTGGTATCTCTAAGGTCTAGATATTTTCTAGTAAAAGGGTTTGGTTAACAAGGAAGACAGTGTAGAGTCTTATAATGCTTGCAATATGTTTTCATATAAGCCTTGCTGTGTCGGTTGATATCCTGTGTTTGCTTCAAATAACCTTGCTAGCCTAAACTCTGTACTGAGAGGGAATGCTTCTCGTGCATCCAAAACCTTGAGCCAAATCCATGCCATCTGTGTCCACCATAACTACCTATATGTGATATTTCCTTGCCATTCCAAGTAAATTTTTCATGTGCTACCTTTAAACTATTCAAACTTTATTACTCCTATTTTGTGTCAATGTTTACCAAGCTCATGAGGACGGGGTGGATGTCTTTATGTCAACTGTCAAACAGACTTTACCACCAGACTAGCGGCATATTGATGCATGTAAAATGCATACATGAACTTTACATTTTATTCCATGTTATTTGCATCATATAAGGGTTATATTCATGATTTATATTGAGTTTTGGGGATAATTAACAACTCCCCCATTTTTCTGGAATTAACCCTGCGCTGTCAGAAAACCCCTTTTTCTATATTTTGATGTTTCAGGGACCCAAACAACGTCCAAATGACCTGAAACTTTACGGGATCACTTTTTTGGAAGGAACGAAACGTAGGCGCAAAGGAATCGAAGAACGGAGACCAGAAGGCAGAAAGGGGTGGGCCCACGCGGCCAGATTCCCTGACCGCGTGGGGTCCCCCATCCTGGCCCTCGGGCCTCCGCTGCCGTCGATCTTTCTTCCCGAAGCTTCGTCTTGACCTAAAAACGACTATATATAGACCCCCCAGGGCTTTCGCGAAAGGGAGCGCCGCCGAAACACAGAAACCACGAAACAGAGATCTGGAGCTGAAGATTGGAGGGGGAAACTCCGGCGGGGCGCTGCCGGCGTGGTCTCCTTCCCCTCCAACAACATCTCCACCGACACCATGATGAAGAGGGAGTAGTCCACCCCTGGACTATGGGTTTGTGGAAGTAACTTATGTATCTCTCCTCTCTATGAGCTTCACTAATTAGTACCGTATGAGCTGCTGAACATGATTACGGTCATCTATGTAATTCCTTTGTGGTGGATCTTTATTATGAGTTAATACATGTTTGAGATTGCAATGGTTTTGTTTCAGTTATGAAAGTAGATGCATATTATGTACCCCGTTCTTATTTACTTGTCATGATCAAACATGTTTATGAGAGCATGTGAGGGGGAACGTGTGCATTAGTTGGAGTAACGGGGGGTGGCTAGTGAAGTGAACGTGAGAGAAAGTTCTGCGATCCACTTGGATTTTCTACCTTACTTTGTTGCCTCACTAGGGATAAACAAAAATACCATGCTACCGGAGAGTGGATGTGACCTTGGCCACTATCTCCATGACTAGATCTAGCATGTTCTTATTTTAACTTCATGTCATTGAACTTATTGCTATGCTCTGATTTATCTTAATTACTAAGGTGTTATGATTTAGTTCGCATCTTGGTGGAGCATAAGAGAGAGAACAACTTATACTTGAGATCTCTATGTTAGGACGTGATGCCCATATTATTAATAACTTGTCAAACCATGTCTTGCCATCTTACATGTTAATTTTAGTGTTCCATTGTCTACCACGTTATCAAGAGAGAGTGCATTTGTGAAACCTTGAACCCCGGTCCATTTTTAATCATAAGAAACACCTTTCCAACACTTTTATCATCACTTTTGTTTGCTGCCATTATTAAATCCGAAAATACAAAAACACTTTTACATCTTGCATTCATCATAAAAAAACCCAAAATATCATTTATCATTACTACCATCATCCTTGCATATTTATTTTACCATCATTGCATATTTACTACTATTTGCATATTTATTTTATTATCATTCTCACACCTTGTGCTTGACAACCACTTGGTGAGGTTGAGGGCACAAAACAATTTATTTTGTTGCAGGTTCTCAAGAGAAGGATAAGGAGATAACACCTGAAATACTGGTTCCCCGAGAGTTCGATATTAAACCCTCGAGTCACCCCTCGTGGGGAAAACTGTCTTCCACTACTGCATACACTCTGCACTTGGAGTCTCAACCTAACTCATTTACTTTTCACGCAGGTAATCACACGAAGGGCCGTCAAGACCTTTTCTGGCGCCGTTGTGGGGTAACTACGTGAAGGGCCATCACATATACATCCGCTTATCCATTAATTTTGCAAAAAGAGCTGGCAAATGGGGTGCCCAGTCCCATTTAATTACAATTTTAACCGCTTAATTCTCTTCACATTTTTGCCCTGATTTATCAGTCAAGCAATGACAAACAGTGAAATATCTGCATGTGTAAAGAAAAGAGAAAGAAGGATGATCTGCCGTGCTGGTAGAAATAACGTCCTTCATGGGAGCCGCTCTTAAAAGTCTGGTTGCCAGGGGTCATATTGTACTTTTCATTTTTCTGATTCGTTGACAATTAACAAACACCTCTCAAAACTTATTTTTACTCTCTAGATGATTTCATAAACTTAAAAAGCTCTAGCACATGATTTAATCACTGCTTCCCTCTGCGAAGGGCCTTTCTTTTACTTTTATGTTGAGTCAGTTTTCCTACTTCTTTCTATCTTAGAAGCAAACACTAGTGTCAACTTTGGTGCAACAATTTTTATATGCTCGTATATTGCACTTATTATATGCTTTGTGTTGACAAATATCCATGAGATATATATGTTGAAAGTTGAAAGCAATTGCTGAAACTTAAATCTTCCTTTGTGTTGGTTAAATACCTTTTACTAGAATCTATTGCTTTATGAGTTAACTCTTATGCAAAACTCCTTGATGCTTGTCTCAAAAGTACTATTCATGAAAAGTTTTTGCTTATATGATTCAGTTGTTTGCTCATTATCTAATTGCTAGCAAACTATAGACCATTGACCTGGATCACTTCATTCATAACATGTGCTTTACATTATTATTTGATCAAGATTATGATTGTAGCATGTCACCTCAGAAATTATTTTGTTTTTATCGTTTTACCTACTCGAGGACGAGTAGAACTAAGCTTGGGGATGCTTGATACGTCTCAAACGTATCTATAATTTCTGATGTTCCATGTTGATATTATACCAATTGTTACATGTTTTATATACACTTCATAGCATTTTATGCATTTTCTGGGACTAACCTATTAACAAGATGCCACGGTGCCAGTTCCTGTTTTCTGCTGTTTTTGTATTCCAGAAAAGCTAGTCTGGAAATATTCTCGGAATTGGACGAAACTTGGACAGAACCTCCTATTTTTCCAACACGAAGACGGAGTCCAGAGGAGAGACGGAGGAGGGCCACGTGGCACCCACACCATGGGGCCGCGCGGGCCTCCCTGCCGCGCCGTGGGGTGGTGTGGGGCCCTTGTGGCTCCGCAGCCGCCGCCCTTTCGCCTATTTATTCTTCCCGACGCGGAAACCCTAAACACCCGAGCCATTATCCACGAAAAGTTCCAGAGACGCCGCCGCCGTCAACCCTAGCTCGGGAGGGTTCAGAAGCTCTTCCCGGCACCCTGCCGGAGAGGGGAATCATCACCGGAGGGCTCTACATCACCATGCCTGCCTCCGGAGTGATGCGTGAGTAGTTCATCCTTGGACTACGGGTCCATGGCAGTAGTTAGATGGCTGTCTCTCCACTTTATGTTATCATGTTTAGATCTTGTGAGCTGTCTATCATGATCAAGATCATCTTATTGTAATGCTACATGTTGTGTTTGCTGGGATCCGATGAATATTGAATACTATGTCAAGTTGATTATCAATCTATCTTATATGTTATTTATGATCTTGCATGTTTTCCGTTACTAGTAGATGCTTTGGCCAAGTAGATGCTTGTAACTCCAAGAGTGAGTATTTATGCTAGATAGTGGGTTCATGCCTCCGGTAATCTGGGAGAGTGACAATAACTTCTAAGATTGTGGATGTGCTGTTGCCACTAGGGATAAAATAACCGATGCTTAGCTTAAGGGTACGCCGTTAGGTCTAATGCATTTGTTTATATTACGCACATTACTCAATGCAATTATCCGTTGCTTGCAACTTAATACCAACGGGGAACTCGGTATGACAACCTGGCGGTGGATTATTAGTCATAAACGTTGTTGGATAACGGTCTATGTATTTTGTCGTAATGCCCACATGAATATCATAGTAATCATCATGTCATATATATGCATTGTCATGCGCTCAATATTTTGTCAATTGCCCAGCTGTAATTTGTTCACCCAGCATGTTAGTTATCTTTATGGAGAGACACCACTAGTGAACTGTGGACCTCGGTCCATTCTTTTACACTGATAATACAACCAACTGCAAACACTGTTCCTTTTCATTCTCTGCAATTTACTACTGTTTTCCACACCATACGTTTAATCATTTGTTTTCAGCAAGCCGGTGAGATTGACAACCTCACTGTTTCGTTGGCGCAAAGTAGTTTGATTCTATTGTGTGCAGATTCCACGTCGGCGCCGGATTCCCTTGTGTTGCGCCGTGCCATATTCCGCCACCAACAACCTTCAGAAGTGATTTCTTGCTCCTAATGGTCGATTAAACCTTGGTTTCATACTGAGGGAAAACTGCTGCTACACTGCATCATACCTTCCTCTTGGGGTCTCCCACGAACGTGTGATCCACGCAATCAGTGGGTATACCTGGATGCTGGCAAGGCGAACCCCCTTCTGGATGTCCCTACTGCTCCGGCCGTGAGGATTCCGGACTGGATGCACTTCAAGGACCTCGCCGGGGACTTTAGTGTGTTGAAGAAGGCGATGATGCATTTGAAGAAAGCCGGGCTGACGGGGCAGCTGGTGGTGAAGGAGTTTCTCGAGCGTCGGATCGCTCTGCTTCAGGACCGCCCCAGGCGGATTTGGGAGTATAATGGCTTGTCGGACGCGATGCGGCTGTCTCCTCAGGATCTTACCGACACGGAGATCAGCGACCTCATGAGGATGATGTACACGGCGGAAAAGCCTGGCGGGATTCCTGATCTGGCTCTTCCTCTGTACCAGCTTGACGCCTTCGACAAGATTGTGGCCAAGATGCCCCGCTTCGATCTGTGGGACCTGCGTGCTCCAGGTCAGGTCGGGGAGCGGCCAAACCCGCTCCGCTCTGCCCGCGCGCCCGCCAGCGATGAAGGCACGAATGCTTCTGAGGCCGCGGAGGAAGGCTCTTCTGCGGCGGAGGAGACGCTGAGTAGGGCGGCGCCGTCACTGCGCAGGCGTCACCACTCGGTGGTTACCTCTAGTGACGAGGAGGCTGTTGTTGAGGCGGGCGTGCTTCCAGCGTCGCCCGTTGTTCCCCCTGAGGAAGCTCAGGAGGCTTACGTGTCGACCCCTAAAGCGGCGATTCCCTCTTCAGGTTGAAGAGGCATTCTTGGGTTGCCCGTGACGAGTGAGTCTTATCCATCTCTGGTTTCTGTTTCTTCTTGCAATTTCCATGGTTTTTAATCTTGAATTTTCTCAGGGAACTTCCACCGGCGAAGAAGGGGAAAAAGAAGAAATCCTCGGGCTAGAAGGGTCTTTCCTCTCGTGCCGCAAGGGCGACTGCGCCGAAGGCCGCTAAGCCCTCGCGCGTGCTGACGTCGGAGGTGGAGGACCTTCCTGCCGTCTCATCGGACGTCGAGAGAACGGAGGATGGTGTGGTGGGCGAAGTGGGAGTCCTGTCGCCATTTGCGCAACAGCCAGACTCGTTTCCGAGCATCGCGGAAGGGGACTCCCCCACAGAGGCCCATACTGAATTTCTTGCAGCCTCCTCCTCTGAGGCTGCCGTGCCGCCGACGGAAGGTGCTGTCGCGGCGGACAATGGCGTGGATACACTGGATGCTGGTCCGCTGGCCTCTAAGGCCGGGACGCCTGCGGAGCAGCTTGATGCTGGTGGTTCTTCGCTCGTACCTCCTCAACCTAGCGGGGGAGCCATACCGAGAGGTCTCCTGAGGTGTCTCCCACCGTCGTCCAGCCTTCGCCGATGAAAGCTTCTGTGCCTTCCGGGGCTCCAGCCAGGGACGGCCATCAACTTCGTGCTCACTGTGCCCTGACGGTAGCCGGTGGCCAGGGAACTTTAGCGGTGCCGCCCGTCGCGCCCTGCTGGACGTGCTAAGCGCGCTTGATGGCGAAGCCCGTGAGGTTGAGGTCCAGCAGTCTCGGGAGCGTGCCTGGCTTGCGCAGGCGTGGTACGCGCTCCGCGTGGCCGAGGAAGGCCTCCACCAGAAGGGTAAAGAGTTGGCCGATCTCCGGAAGCAGGCCCTTCTGGAGGCGGAGAAAGCACGGGGTGAGGCCACCCGTGAAGCTGAGGAGGCCCTGCGCCGTGCCAAGGAGAGGTTGGTGGAGGTGGAGTCCCGTGAAGCATCTCTTGAGGAGAAAACCCACGAGGTTTCATCAGGGCTTCAGGAAAGGGAGGCGGCTATCGCCCAGCGCGAGCAGGTTCAGGAGGGACTTCTCTCTGAGCTGAAAAACAGCCAGGCCTTGGTCGCGAAGCGAGAGGCTTCCGTTGCTGCTGCTGAGGAGGCCCATGCTGCTCTTCTCAAGGCTGAGTTAGCGAAAGCCGAGGCTGAGATCGAGACGAAGATCCAGGCCGGTCGTGAGGCCTACGAGAAGGAGTGTCGCTTGGTCGTAGAAGCTGAGCGAGCCAATTTTTCTTCAAAGGAGGGAGAGATTCTCGGGAAGATCCATGGGCTTGAAGAAGAGCTTCGAGAGGTAAGGACCGCTTTGCGGACGTTGGCCGAGGCGAAGATGCTAGCTGAAGCAACACTTGTCGAATTGCAGGGACATGTGGCATCTGCCTCCGGACCTGCTCTTGGACCTCGCGAGCTTCCCACTGTGGTGCCCGTGGTAGGCTGCGAGGATGGTGAAGTGCTCAGACTCCTAGCCTCGCGATCTCGGATCGCCGTTGAATGCCTCGGGGACAAGGGTCTGGCGCCCCTGGTCGACGCCGGTGGCGCCGCCTTTCTTCATTTCTTCGACGACCTCGTTCAGACGCTGGAGACGGCGGCCTCCGAGGTGAACGGCATCATCGAGGCCGAGTGTCGAAACCTTTTGGGTTCGGCCGCCACACACGTTCTCTCCAACCTCAGGTACCTTCATCCAACTATGGATCCTGCTCCTCTGCTACGTCCTGCGCCAAAGGAGCTTCCCTCGCCATTGACAGAGGAGGTGGAGGGCTTGGTGAAGACCCTTACGGCGACGTTTGCCCGTGGTGCCGCCCAGGAGAGCGATGAAGACGACTCTGGCACGACAGGTTCTGAGGATGAGGCTGGTGATGACGGTGTAGGGGACGCCGGGGAAAGCTGTTCCCCCGCCAGCTAGGGTGCCTCTCCTGCCGGCTGGGCATGCATGTGAACTTCTTGAATTCCTGGATTGTAATAAGTGAGATTTAAGCTTTGAGCACTAGTTCGTGTTTTCTTCTGTCCGGGGCTTTTGTGCCGCCTTATCCAATTTGGTATGTTCTATGTCGCACTCAAGAGTTCCCTTTAGACGTTCGAACAACCTGTGGATTTTTAGAGGAAAAACCATGAATACCCTTAGGGAGAAAACTTAGCTTTCGTGAGGTGAGGACCCTGAGGAGGGATTTTAGCCTGCTGAGCCCTTCGTGTTTTGTGTAGAGAACATCAGGCTGTGTCTCGTGGTTTTTTGCTTCTTGGAGTTCTGTCGTGCTTCTGCATCCTGCTCTGTGATAGAGACAAAAGACAACGAGAGCTGTGAAGGTGCACGCTTGCATGTCGCCTCTAGTGTTACACGAGGAAGTTTCAGCACCAAGGACCTTGGGAGGTGGCGTGTACGAGGGCGTCCCCCCGAATCCACACATGGTTTACTTGGGTTTTTCGGAGCTGCTGGGACTGACCCGAGCACAGACACCATGCCTCAGCCCCCGCTCATGTAACGCTTAGGGGGAAGTTAGCGTGCACAAAAGCTTGCTTATCGAGAGGTAAGGGCATACAAGGGTATGCTCAGCGCGAAGCGCTTTAGTTTTCCTGCTGAATGAATAAGTTCATTACAAAAAATGCCTCTGGGGCGAGGAGACCCTCATGCGGAGGAGTCCCGTTGAGGCTGTACTGGCCGCGTGGCACCCTCAAAATAAAAGCCGCCGTGCAAGCACGGAGTCACACTCGGAGTGTGTTGGAGTTGTCTTCAGCCCAGGATGAACACTGGGAAAAGTGTCGATGGAGAATGTCTTTGCTGGAAGGGACAAAAAGCCGCTGCGATGAGCTGGTCGCCGCCCGGTGGAGGGTACCGTGCCAGTCCTCCTACTGGGGAGGCTAGGCTTTTCCACTTGCGGGGTAGCCCCCGAGCCGCTAGCGGCCAGGCTTAACCTTTTGGCGATGGTCGACTCCTTGGAGGAGGAGGGCTTCTTCTTCTGCATAGGCGTGACCCGTGGCTCTGGTACCAGGGGGCTTTGGAAGAAGCCCCCGTGGCGGGCAGGGCCTTGGGGCGGGTCTTGGCGGCTGTGCCTTGGCGGCGTAATACTTGACGGGGTAAGCCTCGGCAGGGCGCTGGGCCGCTGCTTTCTTCGCCGCAGCCTTCTCCTGCGAGGTGAACTGCTTCTTCTTGGTAGGTGCTAGGTGGTCGAGGGTGTCCTCGTCGGCGGGGTAGGTTGTAGCCGCAACCTTATAGATGTCCAGGACAGTGCGCACCGAGTCCTTCTATCGCAGCGGATGGTAATGGTGTTGCTGCAGCCTGGTATCTTGACGACGTTGTAGGCGTGATTCGTGACTGCCATGAACTTGGCCAGCGCTGGGTAGCCCTAGATGGCGTTGTATGGCAGGTTGGTGTGGGCGACGTCGAAGTCGATCAGCTCGGTGAGGTAGTTGTCTTGGGTGCCAAATGTGACGGGCAGACGCACCTGCCCGAGGGGACAGTGGTGCCCTCCGTGACACCTGAGAAGGGTCTGGTTGGCATCAGGCGCTCGTATGGCACCTGAAGTAGGTCAATGAGTGTCTTGGTGACAGTGACATTGTTGATGGTGGGGGTGCACACCATCGGAATGGTGCCCACGGCGGCCGTGTTCATGGGTGGTCGCTGGAGTCGAAGGAGATCTTGTACTGTGACCACTTGAGGGGTTTTCCGGTACCAACCTTTGGGAGGGCGGCGCTGACTTCACGAGTGAGCTCCTTGAAGTGGCGGTTGGAGATGGGCGCTTGTGCTTCCCCAAGGATGCATGCAACAATCCGTCGTGGCTCCTGGTAGCCCTCTGCGTACTCGTCAGGGAGGTTGTTGTTCTCTTCTGGTTGCGGCTGGACAGCGTTGGCCTGCTGGTTAGGCTGGAGGTTAGCCTGCTGAGGGTACTGGCCCTGTGGTGGGTACTGGCCCTGCTGAGGATATGGACCCTGCTGAGGATATGGACCCTGCTGAGGATACTGGCCCTTCTGATTGTAGTTGTTGCCGCGATCCGGCCAGCATCCGCTGTTGCGATCACCTCCTTGTCCACTGCCACGACGGTGCTGTCGATTGTTGCGAATCTTCTCAAGCTCGATACAGTCTTTGGTGTTGTGGATGCGCAGTTTGTGGAAATCACAGTACTTGCCACCCCTCCTGTTGTCTTCCTCACCCCCGCGCTTGAGCTTCTGGCCATGGTCAGGCTCCGACTCCGCTGCTAGGACGGCCGGGGCCTTACGCTTCACTGGTTCTTTGTTCTTGCTCTTGGTCCTTGATACGTCTCAAACGTATCTATAATTTTTGATGTTCCATGCTTGTTTTATACCAATTGCTACATGTTTTGCATCTACTTTATATCACTTTTATACATTTTTTGGGACTAACCTATTAACAAGATGCCGAAGTGCCAGTTCCTGTTTTCTGCTCTTTTTGTATTCCAGAAAAGCTAGTCTGGAAATATTCTCGGAATTGGACGAAACTACACGGGGGTCCCTATTTTTCTAGAACACGCCTGAAGGACCGAAGGAGCAACGAAGAGGAGCCAGGAGGGCCCCACACGCACCTAGGGCGCGGGGCCCCCCTCTGCCGCGCCCTAGGGTGGTGTGGGCCCCTCGGAGGTCTCCAGCCGCCGCCCTTTCGCCTACTTATTCCCCCCGACGCGAAAACCCTAAGGGCCTGAGCAAATATCCACGAAAAGTTCCAGAGACGCCGCCGCCGTCAACCCTAGCTCGGGAGGGTTCAGAACCTCTTTCCGGCACCCTGCCGGAGAGGGGAATCGTCACCGGAGGCTTCTACATCGCCATGCCTGCCTCCGGAATGATGCGTGAGTAGTTCATCCTTGGACTACGGGTCCATAGCAGTAGCTAGATGGTTGTCTCTCTACTTTGTGCCATCATGTTTAGATCTTGTGAGCTGCCCTACATGATCAAGATCATATTATTGTAATGCTACATGTTGTGTTTGCTGAGATCCGATGAATATTGAATACTATGTCAAGTTGATTATCAATCTATCTTATATGTTATTTAAGATCTTGCATGCTTTCCGTTACTCGTAGATGCTTTGGCCAAGTAGATGCTTGTAACTCCAAGAGAGAGTATTTATGCTAGATAGTGGGTTCATGCCTCCGTTTAATCTGGGACAGTGACAGAAAGTTCTAAGGTTGTGGATGTGCTGTTGCCACTAGGGATAACCTAACGATGCTATGTCCACGGGCATATGTGTTTGTTTACATTACGCGCTTTACTTAATGCGATTATCCGTTGCTTGCAACTTAATACCAACGGGGGACTCGGATGACAACCCGGCGGTGGATTATTAGTCATAGATGCTGTTGGATAACGGTCTATGTATCTTGTCGTAATGCCCAATTAAATATCATAGTAGTCATCATGTCATGTATATGCATTGTCATGCGCTCACTATTTGTCAATTGCCCAGCTGTAATTTGTTCACCCAACATGTTAGTTATCTTTTATGGAGAGACACCACTAGTGAACTGTGGACCCCGGTCCATTCTTTTACAGTGATTAAACAACCACAAACTGCAAACTGTTCCTTTTTCATTCTCTGCAATTTAATACTCATTTTCCACACCATACGTTTAATACTTTGTTTTCAGCAAGCCGGTGAGATTGACAACCTCACTGTTTCGTTGGGGCAAAGTAGTTTGATTGTGTTGTGTGCAGATTCCGCGTTGGTGATCGAGTAACGGCGCCACCAACAACCTTCTGGAGAGTTGCTGCTCCTACTGGTTCGATAACCTTGGTTTCTTTCTGAGGGAAAACTTGCTGCTGAACTGCATCATACCTTCCTCTTGGGGTCTCCCAACGAGCGTGTGATTCACGCCATCAAGCTCTTTTTCTGGCGCCGTTGCCGGGGAAGTACTCATCATCACCATCATCATCATCATCCTCAAATACTCTCCCGTCAACCAGGCGCCAGCATCTTTTTCTGGCGCCGTTGTCGGGGAGACAGCAGTCTTCTGCAAGGGGAGTTTCACGCTTCCAATCTCTTTACTTTGTTTTTGTCTTGCTTAGTTTATTTTATTTTATCTTGTTTGCTTTCAATTATCAAAAACACAAAAAAATTAGTTACTTGCATCTAGTTTACTTTCAAGTTATTTTCTGTCTGTTTTTAATTCTGCTAAAATGAGTACTCCTGAGAACACTAAGTTGTGTGATTTCACTAGCACGAACAACAATGATTTCATATGCACACCTATTGCTCCACCTGCTGCTTCAGCAGAATTTTATGAAATTAAACCTGCACTTTTAAATCTTGTTATGAAAGAGCAATTTTCTGGTGTTAGTACTGATGATGCTGCTGTTCACCTTAATAACTTTGTTGAACTTTGTGAAATGCAAAAGCTCAAGGAAGTAGATGGTGATATTATTAAACTGAAACTTTTTCCTTTCTCCTTGAGAGGACGTGCTAAAGAATGGTTGCTATCTTTGCCTAGAAATAGTATTGATTCATGGACTAAATGCAAAGATGCTTTTATTGGAAAATATTATCCTCCTGCTAAGATTATTTCTTTGAGAAGTAGCATAATGAATTTTAAGCAATTTGATAATGAACATGTTGCTCAAGCATGGGAGAGAATGAAATCATTGGTTAAAAATTGTCCCACTCATGGACTGACTACTTGGATGATCATCCAAACCTTCTATGCAGGATTAAATTTTTCTTCAAGGAATTTATTGGATTCGGCCGCTGGAGGTACCTTTATGTCCATCACTTTGGGTGCTGCAACAAAGCTTCTAGATGATATGATGATTAATTATTCTGAGTGGCACACCGAGAGAGCTCCAACAGGTAAGAAGGTAAATTCTGTTGAGGAAACCTCTTCCTTGAGTGCCAAAATTGATACTATTATGTCTATGCTTGCAAATGGTCAAACACATGTTGATCCAAATAATGTTCCTTTAGCTTCTTTGGTTGCTCAAGAAGAGCATGTTGATGTGAACTTCATTAAAAATAATAACTTCAACAACAATGCTTATAGGAATAATTTTGGTAATAGCAATTATAGGCCCTATCCTTCTAATAGTGGCAATGGTTATGGAAATTCCTATAGTAACTCCTATAACAATAATAAGAGTGTACCCTCCGATCTTGAAGTTATGCTTAAGGATTTTATTAGTACACAAACTGCTTTCAATAAAACTGTTGAGGAGAAATTTGGGAAAATTGATGTGCTTTCCTCTAAAGTTGATAGTCTTGCTCTTGATGTTGACTTGTTGAAACTAAAGAACATGCCTCATGATGTTAAAGAGAGCAAAACTCTCAATGCTATACAAGTTAAAATTGATAACAATGTGAGGATGTTAGCTGAATTGCATGCTAGATGGGAAAGAGAGGATGAAATTGCTAGAAAGAATAATATTGCTAGAGTTTATACTATTACTACTTCTGAAAATGCTTCAAACTCAAGTGTTAACAAACCTCCTACCATTAATGGCAAGATAATTGGTGTTGGTAATGTTTCCACTTCTATTGCAAAATGTCCTAAATTGCCTGATAACTCTGAAACTGTCCTTGATAAAGATGCTGAAATTTCTAGCAATAAGGAAGATAATAACTCCATTACTTTTGATAATAATGACTTTGATTTTGATGGTTGCAATATTTCTGAAGTAATTAAGTTCTTGCAAAAGCTAGCTAGAAGTCCTAATGCTAGTGCTATAAACATGGCTTTTACTAAACATATTACTAATGCTCTCATGCAAGTTAGGGAAGAAAATTAAAACATGAAGCTTCTATCCCTAGGAAGTTAGAAGATGGTTGGGAGCCCATCATTAAATTGAAATTGAATGACTTTGATTGCAATGCTTTGTGTGACCTTGGTGCTAGTATTTCTGTTATGCCTAAAAGATTATATGATATGCTTGATTTAGCACCTTTGGAAAATTGTTACTTGGATGTTCACCTTGCTGATTCTACCATTAAAAAACCTTTGGGAAGAATTGATGATGTTCTTATCATGGTTAACAACAATCCATCATGCCCTATTGTGCTGGGAAGACCTTTTCTTAGACTGTAGGTGCTATTATTGATATGAAAGAAGGGAATATAAAATATCAATTTCCTCTCAAGAAAGGTATGGAACACTTTCCTAGGAAGAAGATTAAGCCACCTTATGATTCTATTGTTCGAACAAATTACAATGTTGATGCTTCTTCACTTGGTAATACTTGATGCATGCTTTGTGCCTAGCTAAAAGGCGTTAAAGAAAAGCGCTTATGGGAGGCAACCCATTTTTTTTTCTGCAATTTTTCTTTTATTGAGTCAAGGAGTGTTTACTTCTGTAGCAACTCCTTTGTATCTTTATTTTCTCGCATTGTTGTGCCAAGAGTAGCCTCTAATGTTAAGATGATGCTTAATTTTGATTGCTGCGCAGAAACAGATTTTTGCTGTTCACTGTACGAAATTCCTAAAATCACCAGATTGTTAATTAAATCTGAAATTTTTGTGCGTAATCTTTATGAATGTCTGAAACTTTCATTAGTTCAGAGTTTCTCGATCTGAGCGTCGTAAGTGCCTCGAAAAAATTCGTCTTTGCGGACTGTTCTGTTTTAGACAGATTATGCCTTTTTATTTTGCATTCTCTCTTTTACTAGTGTTGAGTGAAATTCTTTTTTGGGTGGAAGAGCTTCACATAACATCAGTGGCTGTAGCTAATGTTTAAAGTAACAAATCATATTGCGTCTTTATAGAACATGTGAATTTTTGATTATGCACTAACCCTCTAATGAGATCTACTTTGAGTTTGGTGTGACGGAAGTTTTCAAGGGTCAAGAGAGAAGGATGATATAATAGGATCAAGAAGAGTGAAGAGCTTAAGCTTGGGGAGGCTCCCATGGATCTCCCCAGCATATTTCAAGAAGACTCAAGCGTCTAAGCTTGGGGATGCCCAAGGCATCCCCTTCTTCATCGTCAAAATTATCAGGTCATCTCTAGTGAAACTATATTTTAATTCTTTCACATCATATGTGCTTTTCTTGGAGCGTCTGTGTGCTTTTATTTTCAATAAAGCTTGACTGGACCCTAGCATTCTTGATTGGGAGAGAGACACGCTCCGCTTTTTCATGAGAATACTCCTATTCTTCACTTATATTTGTTGAGTATTCATATCTAGCGCTGTTCAGCTTTTAGCTCTTGTTTTCATGTATCTCTTGTCAGAGCTATTAGCTTTCTTTTGTAGAAAGTACTCTCTTGCTTCACTTATATTTGTTTGGAGAGTTGATGAAATAAATTGATTGGTGTTTGGTTGGTTCAGAAAATGTTGCATGTGGTAATTGGTATAAGGAAAAACTTGCTTAATCTTGTAGATCACTAAAATGGATAACTTGATGCTTGTCAATTGTTTTGAGTTAACAAGTAGATCATGATTAAATTGTGCATCACATGAGTTAAGCCTATTAGTGAAGAACTACCGTAAAGCTTGTTGAAAATTTGGTTTGCATCGGTGGTATCTCTAAGGTCTAGATATTTTCTAATAACAGGGTTTGGTTAACAAGGAAGACGGTATGAAGTCTTATAACGTTTGCAATATGTTTGTCATATAAAACTTGGTGTACGGGTTGATATTCTTGTTTGCTTACATAACCTTGCTAGCCTAAACTCTGTACTGAGAGGGAATGCTTCTCGTGCATCCAAATCCTTGAGCCAAAATCCATGCCATTTGTGTCCACCATAACTACCTATATGTGGTATTTCCTTGCCACTCCAAGTAAATTTTTCATGTGCTACCTTTAAATTATTCAAAATGTTATTATTCCCTTTTTGTGTCAATGTTTACTAGCTCATGAGGAATTAGTGTGGTTATTCTTTATTCTATTTGTGATGGACTTTTACACCTGGACTAGTGGCATATACATCCGCTTATCCAATAACTTGCAAAAAGAGCTGGCAACGGGGTGCCCAGTCCCAATTAATTACAACTTTAACCAATTAATTCTCTTCACACTTTTGCCCTGATTCATCAGTAAGCAATGACAAACAGTGAAATACCTGAATGTGTGTAAACCAAAGAGAAAGAGGGATGATCTGCCTTGCTGGTAGAAATAACGTCCTTCATGGGAGCCGCTCTTAAAAGTCCGTTCGACAGGTAGAATACTGTTCTCACCCGCTACCATTCGTTGACAATTAACAAACACCTCTCAAAAATAGATACTCCTCCATGGTATGTGATTGATGGAAGGCACCCGAGGATTCGGTTAGCCATGGCTTGTGTTAGCAAGGTTGGGAGGAGTATCAAATATTTTATGCAATCTCTATATGCTTTCAAAAACCTAAAAGCTCTAGCACATGATTTAATCCCTGCTTCCCTCTGCGAAGGGCCTTTCTTTTACTTTTATGTTGAGTCAGTTTTCCTATTCTTTCTGTCTTCCACAAGCAAACACTAGTGTCAACTTTGTTACAACATGCGTTATATGCAATGTATTGGACTTGTTATACTACTTTGTGTTGACAATATCCATGAGATAAATATGTTGAAAGTTGAAGCAAATGCTGAAACTAAATTCTTCCTTTGTGTTGATTAAATACCTTTTATTAGAAACTATTGCTTTATGAGTTAACACTTATGCAAAACTGTTT
The DNA here is from genome assembly GCA_947311845.1 of Poa pratensis. Taxonomy (NCBI): domain Eukaryota; kingdom Viridiplantae; phylum Streptophyta; class Magnoliopsida; order Poales; family Poaceae; genus Poa; species Poa pratensis. The sequence goes on from CAMZMU010000048.1 coordinate 25,719,519, forward strand.
GATGCTTGTCTCGAAAGTACTATTCATGAAAACGTTTAGCTTGTGTGATTCATTGTTTACTCATTATCTATTTGGTAGCAAATTATAGACCATTGACTTGGATCACTTCATTCATTTACATGTGCCTTGCAATATTATATGATGGTAGCATGTCACCTCAAAAATTATTTTGTTTTTATCGTTTACCTACTCGAGGACGAGTAGGAACTAAGCTTGGGGATGCTGATACGTCTCAAACGTATCTATAATTTTTGATGTTCCATGCTTGTTTTATACCAATTGCTACATGTTTTGCATCTACTTTATATCACTTTTATACATTTTTTGGGACTAACCTATTAACAAGATGCCGAAGTGCCAGTTCCTGTTTTCTGCTGTTTTTGTATTCCAGAAAAGCTAGTCTGGAAATATTCTCGGAATTGGACGAAACTACACGGGGGTCCCTATTTTTCCAGAACACCTGACGGAGCGAAGGAGCAAGGAGGAGCCAGGGGCCACACGCACCTAGGGCGCGGGCCCCCCTCTGCCGCGCCCTAGGGTGGTGTGGGCCCCTCGGGGGTCAGCCGCCGCCCTTTCGCCTACTTATTCCCCCCGACGCGAAAACCCTAAGTACCTGAGCAAATATCCACGAAAAGTTCCAGAGACGCCGCCGCGTCAACCCTAGCTCGGGAGGGTTCAGAACCTCTTCCCGGCACCCTGCCGGAGAGGGGAATCGTCACCGGAGGCTTCTACATCGCCATGCCTGCCTCCGGAGTGATGCGTGAGTAGTTCATCCTTGGACTACGGGTCCATAGCAGTAGCTAGATGGTTGTCTCTCCACTTTGTGCCATCATGTTTAGATCTTGTGAGCTGCCCTACATGATCAAGATCATATTATTGTAATGCTACATGTTGTGTTTGCTGGGATCCGATGAATATTGAATATATGTCAAGTTGATTATCAATCTATCTTATATGTTATTTAAGATCTTGCATGCTTTCCGTTACTCGTAGATGCTTTGGCCAAGTAGATGCTTGTAACTCCAAGAGAGAGTATTTATGCTAGATAGTGGGTTCATGTCTCCGTTTAACCTGGGACAGTGACAGAAAGTTCTAAGGTTGTGGATGTGCTGTTGCCACTAGGGATAACCTAACGATGCTATGTCCACGGGCATATGTGTTTGTTTACATTACGCACTTTACTTAATGCAATTATCCGTTGCTTGCAACTTAATACCAACGGGGGACTCGGATGACAACCCGGCGGTGGATTATTAGTCATAGATGCTGTTGGATAACGGTCTATGTATTATGTCGTAATGCCCAATTAAATATCATAGTAGTCAACATGTCATGTATATGCATTGTCATGCGCTCACTATTCGTCAATTGCCCAGCTGTAATTTGTTCACCCAACATGTTAGTTATCTTTTATGGAGAGACACCACTAGTGAACTGTGGACCCCGGTCCATTCTTTTACACTGATTAAACAACCACAAACTGCAAACTGTTCCTTTTTCATTCTCTGCAATTTAATACTCATTTTCCACACCATACGTTTAATCCTTTGTTTTCAGCAAGCCGTGAGATTGACAACCTCACTGTTTCGTTGGGGCAAAGTAGTTTGATTGTGTTGTGTGCAGATTCCACGTTGGTGATCGAGTACGGCGCCACCAACAACCTTCTGAAGAGTTGCTGCTCCTACTGGTTCGATAACCTTGGTTTCTTTCTGAGGGAAAACTTGCTGCTGACTGCATCATACCTTCCTCTTGGGGTCTCCCAACGAGCGTGTGATTCACGCCATCAAGCTCTTTTTCTGGCGCCGTTGCCGGGGAAGTACTCATCATCACCATCATCATCATCCTCAAATACTCTCCCGTCAACCAGGCGCCAGCAGTCTTGCCGCGTCAGAGTCCTCTAACTCGGGGCAGTTGTGGGCGAACAGGCTTCCTTCTTCTACCTTGGCGCACTTGTCGGCTAGGTGGAAGAGCAACACCACAGAGGTGAGGGAGTCGGGGTAGATGCCGAGCTTCTCAAGCATCTTGGTGTCCGTGGCGCCGGCGGAGAAGGCCCCAATGACCGAGGCATCATTGATGCGCGGGATTCTGTTGCGGACTTGGCTGAAGCGCTGGATGTACTTGCGCAGCGTCTCTCCTTGCGCTGCTTCACTGCGCGGAGGTCGTTGAGGGAGAGGGGGCGCTCGTACGTCCCTTTGAAGTTGGCGACGAACTGTTCGCACAACTCCCCCCAGGACTTGATGGAACCTCGGGAGGTTCATGAGCATGAGCAGGCGGCGTCCTTGAGGGCCATGGGGAACCAATTCGCCATGACCGGTCGTCGCCGCCTGCGGCTTGGATTCCCACAGTGTAGAGGTGCAGGAACTCTACCGGGTTGAGAGTGCCGTCATAGCGGGGAGGTAGCTCTGGGCGGAACTTGGTAGGCCAGACACCGACGTAGTTCCGCGAGAGGGCGAGGCAACCCTTGCTGTACGTGGCGTGGCCACCGACGAGAACAGCATGGTTGGGGTCGCCGGCGGTGGCGAGGTCGCGGACCGTGCGGTCCTGGCGCTTGCGCTGGCGTTCGAGGTTCACGCGGGCGTCCTCTGGGGCCCATGGTGATGATCTGGAATCTGGCGCCGCCGAGGTGCGAAGAGGACGCGCCATGCGAAGGGGCCCCATCTGGGGCGTGGGCGTCCTGGTACGGCCAACGAGCCTCCTGCCGGAGGTGGAGGAGGTGGGGAGGAGGAGGGGCGCCGTGCGCCACTCGTCCCTGCGACGTTGGTGGCACTATGGAGTGCGACGGCGCTGGGGCGACCTTGCGCGTGTTGACGAGCTCGGTGACTCGCTGGAGCCACGCGTCGTGTCAGGCCTCAGTGGGCCGGTAGCGCAGGAGTTCCTGCGCCATGAGCAGCGCAACCCCCGGCGTCAGTGGAGCCCGAGTGGAGGCGACGCGGTGTGGCCGTCGGACGGCGGATGCGTGTTTTGCCTGGAAGGATGGACAGACGAAGCCTCTACTTTCCTCCGACCCGTGCTCTTCTTCTTCCTCGGAGGCGGCGGGAGCCGCGTGCCTTCGCGGGTTGTTGATGGCGGGGTCGGAGGCGACCCGGCTGGCCGCCTTGCGGCGGGTGTCGACCATGGTGGTGAGGGAAGTCGAAGAGAGCGCCTCAGTCCCCCTGGTGCGCCAAATGTCGAGGAATTGTCCCAAGGGAACTTCTCGTGTAGTGATGTTCGAACACTGGGGACTGAAACACGCTCTCGATACCCTCGGTAACCTCGGTGAAGGAGACACACACGCACAACAAGGAGACACGGCAGTTTACCTAGGTTCAGGCCACCGTGATGGTGTAAAACCTACTTCCTGCTTGGATGGATTGCACTGCTCGGAGCGATTACTGTACAAGTGTTGGAGCTAGTCGCGAGGTATAAGATGATACTCTAAGGCCACGGTGAGGCCCTATTTATAGTGCTCCGGTCCTCTTCCCAAATGTTTTGGCGGGAAGGGTTGCCACATAGCACCAAAGAAGGGTACCGGTGTAATGCCCTAGCTCAGGTAAAACCACCGTCCATGGCGCAGTCGCAAGGACTTGTCGGTGATGTCGTCGATGACGTCTTCAGTGGCGCGTAGCGCCGGTTTGGCCGTCTTGCACCAAAGAGGAAGGTCTTGGGCTTCGCTTTTCTTGCCGTGGATGGTCGGCGTCCTTTTATCACCAAAGTAGAAAGCTTTGGCCGACACGCGCTGTGGCGTGGCACAGACGCACGCGTCACTCTGGAGAAGACGCAGTTGCACATGGCCCTGGCGCGGGGTCACGGGCGCGCTGTACTCTTGTCTCGTTCCGCCCGAGGCCTGGTGGCGCTGCTTCCCTCGCGAGGGTTGACCTCGCGAGGCCTTCTTCTGGCTGCTGGTGCCGCATCCTCCTTAGGCTATTTGCCTCGGCCGCGTGGGTCTTCGTGAGGCTCAAGGGAGTTGACCGCGCTTTGTTGACTGTTGACTTGACTTGATCCTCCATGCGTAGTCTTTTGGGTCAAAGGCATACGGGTCGTGGTACCCCGGTTTCCACTGGTCCGACAACGCCCAGGAACAGAACACGCACACGAACGCAGCAACAAAAAGATCGCCAAAGGCACGTCTCGTGCCTCTTGTTTTTTTCTATTGCTTTTGGTTTTTCTGGTAATTACAATTTTTTTTTTTTGCGAATTCAAAGAGCTTTATTGATTAACGACAGGATTACAATCACTCGAAAGTGTGTCAACGAGAAAGGCTGGGTTATAATTGATCCACAGACATCTCCTCCTATCACCACTAGCTTGCTTAGCACAAAGATGGGCCGCATTATTAGCTTCACGACCAATATAACAAATGCTAAAACTAGTAAAATCTCTCTTAATGTCCCTCACCTCTTGACAAATAGCCATGATCTCCGACCTATCAATGGTTTCTTCGTTGCACAGATCAACAACTCCCTTGGCGTCGCTTTCGATAATCACATTTGTGAGACCCCTTTCGACTGCAAGTCTCACACCATCACGTATAGCATGGGCTTCCATAATTCGTGCACTTGCAGCGTGATCATACCGCAACGCCTGGGCTCTTATTAGACCTCCTTGGCAGTCTCTTACCACCAGACCCGTGATTCCGGACTGAAAATTCTCCTTGTAGCACGCACCAGTGTTTATCTTTACATATCCCGGATTAGGCGGCTTCCATCTAGCCTTCCTCTTGGGCGGCTTCTTTACCTTATCTTTTCCAACTTGAACCAGATCCACGGTAGTCTGCATCACCCAGCGAACTGATTCTGTGATAGTTCTTTGGCTTTCTCCATGCTTGCGCTTGTTACGTTCGTTCCAGATAGCCCAGCTCCCGCACAAAATCTTGGCTCTTTCTTCTTCCTTCAGTCTTGTATCATCAATCATGTCCATAGCCCATGATCTGGGGTGAAACTGTGGAATTTTTATGCCGGAAACTTGTTTAAGTTCATCCCAGAATAAGTGAGCCCACGTACACTCAAACAAGGCATGGAATATAGTTCATCGGCAGCTCCACACGCTTCACATATGGCAATACGATCCATGTGTTTGTGCTTGAGTACATATCTTGCTGGAACAAATTCTTTAATGACCCTCCACCAGAATAAGTGTACTTTTGGTGGAACTTGCATCCTCCAAAGCCTCTTCCAGCAAGTCTTGGTCGTGTTCTCTCCTGACCCAGATGCTACAGCAGCCTGTATGCTGATCGGACAGAGAAATAACCATTTTTTTCTTGAGTCCAAGCCCATTCATCTTCTGAATGTCTTCCAAGTGGAATCTGTTGGATTGCACGTCTATCTGTATAAATGAAATTCGCTTCTAATTTTTCCTGAGACCAGCACATCTGCTCTGTATCGATCAGTTCGTCAACCATTGTAATTTGAGCCTCGGCAGGCTTAAATAATGGCCACAATCAACGATATTGCCGTGCTTATATACACGCACGGCCGTGACCAAACCTAGACCAACTAGAACTACGTACCTGAAGCTTACTCGGACACAAACTGAAACTAGCCAAACTGACTCGTACACATGACCTCACGTATGGCATGCAAACCATGAGACACACACGGACATGAACACTTTCCTAACCTAATCACGTGGCAACCAAACCGACAATGTTTGGATTACCCAACATATTTAAGTACACATTCTCTCTATAAAGTGTAATAACTTCAAACATGGCATAGCTTATTTTGGCTTGTCACGAGAAAACCCATGAAAGCTTCCTTTTGTATAGTAAGTAGTGTTTGGATGATTATGCAAACATAGCCACGTGAACTGTTTAGAATAAACAATTATTTTTATACATTCGCCATATATATATTAGAAATTTATGATCAACAACTCATCAGTTTCTAACAAGCTCGCAAGCTAACCACGATAGTTAATTTGATTGTTCCGCAATTACATCAGGTGGTTAAGGAGGAGGGTCATCTGGTAAGAAAGAACTTCGCTATACGTCCGACTATGTGTGTACAATTTCTATCTGATATGGCCGATTAAATCGTCACATCAAAGACAAAATAAAGTTTTGTGATGATTTAAATATTTCCCATCATCATTGATGAGGCATTTTTGTTGTTTTGGAACATAAAGGAAATTAGGAACTTATCCTAATCTCCAAATGAGAGAGGTTAATCTAAAGTTCTGAACTTAGCCAATGTGATGGTCAAATGGACTATCTTGGGTCATCTAAGGCTTCATTTATCAAGAAAGCAACAAAGGGACCATGCATCAGGACGCGAAATTTTGGCACATGGAGGCGCGCGTGGATGAAATCTGGACGGCTGTGAGAGCTTCGCGATCCGTGAACAAAGTAGCATTTTTTAATTGATAAAAGCTGTGAAATTTATATATAAGCTTGAATACAGAAGCGAATACGCATTTATTGCTCTGCGGGCTGCGTCACTGGAACATATCGGGACAGGTTCGTGGGCTGGCGGTGGCTTTGTAAGCCCGTTGTGCCTCTTATGCATTTCCTTGTTAGTACGAATTCAAAATAAAACTGACAGTTTTCGACCGTAACAAAAAAGCTGTTAACGCTAATGACAACTTTCATCGTTATCCAACGCTAACGAAAAAAAGAGATTTTGTTGGTAGGTGCTAATCAAATATAATGTGTTTTTTTAATAGACAAGATAACAGTTCTCTTTGACAACAAACGAGAATAACTAAACAGAGTTCAATTAGGCAACCGATTTGCTGATAGTATGAGACGAAGAACAGAATCAACTTGGAACATAGAAGACATGTATTCGACAACGACATGATATTTAATATATATATGGGGTGCGGTTACATAGTTAAGGACGATTACATAGTAGTACTACAAACTGAACTGAAAACAATTAAGGAACTGGATTCAGAGGAAGCAACACATGCCCGCTGCGGGTCACTCTAGCTGTGAAGAACGCGCACGACGGGGTAGACATGAGGGAGACCCCAGTCGTACATGAGATTGGGGTTGACTTGGACGCAGCACAGGAGCGTGTCGCCAACCCAGTAGACCTTGCCGTGGAGACGTCGCGTGGCTCCTTCTTCCTTGAGCAGGCCGTAAAGACCAGTGTCGTCCGCGCCTGGATGGAGCTTCAACTTGGTCATGTCCTCCCCGGAGACATGGCTCCGAAAGATCTGAGCAGCGCGCCAGATGGAGAGGGTGCCACCCCATGCGAAGAACTGGACGGTGTTCCCCGAGTCGAATGGCCTTGGACCAACGAACCTGACAGGGTCTCCGGCGAGGGTTGGCTCGGCGACGCCAAGCAGCTCGATCTGTTCCGTAGCCATGCATGAGACCTTCTGCGCGAGGTTGAAGACTGTTGTGGAGTGAAAGGTAGAAGATGGAGGATAGAGGATGGGTGAGAACTAGAATGAACATGAGTGCTTGCCCGCATTGGGTAAATAAAGAGGCGGTAGAAGCATCGTGAAGAGGCGGGAGCAGTTGCAACTAACAGCATTAACCCGCTCTGTGGAAGGAGACGATGCGTCCATGCATTGAATTTTACTGAGCGGCACTGACTATGGATAGTAACGCACACAACCTCTGTGGCGCTAGCCGCGTCGTGTGTACGCGTCCACTGCGTGCAGGTCTACGTGTCGAGGACGTGTTTGTTTCACATTATACCGTGTCCTGTTCCGACGTGTGGGGCGAAATCTATACCTAATAATAAAAACATTAAGGTTTCTTGTGGTACGTCATTTTTTTGGCCGATTTTACCCTCCCACCAAATCACATATTTACCCACCACTGCCACCCATAAGTCATATACCGGTTCGTTTTTAAAACGATTCGAACGTTTCTCCCTTCGTCCGTTGGTTTGGTTTCCTACGTCGTTTCCGTTTACTCTGTTCGCGTGTCGCTAATTTCCGTTAGACCGTGTACTACTAATTCTGAGAGATCGTGACCGTGTCAGACAAGAGAACGATCCAAGTATCCGGACAAGTTCCGAGTCTGGCCCCTTCTAGCCTTCTTTGTTCCTTTAAATATGGTAGCAATCGATTGCCCTGCATCAAATCAATTCAACAAATCGATCCAAGCTTCCAATCGAAATCGCGTGTTCCAAGCTATCAGGCACGGAAGCTAGCGATTCGACGAGACGGAAGCAAAGTCGACGAGGTCGTGGACGAGACGAGCAAGATGATCACGCTGTGCTTTGAGATCACGGGGAGGCGGCGCTGTCGCATCCACCACATGATCGAGGACGAGTGCGTCGAGAACGGCGTCCCGCTCAACATGCATGCCGCAGCCGGAGGTACCAGCTGCGCCCACACCACCGCGTCCTAATCGTAGTTACGGCCATTAGACTACCGGTGTGGCTACCCAATGGCCTAATCCCAACATGCACACGAACTAGATGGCCTCGAGGCCCTCGACGCTGAGGCTGCGCACGGTTAACCGAAAACCGAGAAACCGAACTGAAAAAACCGAAACCGAACCGAAATTGTGGTTATTTTGGTTTCCGGTTAAGGTTACGGTTAGTAAAATAGCTAACCATATGCCTTGCGGTTAATACGGTTAATAACCGAAAACCGAATGGTTAACCAAAAAACCGAAATGCCTATTAACTTTTATTAATTTGCTACTTTTATTGACTTTTATTAAATTTACGGGTTACTTGTAGCATGTGATTTGCTACTTGTATAGACTTTTATTAACTTTATGGATTATTTGGTTACTTTGGATCATATGCCTATTAATTTTATAGTCTATTCCGTTATTTTGTAATATATGGCCACAAAAAGAAATTGTCATTTTAAAATTCGCGTCAACTTAGGTTAATTTGGTTATTACCGAAACCGAACCGAAATTAAATGGTTATTACCGAAACCGAACCGTATTCTCGTACAAAACCGTATTTACCAAAGTATTGAAACCGTATAAATAAAAAAAGTATAAACCGAACCGAATTAACCATATTAACCGAACGCGCAGCCGGACTCGACGCCGCCTCGAGCTAAAATTTCGTCTCCTCCCCGTGTCTAAATTTCGGCACTCAGCGATGCCGCGAGCCCGCGACTGACGGCGCCGCTGACCGCCGGTGCCGCCTTGCCGCGCGTCTGTAACATCGTCCAGGGAAAGAAGCACCAGATTATTTGTCAAGGTATACTCACAGCTAATCTGTCCTGATCCGATTTTTACGTGCTATAAAGCTGGACTATGCTGACCGAGGTCACCGTGAGTTTGAGTCAATCGAATTTTCATGCTTCCACGCAGCACGGCACTAAAGGCCTACGGCCAGCACACGCGGCGCGTAGTGGCGGCAGAGTGACACCATCCAAGGCCGGCGGTGGAGCCCTCGCTGCGCGCTCCGATTCGGCGGCCACGGCCAGCCCGTGGTTTCCAAGCGACGTCAGCGCAGCAGCCAGAGGACGCGGCCTGCACACGACTACATGAGACAATGGCGGTGTCTAACGGCCGTGCTCCTGGCGGCAGACAACCAGCCAGCGCGGGGAGCCCCAGTGCGCGTCGCAGCGGCACCTGCCGGCCACGGAGCGGAGACCCCTCTCTTGGCGACAGTGGTCTTTGTGCCTGTGAACAAAGGAGCTTTCTCTGCCTGACGGCAGCGGCCTCATATGCAATACATGGAGAACTGTTTTCCATAACTGACAGAGGGAGTGGATTCTGGGATATTTATAAATGGGTAATTTGATTTTCTCACGGTAGTTGATTTCTTTACTATTCATACATTTTTTATGACACTGTGTTTTGTGTCGTGGAGAGTAATAACATCAAAGCTCGTGACTTATGAGATGGTGATTAAATACTACTCCTACATTCTTTGTGATTATTTAATCGTTGCTTGCATAAAATATTTCTACTCTTATTGTATCAGGTTGAACAAACCAATGAGGTGTTCCGATGTACACAATTAAATGCTGACCCACAAGACCATTGTGTGTTACAGGTTCTTGGAATCACATCGTTTTCGCTTACAGGTACTGATAATTCTGTAAAGTTGTTTGTTTCATTGTCTTATTTTGTTGATGAAACGTCTTTAGATATTGTCTTAGTATCAAGGTAAAAAATAGCGTGCTAAGAGAAATAGCGGCGGCCTCCTCCAGTTGCTATGCACGCTATAGCATGCTATATTTTAAATAGCGTTTCGAAAAAAATACAAGATATAGCTCAAAAATAAAGATTTCAACAAGAATAAAGTATATAGTCCAAAAATGTCAGAACTATATATGCAGAACCACATATAAAAATTGTTCTCCAATCGTTTAGAAGCCTAACATCAACATCCATGATGCAACAACATAGTATGAATTACTTATTCAGAATCATCAGTATTAGCGATGTCATCTTCCGATTCAGAAGAGGAACCAACCGATTGCAGTTCATCACTACGACAAACAGTAAGCAACTTTTCTTTCTTCGTAAGGTGAAAATCTCGACCATTTGGACTGAGAAAAAAATAGCGCGCTAACGCTATGACGTTTTAGCGCGATATATCGTGTTATTTCGCCAATAGCGCCATAGCGAGCAAAAGTGGTAAAATTTAGCGTGGACTCTTCAGATATGCTATACGGCGCTATTAGCGCCGAAATAACGCGCTATTTTTTTCCATGCTTAGTACCCATGTCACGCAGGCAGCTTGGAAGGTCATATCTACCCATGTCACGCAGGCAGCTTGGAAGGTCATATCTTCACGCTCTTGATTGTGATTCAGGTTCTGTTTCATGGCTCGACACCCCCTTCTCATATTTTTTGTCATGTATGTACGGTGGTGTGTTACTTGAATTTCACACCAGATATTCTTCCTATGAATCTATGATGACTGACACTTCTACACACTTGAAACTTATTAGCTAGGATGTTTCTAACACCAACGCTTGACTCTATGTGTGCTGCAGACTAACGGTGAAACTATTGAACTATGTGTAGTACTGTCAGGGGCGGAGGCGGGGGGGACCAGCAGGGGCCCTGGCCCCCCCTAACACCATGGATTAGTTCATATTAAGCACATGAACAGTGCAGTTTTTAATTCTTTTGCTTTATCCGGCCCCCCTCAACATGCTAATTTTGCTAATCCTGCCTCCGCCACTGAGTACTGTTGTTAATTCCTGACTAGTTGAATTTTGGCGTGGCGTCACGCCACGCCCTTGGTGTTTTTTTTTGTGTAATATATCCTTATTCATTACAATTGGGTTGAGACAAAAGCTGGCATTTTCTTTAGTGACTTCTCAGAAGGAATTCTTACGGAAATTGTTTACCTGCCGATTGGGTACTTCCCTAGCATATCATCCTCAAGGGACCGGCGAATTAAAACTGGCGGCTGTGGATATAGTCTCAAAGACTGCAACAATGTCAATGATTCTCATTCAGTGACAAAACTCATTATGCGGCGACATGACACTTTTTAATACTTACTTCATTAATAACTCGAGTAGTATACTTTAGTTTCTTCAGATCCTCAAGTGTTGGTAAACCGTCTCCTAGAACAGCATCAACCTGTGGATAATTGAGCAAAAAAAAGTCAATTGTTATTTTTTAGATTAAGATGTTTGAACCTCTATGGAAAAAACAACTTAAAGGTAAAAGTGAGTCTACCTCAGCTTGAAGCTTTGACATTACATTCGGATACTGCACATTAGCAATATAGTGCAATGAATGAGTAACAATACTAATGATTTAGCGAATATGAAGGTGACCAACGACACCTATACTACTATAGCATTGATTATTGAGTTTTTGACCATATCACACCTTAGATAGAAGATAAAATGTCCATGTTAAGACTGCTGCAGAGGTCTCATGGCCAGCTATGAGCATCGTCATCAGATCATCACGGAGCTGCTTGCTGGATACCTAAGGTAGATGGATTGAGAATCACAGCAATGTGAATATTAGAAAGTCTAAACATCTAATTTTTTACATATGTAGCTATATCATACATCATCTCCAGATGCCAATAGGAAGTGAAGAATGCTAGGATCTTGCTCATTCATATATTCCTCATGAAACTGTAGATCTTCTTCATCTACCATCCTCTGCAGCATTAAGAACGATAATTTCTACTGTCATGGTTTTTGTAAATACAGTATACACTATTAAGAAATGACAACGTTGGTTACCTTGCATGTAGCAATTGGTTCATCGAGAATATTATTTATCAGCAAAAGGGCTTCATTGACCTTCCTCTGCCGAGGCGAGATGTCTTTCCATATGGGTATTTCCCAAGTTGGTATAGGAGAAGTGCTCCGCATTTCTGCTTCTCGTAATGTTACATACACAGCCTGATCATGAACCAACGACCAAAAAGGCAAGATCCACAGAGAATAAGAAAATAAATTTTCATAATGTACTCAAGAAAATGGCGAAGTCTGAAAAAAATAACCTCAACTATTCCATTATCATAAGATAATGAATCAAACTCATAATTGAACACTGCCTTCCCAATGACATCCAGCGTCAGCCGAGAGAAGAGAGATTCCATTTCCACATCCTCCCCATCCAACGCCGCCTTGTCCAACTTCTGGCAGAGCCGGTCCGAAGCTTTTCCGAAGAGACCTATCATCGCCGTCACGTACTGCCCAGGCAGAATTCAGGTGAACAAAATTACAGCAGAAAGAAAGCAGCATACAAAACCTTAACAGCATGTAGAAATCTAGAACCTTCTGGTGCATTGCTGGTACGATGGCACGGCGTCGAACGCGCCAGACCTCCCTGTCAGCTGGGATCAATCCTGTGCCCATCACGAACTCCAATAGCTCAGCGAGAATACCCTGCACCCACCATGATCAAACATCATCAGGCTACTCATTTCTGAAGAGTGCAAAAACATTTCTGATCTTTACTGTTGGAAAAGGGCTACATGCAAATCGACAACCAAACCTTGGGAGTAAGCCTTGGAGTTGTCCTTCAGAATGTGGTTAGCCACGGCCGGATCAGAGACGATGAGGAAAGACTGAAGCAAAGAAAAAGGTACAGAATATCAGCAGCGACATGGCACGGTTGAAAATCCAGAAGGCTGCGATCGATTTCGGGAGCATCAGCAGCAACGACGGAGAAGGCCTCCCCGACGACGGAGCCGAGCGACCCCGTGGCCTGCGGCAGCTCGGGGCCCCTGCACGGCGCGCCGCCGCCCGCGGCTCTGGCGAGCAGCCCCGCCGCGAGCTCCCCCGGCGGGCCGAGCCTGGCCAGCCTCGCCGCGACGAAGGCGACCCACCTACCGAGAATCCAGTCCGGCCAGTCCAGTCACGACCGGAGCTGGTAAGAAGAAATACGTAAGGACAGTACGGAGTGGAGCACTGACTGACCCGGGGCCCTGGGCGGTGAACTCGCCGGACGAAATGCGGGCGGCCAGCTCGGCCTTGCGCCGCCTCTGCTCCTCGGCCGGGTCGGGGCCGGCGGAGGCGGAGCAGCGGAGGAGTGGGGCGCGGCGAGCTGGTGCCGGAGCGAGGCGCAGGCGGCCGTTGCCGGAGCCGGAGAAGCGGAAGGGCGGGGACCTCGCTGGCGGCGCGACGCGGCTTTGCAGGACGCGCGGCTTGCGCGTGGGACGCGCGCGGAGGCGAGCCGCCGTTTCGTCGCCGGAGCGTCGCCGGTGGTGGCCGAACGCGGCGGCCGGTCTGAGGGCACGGTGGCGACGATTGCGTGCCTCGGCCGCCCCAGCACGCGTAATTGGACGGAGATGGAGCGCACGCGGTGGCGGAGCTCCCCGTGTGGGTCGATTTGTCCGGCGAGCGGCGGAGCGGCGGGGACGCGCGTCGGCGGCACCGGCGGCTCGCGCGGGAGAGAAGGAGAGGAGAGGGATTGTGCGGACTCTTTTCCAGAAAGGCCGCTGATGTTTCCTGAAATTGCACGGTAATCCTTCGTAGCGGAAAGTTGTGGGCTGTGGAGCTATTTCTCGGCTTGCTTGTCTTTTTCTGCAAAGTTCGTGCGTGCTGTCTGGCTGACATGTGGGGCCCACCCGGCTACTGTCAAACACTGTAGATGAACAGTAACATGAACAGTAGCCGGGCGCGGACAGAGCGCGATTTTGCTCAGCTTTCATATACTTAGTAATAACAAAAGGCTTGGTCATGAGTCACTTTGGTTGCATTTTCACCTCACCCCGTGCAGTATGTGTATCCCATGAGCAGGCACTGTGTAACCAGATCTTGCAGAATTTGGACAATTCATGAGTCACTTTGGTTGCATTTTCAGATTTGCAGAAAATAAATATTCTTCCATAGATAGGAAAATGTCAAATTGGCATCTCAAACCATTGTGTGGAAAGGAGTAACGATGCTGGACATCTCAAACCATTTATTTGATACTATAAATAGTTGTCATAAGTAGCAATGTTAACTATTTACAACTTGCACGCCTGACTTGACATAAGTACAGCTTTTACACAACCAATTTGTCAAGTAGTACATCCGTCCCATGATATAAGATGTTATTACAACCAATAAGGAACATATTATGGGAGTGAGAAAGTATTTACATACACACCCGAAGGAAGTTCTTATGAAATCTCTTTGCAAGCTACACTATAGGTTAGTGGCTGTTCAAAAAACGCTCGTTTAATCTTTTGACATACCACAAAGCAATACTAAAGTATATTTTACACTACAACACAAGGCGTGTTGCCCGTTCACCTTTCCTGACAATACTTTTTGTGCATGTTTAAGACATCAATTTATCATCCGTGTAATTTGTTTAGCCGTGGCAACGCACGGGCATTTTTGCTAGTAAAAGTTAAAAAATCAAAACTGTAAATAGCAGAAAAGCTATACAAAAAAAGGTGGAGTTTACTAAAAAAATATATTGCTGAACCGTGTAGGAAAAGATACTTAAACTAAAGCGAAACTCCGTTTAAAAACGTCTGAACAACGTTTGAGGCGTCACATAATTAACTTTTTTCACCACCATGTTTATTGACAAAACAAAACTTGAGTGTCCTTTTTTTTCTGGACAACTAATCATGCGCTTGCGCTAATTTTACCACATCACGCTCGTGAAAAGCAAAACGCCAAAAAAGTTTTTGTTTGTTATCTACAGTTGCCGTATTGGAACTAATGAGCCAGAGGGTGTTTTTATCGTCAACTGATTGATTTGTTGGTTGGTCTGTCGGGCATTCCTAGTACAGAGCGTATGAACTGAACAGTTTGGTATGTGCATCCATACTGTGGATCATGAATGTCGCGAGTACCACAAGGTATACCGAACACTTTGTGTACGTCAGCAGCCCAGAACCTAATCCTCCTCTTTTGGTTTTTTTGGTCTATGACTATGGATCTGGATGGGACATCTATCCTAGCCATTATCCATTTGCTAAACTTCAGGTTCAGCTTGGCGAGATGGGGAAGCTTGAGCAGCCCAGAAAAACCTATTTCTTCCAAAAGAAATTTCTTGTAATCACTTAGCTCTGATATTATCGAAACAACCTTCTGGACTGAGGTTCGAGAAGTTGTGGAAGGTCCAGGGATGCTATTGCTGAATGCATCATCTTGCATAGACGTTCCACCTCGATCTTGACTGCCGGTACTGGATTGGTGTGAGCCAAGGGCGGACCCACCATCCCTGTTGCCCGGGCCAGTGCCCGGGCTTCTTCGTCGCTCGCCTCTGCTAATCACTGATTCGTCACGGCAATTTCCATCCCTCGATGGAGCTGTGCCCAGGCTTGAACCAGCCACTTCTTGGGCCATGCCCTCACGCTAGCAAATTTTGGGCCTCATACTGGGCCAGCTTCTCTTTATTTCTCCTACTGGACCAACTTAGCTAGTAGCAGATCGATCACATGAATCGATCCACACGTCCGCAGCAGCAAAAAAGAATCGATCCCCACTCGTCTCGTCTAGTCGTCTCCTTGCTCATCTCTTCTGCGACTGAAACCCTAGTCGAGCGCGTCCTTCCGACGGGAAGCAGTCCGGCAAGGTGGCGACCTCCGGCTCTCCAAGGATGGCCTCCGGCTCCGCCGATGGGGTCGATCTTTCCACGCATCAGGGAGTATCCGGAGCTGCGCAGCCCGCGCCCGCGCAGGCAGGCGGCAAACGGAAGCGAGGCGGCGGCGGCTCGGGCGTGACGGCGACTACGGCCGGCAGAAGTGCGGGGGAAACTTCGACTGGCGGGGGCTCGACCCAGGGGCGGCGGTCTGGCTCAATCTCGGCAGGCAAAAGACAGCTAGGTTTGCATAATTGCACTTCTTAGAATTGCTGTTTGGTTCCCAATTTATAATTTAGCACCGCATTTGCTCAATTTAGATTTATAATGTACTCTGTATTTACAATGAAATGAACTTGAAGTGCTATTATTAAACATAAAATTGTTTAAATTACAGATATGAGTAGCTTTTTGGTTGACACGAGAAGCCTACCACAACCACAACCTGAACCGCAAAATGAGGAGGAGACCCATGTGTTTAATCCGGATGATATAATTTGTGATCCCGCTCTTCGACGACAAATTAATGATTACCATCCGGATGTTCAAGACCAAGTAAGAAGGGCATATCTTTTGAAGGGTCCAACACAACCAATTGTGAACTTTCCCAAGAAGAAGTATGGAAATCGATCGAGGGGTTTTGTAAAAGATTGGTATGACAAGTATGATTGGATAGAATATAGTGAGTCTCAAGATGTGGGATTTTGTTTCCATTGCTTTCTTTTTAAGCACATGGGAAGTACACAACGGTTTGGTCATGATGTCTTCACCAAAACCGGATTTAGTGATTGGAAGCATGCTTACAAAGCTTTGCCCGACCATATTGGGGGCATAACTAGTGACCACAATAACGCAAGAATGAATTGTGATGCTTTTCTTAATCAAAGACAAAGTGTGTCTAGTAAGCTATCTCGTGCAACCAAGAAATCGGAGGAACTATATAAAATCCGTTTGACTTCTTCAATGCATTGTGCTAGATTTCTCATTGGTCAAGGCTTGGCTTTTCGTGGCCATAATGAATCTATTGGTTCATTGAACATGGGAAATTTTCTTGAGATGGTAGAATGGTATAAAGAGAAGGATGAAAAGGTGAAGCATGCTTATGGTTATGGTAGAAATTCCAAGATGGTTTCTCCCAAAATTCAAAAGGATCTTGCCAAGGCTTGTGCACAAGAAGTCACCAAAGTAATTATGGGAGAAATTGGTAATAAGAATTTCTCCATTCTTATTGATGAGTCACGTGATATATCCGTGAAAGAGCAAATGACGGTGATGTTGAGGTAGTTAGTGCTCCATTTTTCATAATTCAATTTGCTTATTGTTCCATAGCTTCATTTAACCTTTTGGCATCATTTTGTTGTAGGTATGTGAACAATAAAGGGGAGGTTGTGGAACGGTTTCTTTCTATAAATCATGTCCATGAGACTACATCGGAGGCACTAAAGGTAGCTCTTGTTGGTATTCTAGATCATCACAAGCTATCTATTCATCGTATACGAGGTCAAGGTTATGATGGGGCCTCAAATATGAGGGGTGAATTTAATGGCCTACAAAAGAAGATATTGGATGAAAATCCCTATGCTTTCTATGTTCATTGTTTTGCCCACCGTTTACAATTGGTAGTTGTCTCCGTTGCTAGTTCTTGCTCATCCATTCATGATTTCTTTGAGTACACCTCCTTGATTGTGAACACAACAAGTGCATCTTGCAAGAGAAGGGATGTGCTTACGGAAGAACATCATCAAAATATTTTGGATTTGCTTGAGAGGGGTGAGATATCTAGTGGAAGAGGTTTGAATCAAGAAACAAGTCTCACTAGGCCCGGGGATACTAGGTGGGGTTCACATACCTAGTAAGGAGGATTTCAAATTTGTTTTCATTTTGAAGCTTATGATAAAGTTGCTTGCCATCACAAATGAGCTTTCACATGTCTTGCAAAGTAAGGATCTAAATATTGTTCATGCAATGGAACTAGTTAATAATGTGAAAGATCGGTTGATGGCCATGAGGGAAAGTGGTTGGGAGCCTTTGTTTCATGAGGTCCAACAATTTTGCGGTTCCAAGGGTATTCCGGTGCCACAAATGGATGAAGAAGTACCGGTTCGGGGTCGTTCGAGGCTTGATGGGATGACATACACTAAGCTTCACCTTTACAAAGTTGAGATTTTCTATGTTGCCGTTGACAAGATATGTGTTGAGATGAATCATCGCTTTTCTGAAGCTTCTAGAGAGGTTTTAGTTTGCTTCTAGAATTCTTTCTCTATGTTTGATGTGGACAAGCTTGCTCTCTTGTCCACAATTTATCATGCGGATTTCTCTAATGGTGACCGTGCAACCATAAGAGGCCAACTTGAGACTTACATTCACCATGTGAGAGCCCATTCCGCCTTCTCTACTTGTAATGATCTTCAAAGTTTGGCTATGAAGATGGTTGAAACGGAGAAACATTTGGTTTTCCCTTTGGTCTACAAACTCATTGAGTTGGCTTTGATATTGCCGGTGTCAACGGCATCCGTTGAGAGGGCTTTCTCGGCAATGAAGATTATCAAGTCGAAGTTACGTAACAAGATGAAAAATGGTTGGTTCAATGACTTGATGATATGTTACACCGAGCGGGAAATATTTAGGCAACTTGATAATGATGCTATTGCCAAGCGGTTCCAAGCCATGAAGACAAGGAAAGTACATTTACCTAAAAGGCCTAGGCCTTGTTAGAACATGATTGACGGTATGTTCCTTTTCTCGTTAAGTTTATCTTTCGTTGGTACCATCATATAATATTCTTACCCAAATTTCTCTTGTTGTGTACAGACTTTAGGTGCATTTGGACATTTGTGCTTTTGTGGCCGACCATTGGAGCTTCAATTGTCTAGTACTCATGAACATTTGAGCTTTTGTGGTCCACCGTTGGAGTTCTTATTAAATATTAACAATCTCATATTTAGTATCGCTGAACATTTATATGTGATATTATGTTTCTATGTACTTTGTCCGTCTCTGTATATGAAAACTCTTGTGTTTCCCTAGATTGGTGTTTACATTTGCCGATGTGTGTGCAATTTTTTTTGTTCCACTTTGGCGTGCCCAGGCTTGGAAAATTTTCTGGGTCCGCCTTTGGTGTGAGCCGTTGTTTGGACAAGATGACGAACCCATTGACTGTGGAGAATACTGTTGTAGTCAGTAACGGGGAGTGAAAACAAACGGACCAAAAACAGCATGAGCAGTAAACGGATCAAGATAAGCTTTGCAAAGGTACCTTGTTGTTCTCCGGCGAGGCCCCGACGAGAACACAAAAGATGAACTAGATCGGTTTGAACGGCGACCGTATGAGGAGTGTTGTTAGCTTTCAGGAGAGGCGTAGTTAATGTGACCAGGCATTGAATGAGGTAGATAAACTGGGCATTAAACAAACGTTGACAAAGGTGAAGTTGGGATAAAAATAAACGGTTCTTTATTACATCA
Organism: Poa pratensis; assembly: GCA_947311845.1. NCBI lineage: Eukaryota > Viridiplantae > Streptophyta > Magnoliopsida > Poales > Poaceae > Poa > Poa pratensis. The sequence goes on from CAMZMU010000048.1 coordinate 25,738,852, forward strand.
TAGATCATCGTTTGACGTGGTCATTACATAATAACGGCCGATGGTTAACAGGATAAACTAATTATGGAAGATTAATGTCGTGATTACATAACGTGAGCTAATAAAAATACTAATGCTGGCAGGATCCCGGCAACCAGTGCTACAATTAATTCTAAAGCTTGATAAAAAAACAACAATCGCCATCGCGAGCATTGCTAACCCTGTGAGCAGAATGTTCTTCGTTTCCGAGTGGTGCTGCAGAAGCAGCATTTGGATGTCTCCAGATGGCTGCGCGGGAGGGGCACCACCAAATACATGGCCCCAACGAGCACGGAGATAATCGACGTATGCGCTCTCCCATTTCCAGAAACTGCAAGCGCCAGACTGAGCGCGGATGATGAAAATGGTTGCAGTCATACACTGAATCGACAAAACTAAAAAGAAAGAAAAATAGATTTGTCCTGGGAGAAAATCACATACCCCTTGAAACTGGCACTTGTAGAAGTGCCTGCCAGGGTTCTTGGAAGTGTTGGATATGTACCACTCAATGATTCCATGGTGGCACCTAGGGCATCGAATAAGCGGAAGGGGCGCGATGTCTTCTTGAGCACCATGGTTTGTTGCGGCACTGGATGAGGCTGAGTTTTCCGTTATCATCTCGAACAGTGTCGAAGATCCGGAACAAAATGGTTAGAGGTTAGAGCGGGTGGGGAAAGAACAGCTTGAGACAGGAATGGGCAGGATGAGGATGGGGGGAGATTAAGAACAGGTTGTGCCGGAGAAGAAAGGGGGTAAAGGGCACAACGTCTCGCTGCATTAACTTCTGCTTACGCCACATGGGCCTGGGGTACAGGATGCGGGTGGAATACGCGAATGATACGGTGAAAAATATGAAAAGAACGGGCTGGGATACGATGGGCGCGGAGAATCGTGGCCCTGCGCTGCTAACGAAGGGACGGTGAGATTCCAGGGGGGCGTCGCCGGGTGCTCCCTCGCATTTTCTCCATGCATCATGATTATATTCAAACAATGGAGAGAAATTAGTCAACTTTGATCCAAGAATTTAGGCAATAATGCAACATTGATCAATCCCTCTAATCTAGCTAAGTTTCCCTTAAAAAGCTCATGTTTGAGTAGGAACTAAAGCCCACCTTTGGTATTATTTAAGCTCAACCCTTTCTCAATTAAGCAAATACCTAATTAATTATCAATCCCACACTAGATTAAGCCCACAAGATGTATTTAAGCCACTAAACATTTATTAGAGGCCGTAGCCATCATTTTGAGCCGGAATCATGGAATTCATTTCTGATTCCATGCCCAACCTATTTGGCTAGCGTGGAATTGGACATGTCATTTCATTTGAAATTCTGACAAATGCCTATTGTATGTTATGCCAATTCCTATACCTAACCCTCTAATTTCACTTGGCATCATTTCATTTCCCTGCACCTTTCGATTATCCTGCTCGTTTGGCACCCATCATTTCATTTTAAATGATGATAGAAATTGGCATAACATACAATAGGTATTTGCTGAAATTCCAAATGAAACGACATGTCAATTTTATGACAGTCAAACAGGTTGGATATGAAATCCCAAATGAATTTAATGATTACGGCTTGAAATGATGACGAGCCAAAATGCAATACCTTCCGATGACTGATTTTTGGGGTGTGATTACGAGGGAATGTAAAAAAAATGCAATACCTTCCATCTTGTGGTGTGATGATGAGGGAATGTAAGTTGTACCTGACACACAGCCTGATGAACAAAGAGCGTTTAGCAAAACTTAAACATTGAAAAAAAATTAAGACGACTCCGCTGGGGATAGAACCCAGAATCTCTGGTTTCGTAGACCAGCGCCTTATCCATTGGGCCACGGAGTCCCTGATATTTACGTGAACTGAAAGTGTTAATAGTTATCCCCAATTTGGTTCGGAAGACGCAGTTATCCGTTGCCGCACCTGCTACTTCCATGAGCTGACACAGGTGAATAGGGCGGTGCGAGTTCAGCTACCGCACGTCCACAAGCAAACAGTAGAAAAACGTACGCTGTCTTTGAATTATGACAAGGTCGGTGCCATATATATTGTGTTTGCTTAGTTGGAAGATCTTAGCTTTTGCATCTTTCGATCATGTGGCTGCGCGCGGCTGGAGCAATGGAGCTTGAACGTCTTCGATTCGTGAAAGCACAAACACCTCCGCCAGCCTCACCATCACAAACGACCATGTCCGCGGCGCGGATCAGCTTGAAAGCTTAGCGAGGACAGCAAAAACCTTAAGCTCTGCACGCCTGCATCCTGATAACACTCGTTCAAATTCCACAGGCGAACTCTCACCTTCACAACAACACTCTTCAAATTTCACATGCGAACTCTTAGTATGTGTTTGGTTCTGGAACGAGGTGCAATGGAACCAACGGGTGCGTTCCGCACCTAGAGTCCATTCTTGTGTTTGGTTTGAGAGGAGGAATGGAACCAACTGGTTCCTCAAAAGGAAATATTCCCCTATTATGCGGAACGCACCCGTCCGGCCGAATCGGTGGAACGAGATGGAATGGCTTGGTAATCATAGGGATGGAAAAAAAAATCTTATCCTAGCCGGCCTGTTATCCACGACCTAACCCTCGTCTCTCCCTGGCCTCTCCAAAATGGACGCAGCTCGAGCTGGGCGGACAATCTGCCCCATCGCTGCTAGCCTTCCCGCTCCGGTACTGCGCCGCCGCAGCTGCTGCTTCGCTCGTCCCTCTCGCTCTGGAGCTGCTACTGCTTCGTTTCTCCTTGCGCTTTCTGTACTAGTATCCATCGGCTGCAAATTTGGTTTGCTTTGTGTTTTATTGAATTTTTTTGTGGGAGTACTAGTGTAAATTGACTAGCTCTTTGTAGTTTCGATGCAAATTTTTGTTGCAATCTTGCTAGCTGATTTGGATGGATTGGTTAACTCGGCTGTTGCTAGCTGATTTGCTAGCTGATTTTCGTTGCAATCTTGCTGCGTATGTACTAGACCATGCCTCGTTCCTTGGCAAGATGCTAGCAGGCTGAAACGAGGCCGGCTTCGCGCACGCAGATCGGCGGCGACCATGGCGGCGATCAGCTGGGAAACGAGGCTGCCCGTGCACGGGTGGGCGAGCTCCAGCACACCAGCGCCCTGCTCACGTTCGAGCTCTCTGCCCCTGCTCTATCCGCCCGACGGCCGCAACTCTTTTGTGTTCAAAAGAAAAAGAAAAAAGAATGCGTCGACCAAATGCGTCGACCACCGTTGTGGGCACTCGACGCAAATGCATGTCCGCCTAGCTCCGCCTTGCCCGGACCTCGACCCAAACGGACAATTTTCGTGTCTGTTTGGGTCGCATGGTTGGAGTCACAGGCGGAGCTTCATGGAGGCCAAATGGGCCATGGCCCCCCAGGTTTGGAGTAATTGCTGAAGAATTTTTTTTTGGGAGTGCTTAACTGAGAAGAAAAATAGCATTTGGCCCCCCCAAACATAAATATTTTGCATTTCGCCCCCCCCTGCAACCTCTGCCAAGCTCCGCCACTGGTTGGAGTCATCCTTACACTTTTAGTCGTTCCAATTCTCTCAACCAAACACGAGAACAGAACCATTCCATTACACTTTTTTGTTCTAACCAAACATGAGAATGGAACGGTTCCAGTCTATTCCATTCCACTTCATCTAAAAACCAAACACACCTAAGTTCCCTGGCGCCCGCGAGGCCACGACAGCAGAGGCAAATAGAGCGCAGACTGTGTTACAACTTATAAACACCACTAGTGGAATTTGGTGCGGCGACACGCCGCACCCGTTGTATCTAAAAATGTCAAAATTTAGAAATAATGTTAGTTAATTGCTGTAATTGGGAAAATTTTATTTTTAAAAACGTTTAGATTCTAAAAATTGTTGAAAGTGGGAACGTACATGTCACGTTCATAAAATATTCGGGCTTCAAGGAGTTATATTTTTTGTTTGGAGGGTTTAAATTTGAAATATGGATTGAAATGCTTCAATTTGTTTATTTGTTTTCCTAAAATTATGCCACAAGTTGACAAATTTGAATCTTCCAAACATGTTTGTTTTTTAGTCATGAATAATTGGTTTTATGTTTTGGAAATGTTTAGGTTCGAAAAATTGTTCAATTTGGAAAGTTATTAAGATTGGTATTTTTGGAGACTTAAATTTTAAATTTGGATTTGAATGTTCTAACATGTTTGTGTTTTTTGTACAAAATTTTCCAAATATTGGTTGATACAAAAAAGTCAATTTTTGTATTTGTTGTTGTAATTTTTTTATAATTATTTTGATATTTTCTAATATTTGTACGATGATTACCAAGTTAGTTCGAACGGTTTTTATTTGCTGGAAATTGTTGAAGTGAAAGGGTACCACCTGTCAGAAACCTAACGTTTTGAAATAAGGTATCAGAAAAGAGTGAAATTCACGTTAATTTATCTGGTGCGGTTAAATATTTATCGGATGTTTTCACGTTTGCAAAATGGTCAGGTTTGAAAGAACGCTATAATTTTAGAAGAATCGAATTTGAAGTTATTCTAAATATGAAGGCGTTATTTGGATTTAAATGCCGTAATATGTTTGTGTGTTTCCCACAAATTTGTACAAATATTTGACAATACGGAAAGTTCAAACTTTTCTTTTGTTGCCGTATTTTCTTTGTTTTTGTTTTTGATATTTTGTAATATTTTGTGGATGATTATTTATGGAAATGTTTCCATTTTTTGTTTTTGCTTTAAAATGATTATTGGAAATGATTATGTTGTTTCCATTTTCTGTTTTTGCTTTAAAATGATTATTGGAAATGGTTATTTCTTTTTTTTTTGAACTTGGATTGGATTGAGTATTTTTTTTAAATTTGCAACACTTGTAATAACTCCGCCTATGTTGTCTCAACATAGCCGGTCCCAAGCCCGGATAAAGGAGGAGGGTTGTGATAGGCTTGGCAAGCCAACGGAAAAAACCCAGCCACTCTTATGGAGATGAAACCCAAAAGAACCTCGTTGGGGCGTAACCCTCTTAGCGACGCGCCATATCGGAACCCGGGTGTGGTGTCAAATGGGCAAGGGCCGGGCCGCCACCCCCTTGGTGGCGCGCCGTATCTTGATCTGGATACGGTGATAAGTGAGCAAGGATCGGGTCGTCGCATCCTTAGTGGCGCGCTGCATCGACGCCCGGGTGTAGTGAAAAATGAGCAAGGGTCTTCGCATTTGACTCGACGAGTGCGGAGGGTAAGGAAGTTAGCCGAGCCTAGGAGGATCCGCTTAGGTAGCTGGAACGTAGGGTCCCTGACGGGCAAGTTACGGGAGTTAGTTGATACGGCGATAAGGAGGCGTGTTGATGTCCTATGCGTCCAAGAGACCAAATGGAAGGGACAGAAGGCGAAGGAGGTGGAGGATACCGGCTTTAAGCTGTGGTACACGGGGACAACCTCAAACAAAAATGGGGTAGGCATCTTGATCAACAAGAGCCTCAAGGATGGAGTAGTGGACGTCAAGAGGCAAGGAGACCGGATTATCCTAGTCAAGCTGGTTGTTGGGGACTTAGTTCTCAATGTTATCAGCGCGTATGCCCCGCAAGTAGGCCACAACGAGAGCACCAAGAGAGAGTTCTGGGAAGGTCTCGAGGACTTGGTTAGGAGAGTACCTACTGGTGAGAAGCTCTTCATAGGAGGAGACCTCAATGGCCATGTGGGTACATCTAACACAGGTTTTGAAGGGGTGCATGGGGGCTTTGGCTATGGCATCAGGAACCAAGAAGGGGAGGATGTCTTAAGCTTCGCCCTAGCCTACGACATGGTCGTAGCTAACACCCTCTTTAGAAAGAGAGAATCCCACCTAGTGACTTTCAGTAGTGGCCAACACTCTAGCCAGATTGATTTTGTCCTCTCTCGAAGAGAAGATAGACGCGCTTGCCTTGATTGTAAGGCGATACCTGGAGAGAGTGTTGTCCATCAACATAAGCTGGTGGTGGCTGACTTCCGTTTTTGGATTCGTGTCCAGCGGGATAAGCGCCCAAAAGTTGCTAGAACAAAGTGGTGGAAGTTAAAGGGAGAGGCAGCTCAAGCTTTTAAGGAGAGGGTTTTTAAGGAGGGCCCTTGGGAGGAAGGAGGCGATGCAAACAGTATGTGGATGAGGATGGCGACTTGCATTCGGAAGATTGCATCAGAGGAGTTTGGGGTGACCAGGGGAAGTAGAAGGGATGCTAAGGATACCTGGTGGTGGAACGTTGAGGTCCAGAAGGCTATTAAGGAGAAGAAGGACTGTTTCAGACGCCTATACCTGGACAGGAGCGCAACCAACATGGAGATATACAAGGGGGCAAAGAAGGCCGCAAAGCGAGCGGTGAGCGAGGCAAGGGGTCGGGCGTATGAGGACCTCTACCAGCGTCTAAACACGAAGGAAGGCGAAAGAGACATCTATAAGATGGCGAAGACGAGAGAAAGGAAGACGAGGGATGTCAACCAAGTCAAATGCATAAAGGACGGAGCGGATCAACTCCTCGTGAAGGACGAAGAGATCAAGCGTAGATGGCGAGAGTACTTCGACGACCTGTTCAATGGAGAGAATGAGAGCTCTACCATTGAGCTAGACGATTCCTCCGATGATACCAGCCGACGCTTTGTGCGGCGTATCCAGGAGGCTGAGGTTAGGGAGACTTTGAAGAGGATGAAAGGAGGCAAGGCAATGGGCCCTGATGGTATCCCCATCGAGGTGTGGAGAGGCCTTGGAGACATAGCGATAGTATGGCTAACTAAACTTTTCAACCTCATTTTTCGGTCAAACAAGATGCCCGAAGAATGGAGGCGGAGTACATTAGTGCCAATCTTCAAGAACAAGGGGGATGTTCAAAGTTGCACTAATTACCGTGGAATCAAGTTGATGAGCCATACAATGAAGCTATGGGAGAGAGTCATTGAGCACCGTTTAAGAAGATTGACAAGCGTGACCAAAAATCAATTTGGTTTCATGCCTGGGAGGTCTACCATGGAAGCCATCTTCTTGGTACGACAACTTATGGAGAGATACAGGGAGAAGAAGAAGGATCTTCATATGGTGTTCATTGACTTGGAGAAGGCGTATGATAAGATACCACGGAATGTCATGTGGTGGGCCTTGGAGAAACACAAAGTCCCAACAAAGTACATTACCCTCATTAAGGATATGTATGATAATGTTGTGACAAGTGTTCGAACAAGTGATGGCGACACCGATGACTTTCCAATTAAAATAGGACTGCACCAGGGGTCAGCTTTGAGCCCTTATCTCTTTACTTTGGTGATGGATGAGGTCACAGGGGATATACAAGGAGATATCCCATGGTGTATGCTCTTTGCGGATGATGTGGTGCTAATTGACGATAGTCGGGCGGGGGTTAATAGAAAGTTAGAGCTGTGGAGGCGGACTCTAGAATCGAAAGGTTTTAGGCTTAGTAGAACCAAAACTGAGTACATGAGGTGCAGTTTCAGTACTACTAGGCACGAGGAGGAAGAGGTTAGGCTTGATGGACAGGTGGTACCTGAGAAAGACACCTTCCGATATTTGGGGTCTATGCTCCAGAAGGATGGTGATATCGATGAAGATGTGAGTCATCGAATCAAAGCTGGTTGGATGAAGTGGCGCCAAGCTTCTGGCGTCCTCTGTGATAGGAAAGTGCCACAAAAGCTAAAAGGCAAGTTCTATAGGACGGCGATTCGACCTGCGATGTTGTATGGCGCAGAATGTTGGCCGACCAAGAGACGACATATCCAACAGTTAGGTGTAGCGGAGATGCGCATGTTGAGATGGATATGTGGCCACACAAGAAAGGACCGGGTTAGGAATGATGATATACGTGAGAGAGTTGGGGTAGCACCAATTGAAGAGAAGGTTGTCCAACACCGTCTAAGATGGTTTGGTCATATAGAACGTAGGCCTCCGGAAGCGCCATTGCATACCGGACGGATAAAGCGGGATGAGAATGTTAAGAGGGGTCGTGGTAGGCCAAACTTGACATGGGAGGAGTCTGTTAAGAGAGATCTGAAGGATTGGAATATCACCAAAGAACTAGCCATGGATAGGGCTGCGTGGAAGTTAGCTATCCATGTGCCAGAACCATGACCTGGTTTCGAGATCTTATGGGTTTCAACTCTAGCCTACCCCAACTTGTTTGGGAAAAAAAGCTTTGTTGTTGTTGTTGTTGTTGTTGTTGTTGCAACACTTGTAATAATTTAGAGAAGGTCCCAAAGAATTTTAAATGGTTATTTTGTTTTTTACAAATTGTTAGAAATTGGTTTGAAATTTTTTGGAGTTGTATTTGAAAAGTTTTGTAAGTTTTGGGAAATAGAAAAACAAAACAGGGGAAAAAAAAAGAGGGCCGGGCGTGCCGCGCAGCAAGCAGGCCGGCCCAGCAGGCAGCCCAGGCCCGCTGGGTCGTCAGCGTGACGTCACGCGCGGCCGGTCTCTGACGCGGCGGCGTGGGCGTCGCCGGCGCCGCAGTAGAGCGCGCTCGGACTCACGCGTGCGGCCGCGGGACGCGCGCGGACGCGGTGTGCCCGCCAGCGGCGGCGCCGCCGATTTTGAGACGCCGGAGCGTTGCCGGCGACTTGCAGACGGTGCGGCGGCCTGCGACGACGGCGGCGTCGATTGCGGCGAGGTCGCGCCGTTCCGGCACGCGAGAGTGGGCGAGGAGGGGGAGCGCGCGACGGCGGACGTCTCCGTGTGCGCCGATCTGGACGGGGAGGGCCGGAACGGCGTCGGAGCGCGTTGGCGTTGCCGGCGACGGCGTGATCGCGGGAGAGAGAGGAGGAGAGAGGGGAGTGCGCGCAGTTTTACGACGGGATCCCTGCGTTTTTACGAAATTTCGTTTTGGTCCTTGTCTGCGAGAAAGGGTGGGAGCGGAGCTAATTCTCAACTTGTGAGTGGCGTTTTTGAAAATATGTGACGGAGATGACGCTGGGGCCGTTGGATTGAGAATTGACGGCCATGATCGAGTACTATAGACTGCTACAGTGTACAACAGTACTACTGTAGCTAACACTGTAGTAGCTACAGTACTCAGGTGGCTCTCAGTCTGGCAAAGTGCATTGCCTTAATATAGTTAGTAATTAGTAATACTAAAGAGGATGCAGCATCCGGGGAGTGTCCAAAGTAATTGCAGTGCCGAGATAACAAAACAACACTGTAGTAGCTACAGTACTCAGGTGGCTCTCAGTCTGGCAAAGTGCATTGCCTTAATATAGTTAGTAATACTAAAGAGGATGCAGCATCCGGGGAGTGTCCAAAGTAATTGCAGTGCCGAGATAACAAAACCTACCAAGCTTTGCTGAGGGCCTCTTTTTCTTTTTCTTTTGCTATCAAACCTCTCAAACATAATGTTACAATCAGCCAAAAGGCTACTAACCAGAAACGGCGTCATCTCTTGGAACCAGCAGTCTGACACCGACAATGTGTAGGCATGCTTAGCACTAGGGGTGTAAACGGATCGGATCGGATCGGATTTTGCCTCTACCATATCCTTCAACATATTCTTTTCTCGGATTCGGATCGGATCGGATAATGAACGGTTGCGGATTCGGGGGCGGATAGATATAATCACGGATTCAGAACGGAAACGGACCGGATTCGGGGCGGAAAGAAAATTAGTCGGATCGGTATGCGCAATGTACATCATCAACCCACATAACAAAAAACAATAGCTCAACAACGTAATAATCTAACAAAGTTGTACTCTATTAGTTTAGGCAAATAGAACTAACTACAAATTGTGCTCCACAAATGAACTTCACAACTCAATAACTACAAATTGTGCTCTATTAGTTTAGACATTTCGGTAGAAAATCGGATTATTCGGATTATAACCATCGGATAATCCTAATTAATATTCGGATAATCCATATTCGGATGCTATTTCACATACCATATCCTATACCGTATCCGGGTGCTCAGTTCGGAATCGGATATCCTTATCCGACAGATTCTTCGGAACCGGATATGGATTCTTTAAAACGGATTCGACGACGGATTCGGTACGGAAATTATCCTATCCGTTTACACCCCTACTTAGCACACAGATCCGCAGAACTATTAGCAGCTCTCTTAACATGCAGAATCTGATCTGAAAGAAACTAAAAGCAAGAAGCAAACTCCCCAATTTCATCTATGATAGGCGACCGATTGATCTACATCACGACGCGAAAACCAGAGGTTAACAACCTCTAAACAGTCCACTACCATGACAACGTCTGAGAAACCTCTCTGCTGAGGGCCTCTCCTGTTCAAAGAATTTTCATTTGGTAGGGTTGGAATTATTAGAAATTTTACTCACGATATCTTTGTAACATAATTTTGCAGAAAATTATTCATTCCTTCAAATTTCTTCTAATATACAATTTTCTAACACTGCAATATATTCCAACTATTCGAGTTTCAAGAATCAAGCGTCCCTTCATTCATATTTTCATAATCCAATAAATCAAATCAAAGAATATTGAGACCAAATCAGACAAATAATTAACGTCCTGCGAATTTCATTTCACCTGCTTGCAATTTTACAGGCCGTCGAAATGGAAGATTAATATCTCACTGCACAATTTTACCTGACTGGAAAACAGCTGACAGGACAGAACACCACAAGCAAAATTATGTGGGCGATATATAATCGTCTGATGATATACTTCAGAAGGATCTCCAAATGCACACATTTGATAAACGAAACAGTTCACCAAGTAGAAAATTTTAAATGAGGGTTGCAGAACCACATGCATAACAAAGGTTTACCAACCAGATTGTAATATCACAGGGTTACCAAACTACTTAAAATAAGAGGACACAGGTTCCACAAAACTGATGGCACGTAGAAGCCTGATTTCTTAGTATTTGATCGGGGCCAGAATCTCCAGCTGAGTACCCAACTTCTCCTCAGCTGCCTTCTCAGCCTTGACGCGGAGCTTGGCCAGTTGCTTTCTCCTGTCATATGAGACCTTGGCCTTCTCCTTCCTCTTCTCTTCAAGCTCCTGAATCCAGACAACATAGAGCAATGAGACATCATTCATACACAATCACAGAAATGCCAAGTAGTAATTGCTAAAGTTAGCATATGGAACGGAGTAGTAAAAGTCAAGTATGAGCCTCAGAGATCTTGGTGGTTAAACATCATCAAGCGGGAGAGAATCCCATCAAGAGTAGCAAATATTTAGATAACATCACAGGCTCAACGCAAGATAAAAAGCAAGCATGCAGTTGAAACATGTTAACACAATGCAACCACTTAATCAAGAGAGGGAAAATAGTGGCCTCACTACTGTAAGTAGTAATATTGGTTAATAACAAAAGAATTTGCAAATAAATCAAGATATGGCATGATCTGTCAGAAGTAGCTGGTTCTTAATAATCATGAAATATCAGTGGGAATCCGAATGATTTTCTTCATCACCCAGAAACATGCACATCTCAAGGTAACAGAACATCACAAATGTACACACACTGTCTCCAGTAGAAATCAATTCGCTAACGTATTAAGCACAAACGCACAAAAATAAGCAAGCAATTCACCAAATCGAACAAGGCTGGCATGATCTGTCAGAAGTAGCTGGTTCTTAATAATCATGAAATATCAGTGGGAATCTGAATGATTTTCTTCGTCACCAAGAATCATGCAAGTCCCAAACCTAACAACGACAAAGCGCTTAAACAGTGTCCACTAAGATATCAGCTATCTACAGGGGATTTTACATGACAAAAGAAATTGCTAAATTTATGAAGAAATTAAGGTTACAATCGCATAAGACACCAGTGCTATCTTAAGTCACGGGTATAATTTGGCAATTAAGTAGCAGTGAGCATTGAAGAAACAGAGAGAAGCAATAGATTACCTTGATGGTGTCGGCGTAGTTCCATCCGACTTCTTTGGAGAGCTCGCCGAGGAGGCAGTACTTGTGACCGGCCTGGAGCCTCAGAACCCTACAAAAACGCAAGCCACGTCAACACCAAACTCGCATACACGAACGATGCCGAGATCTAGATGACAGGCGACGAGACTTACTTGAGCGCGTCGGGGATGACCATGCGCTTGGTCCTGTCGTACGGCGGTGGCACGCCCTCGTAGGCCTTGAGCCTGGCGAGCGCAGCCTCACCCCTCGCGGTCTTGTGCGGGATCATACTGCAGAAACACCCAACACGGCATCAGAATGACAGAATCGAAATGAGAAACGCGAATCGTAGAGAAACCAAGGATCTATGCGCTGCTTTCGTACCCGCGGATGGTGCGCCAGAGGATCTTGGCCGGGGCGCGGAAGTGGATGGGGCCGTGCGAGGGCTTGGTGTTCATCCTCTTGCGGAGGAAGCGGAGGTACTTCATCTTCTGACGGACGAGCCCGCCGGACATGCAGATCTCCTCGCAGCGGACCACCACCACGCGCTGTCCGTTGAGCAGCTCCTTGGCGATGATGGACGACAGCCGCCCGAGCATGTGGTGGCGCGCATCGATGACCACGCGCCGCGCGCTGATGCCGGAGCCGGACACCATCTCGCCTACTTACCTCGCGGCGGCGGCGCTGCTAGGGTTTGAAGTCGGGGGTGGAGGTGGAATGGAGTGGGGTGGGCGCTAGGGTTTTCTAATTTATAGATCATCGCGTTTAGGGCGTCTCCCTGCCTCTTTTGTTGGGCTGGGCCGGGCCGTAGTATTAATGGGCCATTCTTCGATTTTGAAGCTGTACTAGGTTAGAAAAAGTTATTCTGCCCTAACGGGCTTTCTGAACGATTTTGCCCGATATACGTTTGTACTCTATGTTTTCACAATTCTGCTAAAAAGATTAATTCAAAATATTTCTGTAAAAAAACGTGATTTCACAATCGTTTACCAAATAGATGGAATGAAAAACCTATCTGAAAAAAGTTGTATCTAGATGAGGGCAGAATTATGTTTGCAGAGTTTGTACATGATTCAGACGGCTGGTACAATTATTAGTAAGGAAGAGAGCATTTCAATTTTTCCATACCACATTATTTAATTTCCTTATTGTAAAATAAATTAAATAACGATAAATTTACAATTCTTTACCCGTGTTCTGGATGGCTGTGTTATAAATCATGTTTAGCAAATTGTGTTATAATCTAACTAAATAACTCCTAAATACAAAAGTAATAATATTGCACTTTCCACGAAGATGGATATATCATTTCTGGTTTTTTTTTGAACAGGACATATGTTTAAACTCATATTCTTCAAAATATCACCAGAAGGTAAAAATATAAAGGCGGTTCAAACAAATGGGGTAGTCCACCTCAATACTAAATGTTGTCTAATAGTTGGTACTGTTATGGTTTGCGATAGAATGATAGCAGTATATAAAGAGGGTTAGAGACGCTCACAGAACGGTGGACAAGAAAGATATACCATAATAACTAAAAATTGAACAAACAAAGATAGATGACAAACAATTCAAAATTTTGAGGCGCCGACACAAAATTCAGTCATATTCACTTGAGATTGTTCATACAAGTTATAGCTGTTGGTGCCACCGAATCCTTCATACACCAACTTCTTCTGTAATCGATGGTAAAATTAGTTGGGACGTCAGGTATACTGGGAACATACTATATGTTCCCCTCATGTGTGAAGTATCAACAGAAGATCGGGGGGGCCATGGTGAGTGGATGAACTACTGGGGACTGCCTTCCCTGCATACTGGGATATTCAGGCACGACAAGCGACTGAGGCGTATCCTTCGCCAGCTATTTCAGCATAGAAGTTCCAATGCGGATCACTCGGTGTAATGAAAGGTTGACCAAATGGATGATTGCGAACGAAGCACTCAACATCATCTGCAAACACGAGGTGCTCCAGATACACGCGAAGATCCCCACCAGGACCTGCTCAGGAATTGTAATTTGTAAGCATCAATAGTAATTGTACTAGTGTACAAGAGGTAACTAGGTCAGTACATCAACATGAAGTGGCGAAGGCATACCCAATGAATTGTCGTTCCAGTTAAGATAGTTGAACGGGTGAGGAAAAATGGCACTATATGGCTGCACAACGTAGGCATGAAAATGTTCAATAAGGGATGTTCAAATAAGGAGATAATACAGTAAATAAAACACTGGTATAGTAAAATGGCTGAGAAAATACCGGATTGCGCAGAGCCTTGTAAGGAGAATCGTCCACAAGCAATGTATTGGAAGGTGAAAATGCTCCCTCCTCCCATGGAAGACCAGGTTCTTCCTTATTCCACAGTTTCCTCAATTCCTTGAATACTATTGGTTTGCGCATGTTCTCCAATGTTTTGCGACCAGTAACTGTGCATTTAGACCTGTCCTGCTCGATGAAGATCAAACATATTAGGACCAAAATGACATGCAATTGAGCATGCCCACCTACCATAGGTTTGTTTTTGTTACCTACCCAAGAAAACAGCAGGTACGGTTTGAGATCTCTCATGAGGATGTCAACAACAGAATCAACATTTTTTCTGGAGAAATTGGAAATCGCACAATAAGTTACAAGAGAGCAATGAGGGAAGGAAACCAAATATGTGGATAACAAATCATACCGTTTCCGTGAGGACCATATACCTAGCTCGAAATTTCGAATGCAGAAGTTGAGAAAATCATCACAGTATGGTCTTCGGAAGACTGATAGAAAGTGTATCACTATATTAATATTATATATCGCCATTCTATATCAGCATTGTTGCAAATATAGCTATGAACGATTATACAAATAACTTTACCTAGTTTCCCTTGAACCTTCGCATCAGCCATGTGAGCATTGTGGAAATCCTCATTGATATCCGCAAGCAAGCCATTAAGATCTAGAATAAGAAGCTTTTTCTTCCGAACGCCTATCAAGGAATGTCTTGGTAAAAACGCAGCTCTAAGATTTTCGCTATATGCCTGAGAACTTGAAGGGCTTATTCGGTTAATGCTGTGATACGTCGAGAAGCATGTCCGTTCTTTCTCCTGCATTATATTTCTCTCGGCACTGGTATGATCAAAATAACTCCTTCCAAATCCATACTCTGGCATGGCGCCTGACCCATAGATGCCCGTACTGTGATGAACACCTGCTCTGAAGTTAGGGTCTGCCATTCCTACCTGAAAGAAGTTGGCACCTTCATTGAATGGATATGAAGGGCTTATGCGGTTAATGTTGTGATATGCTGACAAGAAAGCCAGTTCTTTCTCCTGCATTTTATATCTCTCGGTACTGGTATGATCCAAATAACTCCTTCCAAATCCATGGTCTGTCATGGCGCCTGATCCACAGATGTCCATACTGTGATGAATACCTGCTCTAAAGTTAGGGTATGCCAATCCTGTCTGAAAGAAGTTGGCGCCTTCATTGAATGGATATGACTGGTTCTTCTTATTTTCAGAAGGTAAGACATTTTCTTTTACAGCGCTACTAAATGGCGTATGAGGAATAGCTTCTCTCGTATGCTTAACAGACCCCAAATTCTTGCGTTCTTCTGAACTGTAATGCCTGGAAACAAAATCAGAAGGTTCGATAAGTTTTTCTCGAACTGGGTTCTGATAAAAAAGTTCTCCAGTTGTTGGGTCTAGGCAGTTGGTCCTGACATTTGCATTCTGATAAAAATATTCTCCGGTTGTTGAGTCTAGGCAGTTGGTATTGGCATTTGAATCAACTCTGACACCTTCAAGTGGCATCAGAGAGACATTGCTGCTTGCCGGTTTGTTGGAGTCAAGCATGCAGGTACCTAAGAATGTTGCAACATTCTCAGTTTCTTTTTCTTCAAATGAACCAGGCAGAACTTCATCATACTTCTTCTGAATGATACCGTCAACATTCACAGTTTCCCCTTCAGTAGTGTTTGCATTAACTACCACAAATGAGTTAGTCGGGGTTACCTCATTTGGATTTTTCTTAACCCTCAGACCCATGCATTTAGAAGCTTCCTTGTTGTTCTCAGTAACAATCGTTGTCAAACAAGAGTTACCAGTGCCACTTGGCAAAGGAAGATCCTGTGAAGTGCTAGTGTTACAAATACAATTATCATTATTCTCTTTTCCTCTACGCATTCTTTTGTTCCTTCTCATCCTTCAGACAGCTAGAGTTAAGAGAGGATCTGTTTTCATTTTCCTTCAATTCCTCCGAGATCCCTGCCAAACCGACATTCTTCCCGTCTTCACATGATGGGTGTTCATTCTGAAAATCAATATTAACATTAGTATTTTGAGAAAGGGACTATTAATACTAGTAGTACTTCCCAGTATGCGGCAATTATTATGTAAGCAACTTACATCGGATTTCTTTAGACACTTGCTCCTTGCATCTTTAGTTTCTTCCACAGAAATCTCACGTGAGCTGCCAGAATGAGAAACATGGACCTCTTTATTTCCAGGCTGAAAATTCCTATTCCTTGCCCCATCTGAGTTCAGCACCTGCTTGGAGGTATTCTGCACTAAACAATCATCCAGATGTGCTTCCAAACGGCAACCTGATTCGCCGTTTGAACCCCCTTGAGTTGAAATAGCAATGCCGATGTTGTTTTCCAAATTGCTAGCAGCGGTGTCATGTAGGCCCCTTTGAGCACCAGTTTCTGTATTTTCAGTGCTGCCTGCATATTAAGAGTAATGTAATCAGCTTATCTTTTTATTCAGCTATTAAATCTAACAAAAAATATCAATATCAACCCGATGTAGAAGCTCAAGCAAAAAATATAACAACACAAGGCGCTGTTGTTCTCGAACACGCACCCAAACACGCACAAATTTCACAAATGTTTGCAACAAAATCGTAATTATCAAAGTATCCGTTAACTAGGGTCGACCATGAAGGTGAACCCGAGAGCAGCAAGCAATACCGCAGACCAACGCGGCGCCTTCTGAAACGAAAGTAAGACAAGAGACGCTCGCTTTTTTGGTCCAGCGATTATCCAGCAGCGATGGTCTAATGGAGGAAGCAAAAACCCTCCTATCGGCCGCGCAAAGTCGTGGTGGTACCTGTAACGGGAGCTTCCTTGGGCGTGGTGCTGGCGGTGGAAGTCCCGAAGCAGGCGCTCCCCGCTCCGTCGACGCGTCCGGGACGGCGGCCTCCGTGTCCTTGGCGGCGGAGTCTCGGCGCTCCGACGCCGGCGGAGGATTCATCCAGATCTGACGTCGCGGCGAAATCCAAAAGGCAGAAAAGGATTTGGAAATTTGGGGACGACGGGATGGACGAGGAGGTCCAAGGTCCAATCCGTGCTGTTCTGGCAGAGGATGGCGTGCAGGTGCAGCAGCCTTCCTTCGGTGCTGTCTCTGCCTCGTGCTCTACCAAGGGCCACTTCTTTTGCAGATTCCTGGCGGCTTCGGGGTCCCCAGCGGCTGAAGCTGAAAGCTCCTAACCAGGGTTTCCCGCCGCGAAACTGTTTCGTAGTGTATTTCGAGAAACTAGGGGCGACCAGTTTCTGGCCAGCTTCCCGCAAATGAGGCGAAGCGGTACGTTTGGAAGAAAAAGAAAAGCAGCACGGAGGGCATCTCTCTCTCCTCGCAAATGAGGCGAAGCGGTACGTCTCGAGCCCGTATGAGCACTCCACCGTATTCGACTCGTAGTTCCCAACGTTCTGGGTGAAGGAATCGGACTGGGATACCGGAAATCGAGCTCGCCTACCTCTTCTTCACCGCCTCCGGCCGCCGCGTTCTCCATTCGTGTCGTCGCCGTCGGACCTCCTACGCGTTCACCGACCCCTCCAAGAGCTCCACGGTGAGTTCACGGTTCGAACGGACCCTCCGCCTCGACCCCTACCGCTTTGTAATGGGCCACCTCCGTGAGCCGCCGAGCTCCGCCGTTCCGGTGGTCGCCGGCGCCAATTCCGGCGACCATACGGCTTCTCACTGCCGCAGATCAACTCAGGACTCTGCCGCCCTTCCGATCCACGAGACCTCGCACTCCGGCGAGCTTTGGAGGGTCGTCTCCGTCTGTGGCGGCCGCCAAGCTTGTAGAAGCTCAAAAAGAAGTCTCCGGGGGCAGTTTCTCGAGTTTCTCTCCACCACCGTTTCCCCACACCGCAACGCACAAGCCTGCTTATGCAGAAGCAGAAACCCAAAAGAAGTGGCCCCAAGTCGTAATGGCGATGCGACAGCGTCAGGAAGGTGGGAGGCCGAGACGACCGTTCGATTTGACTTGACGGATTCGGGTCCATGTCGAACGAGGTTTCGGTGGGGCCGCCTTGGATGAACCAATAGCTCGAGCATCAGAATTTCAAATAGAAAAATCACCAGGCGCATTTGCAAGTGTCTTTATATTTTTTTCGTGTATGCCTAAATAGATAGAGCGCAAAAATAGCATCTCTCGCAGAACCCTCAAATGGGCAAAACTCAGAAATCCCGACGATTATATGGGCTTGGGCCGTTTTTTAAGCCAGATCAGAGCCCGTATAGCAGGTATACGACAACAACGACTCCGACGAGGAGGGGAAGCGACTCGTCGCATCCGACGGCGCTCGAAAGCGAGCGGCGCGCCGGTACACCAACTACAACCGGACGACGTCGCGTGCCCTCCTTTACCGCACGGTGCCGAAGTTCGACCACCGCCACGCGGCGCGCCGCTTCGAGGCGGGGAGCTCCTCCGGTTTGTCTCCGCCATCGGGCCGAAGGATTTCGTCTCGTACACCTCCGTCGACGCCATCACCGCCATGGTCTGCGCGCACACCGCGCAGGAGAAGGAGCTCCAGAAGCGTCGCCGCCGGGACAAGGACATCGACGCCCTCCTCTTAGAGCAGGGGGTCGCTGTCGAGCGAACAACGCAGGAGAAGGCGGAGGAGTGGCGCCGCATAGCCGAGTCGCAGGACACGGTCTTCATCGACCTCGCCTCCGGCGAGGAATGAGCGTCACCGCTGCGTCTCAGCCGCACCCGACGGACTACAGTGAGCCAAATTTTGTAACTAGGGTTATGGTGGCGACACATTTAGGATTCCACTCTGTATAAAAACTCATGATCATGTTCTTTTGCCGCAAATGATGAAGAACTCCACTGATGATCATGTTCTGTTTGTTCCCGCGAGTGCCAATTTTTTTGAATTTACAGTTCAATCTACTCCTGGAAAGTAGTTAAACAGCCGAGCCAATTGATTTATCACCGTAGTTTTGGCACGGGAAAGTTTCTTAATATCGTAGTCTATTTGTTACAGCATCGTGTGGAATTTAGTGTTGGCGACATTCAGAGTGGAATACGTGCATCAGACTGGCTGTTACATACAGTGTGTATTCCAACGAAATGGTATCTGTCACTCTGCCTAGCTGACTGAAGGGGGGAGAGATATCGTCATTCAAGGAAACACTACTGGCCATTACTAGTGGGTTCTACTTCGACCGTCCCGTTGCTGGTCCCTTCGAACTTGGGCACTTGCAGCTGCCTCTTCACCAGGGCCGTGTAGATGCCGTCGCGGTCGAGGAGCTCGTCGTGCGTGCCCCTCTCCACTATCTGGCCGTCAGAGATGACTGCGACAGTGTCGGCGCTCTTGACGGTGGAGAGCCGGTGGGCTATCACAAGAACCGTCCTCCCTGCCATCAAGGAGTCCATTGCATCCTGTGCAATATAGCGGAAAATGTAAATCACAGATACTCCCTCCGTATCAAAATATAAGACTCTCTAGTCACTTACCACACACATGAATCCATGTGTGTGGTAAGTGACTAGAGAGTCTTATATTTTGATACGGAGGGAGTATATGATTGTAGAATGGCAGTAAGAGAATTGTTTCTTTCGATTTGGAGTCTATGGTACCTGAACAAGATATTCACTTTCGGCGTCCAGAGCACTGGTAGCTTCATCCAAGAGAAGCACTCGTGGGTTCATAAGCAAAGCTCTCGCAATGGCGACCCTCTGCTTCTGCCCGCCAGATAACCTGATGCCTCGCTCTCCAACGACAGTCTTGTATTGGTCTGGGAAGCTGCATATGAAGTCATGCGCGTTTGCCATTTTCTGCATCCAGAAGTTAGTCAGATCCTGCAGTCTTGAGGTATGCTTAGTGTTCCTATATTCAGATACTTACAGCTGCTTTTTCAACGTCAGCAGAGCTAGCTTTGCCCTCCAATCCATAAGCAATATTCTCTTCAATGGAGCAGTTAAAGAGCACAGGCTCCTGGCTAACTATACTTACCTGAAATCGTTTAGTTGAGAAAGTGGACATTTAGAAAAAAATCTTAAGTCAGATATATACAGGTATAGTTATGAGCAAGATCCATCTCATGTTCCTAGTTTGTCAGATGCACAAGTACTCTCAGGGATTCACAAGTTGAATCTCGAACGGCCAGTGACACCAATGGGACACTATCAAATTAGTAAAACTACCAACTGATACCTACTTTCATTTCCACTCCTAAAGTAAGCAGAGTATTTCAGGATACTGAAATTTATAGGTTCATACCAGTAATATTTCCTAAAGGTTTCTGAATGTCAGCACAGCATTACAGGACTCTAGTTTTTCTTTTCTTTTCTTTTTTGCTAGGAGCACGACTCTCTAGTGACTAGACCACACAGTGAACCTACGAAGTGGTGCAGTTTGCAGAATCACACTAATATCAACCAGTTCAGGAATCAGGACAATGCCAGCTACTAGAACTTGGAACCTTGAAAAATTACTCCATAGCTTAGATAATATCCTAGTTTCCGCAGCATCATAAAATCATATTACAAAAAAAATGGTTGGACACCATACCTTTTGGTGGAGATACTGATGTGAAATTTCTACCAAAGGCACTCCATTTAGCAAGATCCTTCCCTTTAATGGGTCATAAAACCTTTCAATCAAATTTGCTATTGTTGTCTGCAGGAGCATGTAAAAACCGAAGTTATAAATGAAAGGCGCAAGTAAGAAATAGCTTTACATAGTATAACACTAAGCATATGCGATGATTATCATACAACCAAAACTAAGCTTACTTTTCCACCACCACTTGGCCCAACAAGTGCAACCTTTGAACCTGGTGCTAGCTTCAATGTGATTCCCTGCAATATTGATGACACCCGATATAAACTGAATTGAGATGCACCATGTATGCTAGTTGAAAGTGTATTTTGTGCTCTAAAGAAAACTTGTAAATGATTGTATACCTATCTTATTATTAAATATGCATTCTAATTTTACAGGTAGCAGTATATAGTAGGTTAGTAACAACTCTATCACTAAAAAAACCTAACACTCCTATACAGTTTAGAAAATACTGCTACATGTACTGTCAATTTGTGTTCACTCTGTGTTGTAAAAAACAGAACTACAAGAATACTTGACAAAACCATTATTTGGTAATGTTGTAATGTGTTGCCATCATGTAGGTCACCATATGTAGATATATTATTTCGTTTGTAAGCACAAAAGACAAACACTAAGTATCTTTCTTCGCGTGTACACTGGACATACACAAGGATGAAAGGATAACACCAGGCTAGAGTATGAAAAACTTATAAATGTCCATGTCGGTTGCAAAGAAATACAATGTGAAAATATTTACCTTCAAAATCATATGAGAAGGACGAGAAGGATATGCAAACCAGACATCGTCTAGCTCAACTTCCCCATCATTTTCACTAAAATGGAAGGAAATGTCAATAATACAAAACACTGCAATCTGCATAGCTAGAATAAACCAAGAAAGCTGATAGCCAACAAAACTCAAACTAAAATGGAAGGAAATGCCAATAATGCAAGGTATTGCATACTGCGTAGGTATAATCAGCAACAGAACTGATAGACAATGAGACTCACTTTTTTGGACATTTGTCCCCAGCGGTTGTCATTGAGGAAATACGGTCAATAAGTTGAAAAACTCTACGGCTTGCACCTGATGCTTTCATTACAGTTGTGTAGAGTCCCGACAAGGCAGAGAATGACGAGCCAACTGTATACTCAAGAGAGAGTGAATTGTTCAGAAAGTTCAGCATACACATAATCATGACAATGAAAACAGACGTGCTCCTTATACACATAATTGTTATAACCAACTTCCAAATTTCCAGTTGTAGTATTTGTAGAATACTGGGTTCAGTATAAACAAAATTGCTAGTGCTGAACCTTACCTGTAAGGCTGTATAATATGAATGATGTTAGAGAACCAGTTGTCATGTAACCGTTGATGGTTAAGTTAGCTCCATAAATAACAACAATAACAACCGACAGGGTTGATGCAGCATTAAGCCCTCCAGAAAATAGTCCAACAACTTTCTACAAAGAAATGCATAGTCAGATCGCTATGCAAAATAGTGCTATGCCTTCTATACGAACATTACAGTACTCACAGCTTGCTTGAGACCAAGTTTCAGTGTCTCGTTTACTTTTTCCCCATAGCGTGAAACCTCATGAGGCTCCTGGGCAAAGGCTCTTACTGTGCGAATGGCACCAAAAGATTCCTACAAGGGAGTAATTGTAATGCACAAATACAATTAATCAATGACTCCATGGTTGAAGTAAAAAAGGTTTCACCAAAATTCCTACAAGGTTAGAGTAACTAAAGAAAGGTTTCATGATTAACTAAAGAAAGGTTTCACCGAAATTCTACCATGATCATTAACAAATTAACATCAGATATACAAACCTCAGCTATGGATGAAGCTACAGCAGCTGCAGCTTGTGTCTGATGTGAAAGCTCTCGAAGAAAACGCCCAAATTACGCACAGCAACTGATATCGCCGGAACAATTACAAGCGACAATACTGTGAAGGAATAATAAATGAGATTTACTGAATGGTATGGATAGTAAATACTAAGGGGACTCTAAAATTAAAGAGAGTGCTTATGTTTCAAACTGCATGTGCGCAAGCAAAACTATCACAAGACCACACTTTTTAAGGAACCATTCTATGGAACTACAAACTTCCCATGTAACATGCAGAAGACTAAACTTTCTTCAGAACCAATGGAACCAACAAGTGGGGTCCACTCACCGCACAAGCAAGCCTGGTATCGTTTATTGATGTGGAGCTGGATACCGCGTAGGCAAACAGATTATCACATCTCAATCGGGTTCATGCTTGAGGTGGCTTGCTGAGGTGAACTGGCACCTCAGATCAATCTATATGCCCACCGATAAGATCCAACGCTCACTTGATGTGGACTAGGATATGGATATGATAACGTGTTTAAATGGCATCTGTCTCCACGTTGACAAACCCGATCAAATTTGGCTCATGTTTATGGAAAGTCATCATGTCTGGGGTTCTGACAAGAGCATGGGTTTCTGTTGGCTAGAAAAATGATGTTTAGTTCCTTCGAAAGGTTCTGTAGAAGGGCCATTTTGTGACAGGCTGTCTTTGAGATGTCTTTGAGAAGTTTCCTCATAATGATTTGACAATATCTCTCACACAAGCTCAAATGAAGCCATGGCATAAGCAACATAATGACATGCAACAAAGTTCTTAATCTATAGGGCACAAGCATAGGAACTGGTACTTACATGTTAGCTTCCATGAAGTTGAAAACATGAAGCAAGACCAATAGCTGTAGTAGTAACATTACGCAGTGCTTCTGAAAGGTTTGTTGTGGCAGCATTCTTTATTATCTGGGTATCTTCAGAAAGCCTGCTTAAGAGCTCTCCTGTTCTAGTCACATCAAAAAATGCTATTTCCTGTGGGGGCACAAGACACATGTGCAGACTTAATAGTAAGAACACAGCTATATGAAAGACTACAAAATAGCCATTTGGACAAAACTGAATGCACTTGCCTGGTTTATTAGATGACTGAACAAGTCCTGTCTAAGTCGAGCAACAACTCTCTCACTAGCAGAATTGAATAGCCATGCCCGAAGAGCTGTGCAAACTGACCTGAAACAGGAGCAAAGTTGGTTTCCAATATTTCAAGCAAAGTAACTACATGATTTTAGTGCATCAACAAGGTTTTCTATAAGGAAAAATGAATTTAGAGAGGAATGGTTTAATTATTATTACCAATTAAAATTGCGGCCTACCTAGATCCACCAAACACAAAACTGAATTAAAAAAAGATGGTTGTGTAGAACAGAGTATCCCTTTGCGATACTCAAAATCAGGTTGCCAAGAACACATACCCGGTAACAACTATTGCCACAATGTACAAAATCGTGCCGTTAACATCTGCCAGGGCTTGAGCCTTATCTTCTGGCTCCCGAACATCTCTTGACACAATATCAATTATCTTGCCGCCGTACTTGGGCTGTAGGATAACAGAAGGTGGATCCACCCATTAGGCTTGCATACAAAAACATGATCCATCTATCAGGACAAGGAACATGTGCAACATTGCTGCTCTTTTAGATGGAAGGAGAGCTTGCTCTGTACGGAGTACTATTTAATCATGTCACACAACAACCAATGTATTCTAAGTTTCTAACCACTATTTTATACTGTCACACAAGAACCAATGTACTCTGGTGACCACTATTTAATCCTGTCACGCGTGAACCAATGTATAGTGAAGTCTACTGCTCTACTCATCAGTCAGAACTGATTACTGACATAATATTACGCATTCTCTTTTTCATAACTCCCAGGTAGCTACAGTTTTAGCCTAATCTCAGTTCAGCCAAGACTATCGATCGGTGTTGTGGGGGCGGTTGATCAGTTCAACAATTAAAGCTAAGACTCGCATAAGAACGTGAGTAACCGTGTAAGGCTTAACCACAACAACGAAACTCTGCAGCAAACAACAGTTCCATCATAACAAGTGTGGAGTACCTACAACGAGGAGGTTGCTGAGAGACGCGACGAGCAGGGCGATGGTGGCGAAGACCAGCTTCCCGGCGTCCTTCTTTGCCTGCAAACCCATTTATTCGCTCGCGCATTCAGCATAGCAAACACACCAAACGAAACTGATAAACCTAGTAGTATCAGGCGGTGCTCACCAACTTGATGACCCTGCAGAAGCCGACGTTGGCCGCCTGAGAAATATCCAAGCAGACGAGGAGAGAAAGGAAAACGAACTAGTGAGTAGCCATGGTTCTAGCTGAATTCAGCTGGTCTGTGGAGAACCCAGACCGACGAAGAACTAGTACTGTAGGGGGATACAGTATAGGGGGAGTCGGGCGGGCGAACCTGGACGCTGCTGCCCTCCTCGAGATCGGAGAGGATCCTCGACGTCTCCTGCAAACCCGCGCGCGCGCGCGTGATCGGTCAGCCTCCTCCCAAATTCCCAATACAGACGGCGACGGGTAAAAACAGAGAACGGGAGGGCGGGGGAAGTAGGGAACCGGAGAGCCGCGTTGAGGCGCGGCGCCTACGGACGTACATACCCCTTGGTCGAGGAGCGGGGCGCGGTTGCCGCGGGGCGCCGTGTTGATGCGCATCTCCCTCACCATCGCCGCCGCCGGCGCTGTTCGCAGGTGGCTGGCCAATGGGCGTGGGGGCGGCCGTGTGGTGTGGGTGTGGGTGGGGAGAGGACTGGGGAGGGAGCCGGAGACGAGAGGATGATACGCTTTTCTGGTCGACCGATTCGATCACATGTCACGTGCGGACAAAGGGGGACGGACGGGCACGAGCGCAACCGGGACAGCTCGTATCGATTCCGACTTCAGACGAAAGAAAAAGCACGAGCACGATAGATTGGGACCCGCACTGCAGTTTCACGCAGCGATTGGTGGTGGCCCGATTCATGCTTGCGTTGCGATCCTCCCATCCCTCTACGTGTGTTCGGCACCAGCAGCACAGCACACGCCGTCACACCACACCGAGGCGTGTCCACGTCGTGCTTTCGGCTGTTTCGCCCGGTCTGGTTTGGTTCCCGTAATAAAAGCAGACTATTTTCGTGGTGGACTTCGTACGTCAACTAGAGTTTCTCTTCCTCCTCAAGAAAACCACTGGATCATGGGTCTCCATGCCCAACCTAGTACAGTATGTTCCCTTATTTCCCGAAAAACACTTTTTTTTTCTCCTGAGCACCAGTGCTCCCTTTAGTTAAAAAAAAATAAAAATCATATTTTTAAGTTTAAAAAAATCTGAAAAAAATCATGCATGTTGCTAATGATGTATCTATATTCTATACTACTATTAAAAGAGCAAACATGCTACGGATACATTAAATTTGAATCGTTCGATATCAGATCAATGGATCAGATTGTTTCAACAATGTTGAGCAACTCAACACACCTTTTCAGGTTGATAATTACAAAAATTGCCACCGCTTAAAAAATAAATTGTTCCGGCCAGCGAGAGTAGCAGCAGGGCCAGCGAGAGAGGAGAAAGTTTAGAGCAAGACGCGGGGACGGTCGTGGCCGGAAGA
Source organism: Poa pratensis (assembly GCA_947311845.1). Taxonomy (NCBI): domain Eukaryota; kingdom Viridiplantae; phylum Streptophyta; class Magnoliopsida; order Poales; family Poaceae; genus Poa; species Poa pratensis. The sequence goes on from CAMZMU010000048.1 coordinate 25,765,006, forward strand.
GGAGGTGAAGGGCGGCACCGGGGGCGAAGCTTGGAAGCTACCTGGCCGTGGAGGTCATTAGGTCGGGGCTTGGCTCGCCGGCCGGCCCCGCGCGCGCAAGCCAAGAGAGGAGGCATGGGACGGGCGGCCCCTGTTTCCGCTTCGCGAGTGTGCGAGGTGCTCCTGACCGCGGGCGTGGAGGCCGGCTGGCGTGAGCTACGCTCGCCGGCCATGGATGCATGCCACCTCCCTCCCGTAGAGACAGCCTGCCCGCTGCCCCTGGCGAGCAAGACGCCACCGCCCTCCTGCAGCGACAGCTTGCTTGCCGCCCCTGGCGAGCACGCCACCGCCGCCAGACTCCCCCGACCCAGCGCTAGCACGCTGCACGCGAGGACACCCATGCTGCCCTTCACCCGCCAGCCGCACGCGGTTGGACTTGTTTCAGGTTCGACGTCTTCCTTTCCTAAGATCAGATTATGGTTTGATTATTAGCCTATAATCAGGCCTGTGTATTCACACTATTCTAGGTTCAGTTCATGGACTTCAGATTATCCTAGGTTCAGTTCAATGTTTTAAGAAACAGGTCACTTTCTTCAAAACAAATCGAAGGTTCAGTTCATGTTCCAATCTCGGCTCAGGTATGGACTTGAATTCAGAGAAGATTATCTCAATGCATCGGCACCAAAGGTAAATAGAATTTTAGAGATTGCCCGTTTGAAAACTGAAGATGAATCATCGTAACATGAACTGCATGAACCGTGACCGCTACTCTGCAGCAGGATGCCCCTTTTTTATGTGTTGTCACATGCAAGTTGATAAAGCTTGTGCAGTAAACAGTCATTAGCAAAGAGTAAGAATGCAAATGCTGAACCGAAGTCCTTTCTTATTTCGTGGCACTGATGCGGACGATAAAGGTGTGCAGTCTATGTTGTTGCCTATAAACTTTGAAGCATCTCTTAATTTCTTTCACACCATGTACTTGTCAAAATATGGTTTTATATCACATTGTCTGAGAAAAGGGTTCTGAGTTCAGTTCAACACTACATTGGTTAAATCAAGTTGCATCCTCATTGATTAATTGATTGAAGGATTACATAGCCTGAAGTTCCTTTGTCGTGTGTGCTGAAAATACTCTGTTTGCAGTCAAATATCACCGGTGCAACTTTGAGATGAAGATGCATACATTTTTGGGTTCATAATCGGGACTTTTCGTCCAACAACAACAACAACTAACAGAGGGTGTTTCTGAATTTTTGGATCCAGAAGAAATAACCATACTGTGAAGAAGATGAGCCAATAAGCAATAAGCTCGACGTGTGGGCTTGGATTCAGAAGTCAGAACTATGTCTTGTGCGGATATGGTCCGTATGGAGCATCACAATATCTCTTCTTCGCATGTTCTCTACCTTGGTATACTTGTTCTGTGGTTACTGCTCAGCGGAACCAGTTTCTGGCCTGATCCTATGTTTCTGATAAATCAGTCTAGCAAGGCGAAACCAGGGAAGGATAACCTTACGACATTTAACATCCAGCAGAGGCCGATCCAAGCAACACCGACAGAAAGGAACGTAGACAGAAAGGAACGTAGACAATATAATCCCTTCTAGCACACTGCAAGTGGAGAATAAATACCCTACTAAGAGAAATAGATTAGAAAGAGTTTATGGCAGCCAGAGATGGTGATATTCAGCTTAATCAAAGACATGATCTGTAAAGACGTAAGTGGAGAATAAATACCCTACTACGAGGAATGGATTAGAAAGAGTTTATGGCAGCCAGAGTGGTGATATTCAGCTTAATCAAAAGATACGATTTAAGACACGATTTGTAAAGACGCGCGTTGCGCGTGCACGTCTACTAGTACTATTAAAAGAGCAAACTTGTACTTGTTGGGATACTTTAAATCTGAGCCCTTCAATATCCGATCAAACGGTTCAGATCGTCCCAATGTTTGACAACTCAACATTGTCCGTTTTGGACCGTTTTGCCCTCCCACCAAATCACATAATACTGCTGATGCCATCGTACCAGTTCGTTTTATTTCAACTTTGTGGTAATTACAGGAGTTGCCATTGTTAATATATCCAACTCCACCAACCGCGTCGACAGCCGAATCCCGGCCGCCCACCCCGCCGTCTCCGACTGCCTCCGCCACGCTCAGGATTCACCTCCGCAGAGGTCGGATTTGTTAATCTTAGATGCGACGCCAGCGCTACCTCCTCCACCCCGTCATAGCGCGACACCCACGGTCGGGCTCCTCACGGCGGAGCTTCTCGGCCGCATCAGGTGCGCCGCCGAGCTGGAGCAGCGCATCGTGGACTACCACCTCGGCGCCGGCGAGCGAGCGGCGGCCGTGTCATGTGCGCTGCCGAGCTGGAGCCGCGCATCATGGACTACCACCTCGGCGCCGGCGAGCGAGCGGCTGCCATGGCCGACGCGAGGGAGCCGGCGACGGGACCGGCTACTTCCCGGAGACACCCACCGCCGATCCAGCCGATCCCCCTGTACAGTGAGCTGCCGCCGACCTGCTACCCGCCTGACGGCCTCACAAACCGAGTCGCGACCGAGCCGCCCTCCCCGCCAGTCGACACCACCGACAACCCTCCCTGGGTCTCCCGCACCAGCAGCGCCCCTCCTCGGATCCCCTGCACCACCGGCTACCCTCCCCTCTCTTGGTTCAGCGCTGGCTCCGCCTCCGGCAAGAGGGTTGCATCCCCGACCATTCGCGACTCGCGAGGCAGTCGTTTGGGGGAGGGTCGCCGCTGCGCCCAGTCAGACTCCTGCGCCAAGGCCACTCCCAGTACACTGCTAGCGTGGATTGCAACGAGCCTCGGCCTCAACTCCCGCGTGCCGCCGGCGTGAACTCCCACGCAAGCCATTGTCCTCTTGCGTATCCATGGACGCTGCATCCAAGATCGAATAGGAGTATTTAGCTCCGTGAGGTCCTTTCGTTTCAGAACTTGGTAGGTGCTCTCTATCTGATTGCAATTATCTTTGTTCATATAGCAGGAAATTTTGGTTCTCTTAGATTTTTTTTGATAAACAGTGGCTGTAAAACAGCGTCTAATCTTATTGTTATTCAATGGGACTGCTGCTCTATGGAATTCTGAATTTATGCTTATATCACATTGAAATTATAAGTTGTTTATCAATCCGTGTATGATATAGATTACTGTGATATTAAATTGTTTTTATTAAACCGTCGGCTACTCCATTCGTTCAGCTATCGGTCTAATCCGTGTATGCACCATCGGTCTTAATTTTAATGGCTAAGATATAAAGCCTTTAGATGTTACGTAAAAATTGTCACGTACCTGTTACGAACGTACAAAATCATAGATGGCCACGTACAAGCAAGAAAGAGAAAAACAAAATCTAGATCTGTTACGTGTACAAGAAAAACTGTAGTATAACTGGATCAGGAGACCACGCATCAAACTGAAGGACTCAGATTAAAACAAAAAACTAGCTAGCGTGGCTGTATGGGTCTCTTGCACGTTGAAGGACTCGAGAGGGGTCGGAGGCCAGAGCAGATAATGTATCGGCAATTGATATCTGCCAAACCGGCCTGCTAATTAAAGAAAAAATAATTACGGAAAATGTATGGACTAAGTACTGCTTGAGTATTTCTCCACTACTAATAAACAAGCAAACATGACTTACGCTAAACATACCCCGTCAAACGAACACAGAACCATCAGCACCGCATGAGTTGGCCCACCGGACAGTGTAACCAAATCAGATCTGGTGTGCACTTAGTGTTTTACAATGACGGAAACACTTCACCCGACGGAATTCAGTTCCACGCAAAAAAAAAACACCCAGGCTCCCTCCACGCCGCACCGTCCTCACATCGCCGCCGCACGCGTCGACGCCCGCCCCCACTCCATCCTCCATCGGCGTGCCACTCTGATCTTCTTCCCGACCTCCTGGGTCGCCGGCGGGCTACCCCAACCTCTTCCTAGCCTTCTGCGCGCCGGCGGCGACCCCATCGAGGAGGTCCGCCATGGTCCTGCTCTGAGAACGACCACAAGCATGGTCAGATCCTTCACCGGCGAATCACCGCCGATTTCCGTTGCGTACGGATCCCTCTGCCTTCCGCGGGCGAGCCCTGCTCCTCTGACGCCTCGCGCACGGACCCGCTTCGCCCCAGCGAGATCCACCTCTGACGAGGTCCTTCTCTGCCTCGCGTTCAGCCGGCGGCGCAGCTCTGCCGGAGGGAGGTGTTCTTGTTCGGCACTCAGGGGTGTTGCGTCATTGGCCGTCTCCGAGGAGCAGATGCGTGTTGGCTTTTTTCTCCACTACTAATAAACAAGCAAACATGACTTACGCTAAACATACCCCGTCAAACGAACACAGAACCATCAGCACCGCATGAGTTGGCCCACCGGACAGTGTAACCAAATCAGATCTGGTGTGCACTTAGTGTTTTACAATGACGGAAATACTTCACCCGACGGAATTCAGTTCCACGCAAAAAAAACACCCAGGCTCCCTCCACGCCGCACCGTCCTCACATCGCCGCCGCACGCGTCGACGCCCGCCCCGACTCCATCCTCCATCGGCGTGCCACTCTGATCTTCTTCCCGACCTCCTGGGTCGCCGGCGGGCTACCCCAACCTCTTCCTAGCCTTCTGCGCGCCGGCGGCGACCCCATCGAGGAGGTCCGCCATGGTCCTGCTCTGAGAACGACCACAAGCATGGTCAGATCCTTCACCGGCGAATCACCGCCGATTTCCGTTGCGTACGGATCCCTCTGCCTTCCGCGGGCGAGCCCTGCTCCTCTGACGCCTCGCGCACGGACCCGCTTCGCCCCAGCGAGATCCACCTCTGACGAGGTCCTTCTCTGCCTCGCGTTCGGCCGGCGGCGCAGCTCTGCCGGAGGGAGGTGTTCTTGTTCGGCACTCAGGGGTGTTGCGTCATTGGCCGTCTCCGAGGAGCAGATGCGTGTTGGCTTTTTGGAAGGTAAATTGATGGACTGTCCTATCCTACATCATGCAGACAATGTATTTTCAGTTCTGTTAGTGATGTTTTGTCAAAGTGATGTGATGCTTGTCGACATCGCGCGCCTATGGTCTTTTTTGCACTGGAAGTCTCGGTACTAAAGATTTGCGAGTGTTTGAAAGATAGCACTGTTGTTCAGCTGCAATAGTCTTTGAAAGACAACATCATATCTACAACCGTAACAGTCTATGAGCTTCTGAACCAAGAATATTGTTCTGTAGGACAGCTCTTTTAATTGAAGTGGTGGAATTGGCGATTCTCCACCAGGTAATCTCCTCTGATGATTTTTTGTGCTTTGTGCTCCAGTTTCTATTGTATAGTTTCTGCTTTATGTAGTCCGCTGGACATATAAATCGACTCCAACTGATGCAGTTCTGCAGAAGGACAAATACTTTGGTACTGTTCAGTAAAAAAAATGATGACGCAAGGCTTCAGTGACCAACAATGAGATTGTTTCAGGGTGCGCAATACAGAAAATGAGAGGAAATACGACATACGAACAAACAGATGTCTGCCACTTCTACATGTGAAGCTCAGGGAAGGAGACAGAGCGCAAAAAAAGGAGATATCGAGTGAGGTATTGTCAAGTTTCTTTTAAACCAAAAATCATTTCTAATAGGTTTAGTGGAAACACACGACAAAGTTGTTATTCTGGAATATCTTAGTCAAGCTAACGGCATGATGAATGAACTGCATTATCTGCCATACTCTTGGGCTGTTAGTCAAGCTAACAGCGTGGGGAGATGTAAATATACTCTTGCATGTGTGTGCCCCTCCATGGTCAACCTGATGCATACATACTCTTGGTCTCTTGCATTTGTACACTCAACCTACAAAATGTTGTTATGCAGTTGCAGGGGCAACATCGTTCTGTATCTTGGAGTGGACTAGGTGTATCTTGGAGTGGACTAGGTGTAGCTGGTCTAACAAGGAGGCGGCTGGAGTGACCGGTTTGTTACTGGATTCACTAAACACAATATATATGCTATTTTTTTAATTAAAGAGCATAAACATGATATTTTCAGAGTTTGTACCCGTTTTTATTTAGGAGGGAATTGCTTGCACATAACCTTTTTGGATTCCTTTTTTAAGACGTGCGTTGCACGTGCACGGTTACTAGTCCCACAAACTGACAAACGTGTAAATTTTGGATTTGAAATACCTTATATCCTGAGCTACATAAAAATAACAAATCTTGTACTCCCTCTGTTCCAATTTAATTGACTTGATATGCACCACATGTGGATATATCTAGACTTGTTACATGTCTCTATACATCCATATTTGGTGCATAGCAAGTCAATTAAATTGGAACGGAGAGAGTATGTTTTAGAGATTTGAAAGTATGTAAAATTAGATCACACATTTGTCATTTTTGTATAGAACAAAATATAAAACATTTCAAACCGAGATTTTGCAAGTTCATGGGAAATATCATTGACAACGTGCAGCAAGTTTTTCAAAAAAAATTGAAACTTATAAATATGATTTTTTTTTAACTAGAGGGATCACTGGAGCATGGGAGCAAGAAATCTCTACTGATTCGATTATTTCACCTTCATACAGGGTACAACCTTCCAAGATCTTCAACAACATAGCATTCATCATCATAACAGTAGATGAGAAGATACAAATTCAAACCAAGAATTTCAATGCTAAACTCGAATGGCAGGAGGATGTCGGGAGGACACAACGCTCGTTAGATTGGAGGATGAGTACTTTCGGCACACATCGGTAAGATTGTAGTTTCAATGTTTTATTAATTCAGTTGTTCTTATGTCCCAGAGCTAACAAACTATATTTTCACTTCATAGGGCACCCCCAAACACGCCGAGTTCATGACAAGCCAGTTGAGAACTATTCTCTAATCAGGGACAGAGACAAGGGGGACGAGCAGGGGCTACGCCCCCCTATGCTCATGCTTTTCACTGCAATATTAGCCACTATGGCTGCTTAATTAGTGTAGTTCAACTTGATTAGCCCCCCTCATCAAAGATCACACACACTACTAGGCTAACCTTGCCCCCCTTGATCTCAGATCCTGGCTCCGTTCCTGTATCTGATGAACTTCATCTTCGGCTCTAATCGTCAACCCAACCCCGTCGTCCGAGTGGATGAATTGCAAGTCGTTCTCAGCAACCTCGTGGAAAACAAAACGCAATGTATCAATTATCTTTGGATGACCCTTGATCTCAAGATGCAATGGTTTAGATATTTCATGTGCACGCACATGCACTTCCTATGAGGAGTTAGCGATATGTTGATGATTATGATGCGTTTCGTGCGATGTTCTGACTATACACGCTCAGTTAGGTAATACTCGTATGCAGGGGCGTAGCCAAGCCCTAGGCTACCATGGCCATGGCCTGGGGCGTGGCGTCAAATTCCTTTGTTCACTATAGCTACCGTAGCACTATTATTTACTCCCTCCGTTCGGAAAAGGATGTCACAAAAATGGTCATTTTTGTGACATCCTTTTCATTTTTGTGACATCCTGACCATTTTTGTGACATCCTTTTCCGAACGGAGGGAGTACCATTTATTACTGTAGCATGAGCGTTGGCCTGGGGCGTTACATTATTCTGGCTACGCTACTGCTCGTATGTCTTAATGAAAACTGATGGTAGCTCTTTATATTTTACGAGGTGATATATACTGAACTCTTCTGATGATAAACTTGTGTTGCATCACTAACAATTGTTGTGCTGAACTCGTGATGTAGCACTAACGTAATTTGTGAACTGTTTAGATTATGTCGTTACTTTGTTGATTTCCTGATGAAATTTTTGGTCGACTGATGGGTAAAATCATCACTCAGCCGAAAAGGTTATCATATCACGGCATTGCACATGATCAAACGTCCATCACTTGCACGAAACAAACCAAAACGACAAATTGCAAGCGACCAAAAACACAATGAGTCGCTTGATGCTCCAGTCTAGTTCATTATAAGTAACCAAATAGACTGGAGAACATGACCCAAAAATCTTGTATAGTCCGGACAAACTCACCAAGATCATACTGATCCCAAAATGGCTACGGGTAGGCAAACACACGCTGAGACGAAGGAAAAAGCACGAGCTCGACTGATTGGGATCCGCACTACAGTTCGCGGCTTCGCGCAGCAATTGGTGGTGGCCCAGGCCCCGACCCATGCTTGCTGCTGCCCAGGCCAGGAATATCCGACGAGGCCAGGCCACGATCCTCCCATCACTCTACGTGTCTTGGTGCTCCGGCGAATCATCCGGCGTCGACCAGTCGCTGCCGCCGTGGTTCGGTTCGGTGGGATGCGGCACCAGACAGTGGCCACCAACAGCACAGCACACGTCCTGCTTTCGGCTGTTTCGTCCGGTTTGGTTTGGTTTCCTGTAAAAAGCAGCCTATTTTTGTGGTGGATTTTGTACGTCAACCAGAGTTTCTCTTTCTCCTCAAGAAAATCTCCATGCCCAACCTGGTATATTCCCTTTTTTCCCCTTCATACAGCCTTCCAAGATCTTCAACAGCATAACAGTAGATGAGAAACTCAAACCGTGAAATCTTTTATCTGGCAGCAAAGGGACAACTGCTTAAACCATCATTTCTCTTTATTTTTGGAAAAAAATGATTGTATTCCTTAAGACACAGTGCTATAGTTCAGAATCGCCATCTGAGCCGCAAAATTGATTAGCAAAACTTCACCTACACAATCTGTACATGCCACCACAACCACTGAAAAATGACCTAGAGCTAGAGCCTATAAACAAACACACGAGTCAAAAATTTCCCATCTCCATCCTCCACAACAGAATTCCTTGTGCACGTACACAACCATGTTCAGTCACCCAGCATCTATAAACTGATCACAGGCACCACAGCGTCGGTCTGCACCGTGCTGCTGTGCCTTCTTTTGATCCCAGCCACCACTGCAGCAGGCTGGGCCAAACCCCGCGGTATAAAAGCCAAGGGTCCAGCCTTCGCCTCGGCGCAGCATTTCAGCACGCCGTGTTCTTCAAGGATGCAGCCTTTACGCATTTTCGTCTACAACCTCAGTATGGTCCGGAGCGTATCACAAAGGTTCTGTATCGTCTGCTGCTCTTCTGTCGCCTGTGAATCTTGCAGAGGCATGTCCTCATAGCACCTACAGTATTTATAGAACGAAATGGGCATGTTCATACAATAGAATTGTTGCCAAAAGGAAAGATCTAATGAAATAGAGCAGATCGAACTACTCACGTCTTATGGTAAGCAAGAGCTTGGGCCAGATTCATCAATGTAGGGCTTGTCGTCAATCTATGGTGCACACCAGGAGGAAGGGGAACCTAATGCAACAAAATCCAGTGTCAGACACACATCCGGGCATGAGAAATAGCATCACTTCGCAGGTGACAAAGAAAACAGTCTACAGCATACTTCATTTTGCCCTTTGCGCCCTTTCTTTGCCTGCCCATCGCCACTGAATAGCTCCCTAATTGCCTCCAAGGCGTCACTTGTACTTGAACCAGCCGGGCCATTGCCTGCTACACTATCCGATACTAGAGCTAGCGGTGAAATGTCAATCGCCTTAAGAAATGGAATAGGTACAGTGTTTCCAGCAGCATAAATTGACCAGAGCTACAACAAGAAAAAAATATCACAATTTAGGAGTGGGGCGAAATGGGGAAGCATGCAATCGTAACAATAAATCTGAATTACTTCAGTCATATAGAAAAATAGTCGAGGTCTGACCAAAATGCACATACCTTATCCTGAACCGAAAATGCTTTACGGCTTGGGCTGCTGTTTAATTTTGTCATAGTGCTGGCAACGCCTGGTGATACAGAGCTGATTGGATAATCATGGTGCAGCACAGTCCCCTCTGCACTTTTGTGCTGTTTAACTGTTCCAGTCGAAGGTGGCATTACTTTTGGTTCCTGGGTATCAGGAGGTCCATCTAAATCCCTCTCTTTACTGTTATCACTATCAGCTGTGTTCTCCGCCCTATCAAAATAGCATAGATAAACCTTTTTTTTTATGTTTTGCATTTTAAGACAGGAAAATCACATGGGAAAATAAATTATGTTTCTCGTACCAAAATTTTGAAATAAGCTCGGCCCTCTTTGGATCATGTGTGAAAGAATTGATGCTACCAAGGCCTGGTATAAACTCTGTTCTTGGGAAGATAGATGATTCGGCCGCTTCATCACCATCTTCAGGATGAACTATCATTGTACCAAAATCACCTGTAAGCAAAAAAATTAAATGCTGGTTTCAGGTGCATAGCACAAGGCTGCAAAAACACTAAACAGCAACATGTTGACGCATCCCATCTGAGAAACAACAAGATTCTCCTCACAAAAAGCATTATAAGAAGCTATCTCAATCCTAGTTACATGAAATGATACTAGCAGGTCACTAGAGCTGGTATTTGCTTAGAGTGTGTCATGTTAAGTTCAACTAACGTATGCTACATAAACTTAAAAAAAAATCAAGCTTACATGTTACATGTAAGGCTCGTGATTCATGATCACGTATCAGGTTAGATATTTATCATTATTAACCCTAGTGGGAGAACAGAACTAATGAAGAAACTCAAGAAAGATTACATGATGAGGAATAGTGCCAGGATAACAGCAAATCTGGATTCCGTGTGAAATGATTGTAATAAATGGGGAACATGATCATGATGTAGGCTTGCACAATTACCTGCCCAACCATCATTATGTGTTTCATGATTTGACTGGGAGTTTATCGGAACAGTTTCCCCATAATCTTCATTAATTCGAACAGTTGCATCATACATTTCCTGTAAGATACCAAAGTCAGAAAACCATAATGACCAAAACAATGTACATTGATATAATTAGTAGAAAAGATTGTTGTACATTGTCAGTGTCAGGCGGCTGGTTTTGAGCAAGTGTGTCTCTGATCTCCTTTGCTTCCTTGATCTTTGCCAACATTTTTGAAGCTCCAGTGTTGCACTTCTCAATAAATTTGTGCTGCGTGAGAATTTAAGAAAAAAATGAGAACAGCACAAGTAAATAACTAAATATAGAAATATAAAATCATGAAAATGTATCACAAAGTTATGTCTGTGCACTAAATAAGTACCTTCAGCATCTCTACTGCAGCAGGGCGGAGTCTTGCATCTTTTGTTAGGCACTTGGCGATAAAATCATGGAAAAGAAGAGACCTGGAGGGTAGCATACAAGAACTTAGACCAACCGATGTTTCAAATTCAAATGCTTCACTGGATTAAGCCCAATCTTTCAGTGCCGCTTGACTAAATAAAACAACTTCATAGATCAGTATTAGCAGGAAGTGGTGGTTTGGCAAGCAATAAACCAAATTAAAGAAAATAGCTACGTGGCTACCCCTTTTAGAATAGATCTATAATTTCGCCATGCTCTAAGCAGTTTTTGAAATATGTTTGAGACTTTTTGTTTGAAAACCCATGAGAGCTTAGAAGGTCAGTCTAAAATATGCTACATTTTCCATATTAGAAGTGTCAGGATCTGATAAAGGAATAAATTAACAAAAAAAGTAAAAGAATGTGACTAGTACTGTTGAGTAATTGTGCCTTGTTTGTGCAAACTAAGCATCACAGCTGCCTTGGTTGTGAAACCAGGTAATGCACTAGTAGCCAGTAAAATGAATGTCGACTTACAGATAGTTTATTACAGTATATCAATTTTGCTACTCCCTCCCTCCGTCCGGAAATACTTGTCTTAGATTTGTCTAAATTCGGGTGGAATGTACACACTTAAACATGTCTACATACGTCTGTATTTAGACAAATCCGTGACAAGTATTTATGGACGGAGGGAGTACATAATAAATTGTGTCCTAGGTCGATGACAGCTACGTGTCATCCAGGGACTAGCCAAAAAACTAGCCATGAAATAGAAAAGGTTGACAAACTTAAAGTTGTGCACTATCTCAACATCTTTCCATTAACATGAAGTTGACAAACTTATTAGTTGTGCACTATCTCAACATCTTTCCATTAACATGAAGTTGACAAACTTATTAGTTGTGCACTATCTCAACATCTTTCCAATAATATGAAGTATTTTGTTTACGAACAAAGTAATATGAGTCCCGGATGACATCCTTGGAATTTCTTTTCAGATAGAAGGAAACCTGGGCCACAAGCCCTATGTCTGAGGTTTTTAACAATTTGATTTTAAAATTGAGGTCCAATTAAGTTTTCCATTAACCATAGAAGTCAAAAGGTCGTAGGGTGTATTCTAAGCCACTCACCACTTCTCCTTGTCCTCCAGCATTGGTGCAGGTTCACTAGATATCATGAAGATCACCTGAAGGGGGAAGTAGCACAATTAGCTAATGCACCAAGCCGAGCCCTGAGTGAGGATGACATAACGTAAAGGGATTCAAAGTGCAGTATATCAAAGAGAAAGTAGTTTTTGTTCAGCTATATTCACCCAACTAAATATACTAAAAGGAATCGAGAAGCCATGCACTTACTCTCATTGGATGCACAGTGGATCTTGGTGGCATGCCCTACAGTCAGAGACCAAAATAAAATGTTAGCTGATAGATCTATCACAAAAAGGGGAATAAAAAACATACTGTAAAGTTACAGGAAGAAGCAAAGAACATATTCTACCTCTGCCATCTCAATTGCAGACACACCAAGTGCCCAAACATCTACCTGGAAAAAGAACACGGAGACATGATTAACTTTGAAGTGTTTGCTATGATATATCAGAATGATAAATTGCACAAAGAAAACCCAACTCTCAGATGTTTTCTCAATGCTATAACATAGTATCTTTTGTAGTAGTGTCAGGCCAGAAGTTTGTCACATCAGGAACTATAAAGAAAAGAACAAAAGAGAAGACTTGCATGTTTGGGCAGTGGTTCTCCAGCTTACGTTCAGAACTTTAAATACAAAATCTCGATGCTAACTACCTTCTATGCCAACAGAGCTACAGGTTTAGCTTTCATGTCAAATATTTAAATAAGTTTTTAAACCAAAATGAACCCGAACATTCATACTTTCCTATTCAGTAACAATTTTGCAGAATAGGTGTTATGGCTCCTACGTCTCGGCACAAAATCCATAAATATAGTGCTTACTGCACCATTTTATATTGCTTTGAGACAGATGAGGGAGGAGGGAGAGAGATAAATATATGAAACCTTCCCATCATAACGACTTTCTTGAATGACCTCTGGTGCCATCCAGTGAGGAGTACCGATGAACTGAAAGACATAAACATGAAGCACCAGATTATGGAAGTTAGCATGGGTGCCACAAACTAGTCTCGGGGAAATGAGTATTTGTTTGGAAATGACACTCCAGACTAAGTTTATGAGTAAAACAGTGTTATCTCGCCATCAACTTGTATACTTTCTTCCGTTGTTTTTTATGTGAAACAGATTAGTATGTTAACAACAGTGACATGCAAGCTGGTGTATGCCAAGGTATGAAGTACCAAACAGAAACAAATAGATGTAATACTTTTCCAACACAAACTTATGGTCAAATTTAATAACAAATTACTAAATAACTATTCAAATATGGGAGTTCGTATGGTCAACCGTGATGAATGACTTTTATGTTTTATCTGTCACTTCCCTTTTTTTTTTGCAACAACTAATTCAGGAAGTTATGGAACTTGAGGATATATAATATAGCAAAAACGAACATGTTTGGAAAGAATACCGTGTTGCGCTTTGACATGGTTCTCGTTAGCTGAGCAGCTACACCAAAATCGCCTGTTCAAAACATCATTGTGTTGAGATACCAAGCCGAATTCACAAGTGAGGGCATATACAAATAATTACTAGTAAGTGAAATTAAAGCATAGCAGATAACAACTGTACTTACCCAACTTCACCTCGCCTTGCTCAGTCAGTAGAATGTTGCCACCCTTAATATCTCTATGAACTTTGAAAATTGTGTGCAAGTAAGCAAGACCCTACAGCACAAAATATGCAAGTAAAAGTAAAACTTCTGAAGATGACCACAACAGGGCAGCCCAAGTTTTGTCTTGAGCCCAGGCTAACTGTAGCATGCGTTCTAGCCTAATAGAGTGTTTAACAGAACTAGTGATGCTAACATGTAATGAAATATAGGTATCAATTTAAGACCATGTGCATTTGTGTCGGGAGAATAAATAAACCTTTAGTGCTTCTCGACATATATAAGCTATTTGTGGTTCGTCAAGGGGCTCCTCTGTAACGCCTATCAAGTCAGCAACGCTTCCACCACCACAGTATTCCATAACTATCTGCATGTAGAAACTCACATCAGTCGCAGTTTAATGAGTTGACAAGTAGGCACTTGCTGCCAAGTTAAAATAGCAGCTACGGCAACATTAATAAGAAAATATTCCCTGCGTTCCATATTAGCTGTCGCTGATTTAGCACGACTTTGTACTAAATCAGCGACAAGTAATATGGACGGAGGGAGTAAATATTTGTCAGGTTATTGGAGTGTACCCAAAGGTAATCTTCTCCTTGATAACTTCCAAAGTAGCGGACAACATTTGGATGGCTGCATTGCTGCAGCATCTCGATTTCTCCCCTTATATCTTCATATCCTTCTTCCTGATAACAAACAATGAATCTTTGAAGTTTAGACAAATGCAAAGCTCAGAAAACAGATACCTTTCATTTTTGTGAGAATGTAAAATTTCAAGGGAGCAACCACGGGGCACGCTCCATGCAGTAGGCAACCCCCACACCCACCTCCAGTGATTTTATTTTATTTTTCTGGTTCTGTTTCTTTAAACAGGCCCTTTGATTTTTTTAATGCTTTTTACTTGAAGGCATACATCCGGCGTATCGGCCGCTATTGGCTGCACCTAGTCAGTTGCGCCTTCGGACTGTCCATTTTTATAAACATAATGAAAGGGGACATAGGAAGGGCAGGCCTGGCGCAGAGGTAGAGTATCTCCACTTGTGTCCCCCAGGTCCTGGGTTCGAATCAGCCTCTTTGCATAAAAGCAAGGGAATGACTGCCTAGAAATTTCCTTTGCCAGACCCCACAACGTGTGGGAGCTTTCGGCACTGGGTACGCCCTTTTTCAAAGAGGGCATAGGTCGAAGCATGCAGCCGCCGCCCACTACTGGTTGCACCAAATCATGCAGTACGAAAGTGATGTAAAAATATATATCACCGGAGCGTTTTCAAAATCGGGTGCAGGGGGTGTGGTTTCTAGTTTTGAAGACATCAGGACGAGAAACACAACAGTTAAATCGATTCATAATTTCGATGACCGGTTCAGGAATTATTGCGTTTCGTATTTTTGTTCAAGTTCGGTTGTTCACACCACAGGTAACATGGACATCAAATATGTAAGTGGGGCAGGACAGATTTTATTTTAGTAGAGACGGGACAAAGTGGAAACATTGTAAAAAAAAGACTTGAAAACTATGTGGTAAAAGTATTTACATTGCTGCCATCTTCGGCAATCAATATTAGCGGGCACTGGACACGCTCATTGCCATGCTAATACTTCATATGTTAAAGCAAAGTAGAGCCAAACATAACATGTGGCATGAGCACAAACAAAAAATGTTGTCTCAATTAATGTCATGATTTAGTAAGAAGTCAAGACTAAAGATGTATCATCCATTTTGGTAATGCCACAATTATTTCCTATCGTGGGATTTCCTAATACTAAATATGAAATTGTTCGAAATTATCAACTTCAATGAGTATCTTATTAAAAGTTTCAACTAGATGTATGAGGTGAATTTCTGTTATGATATGGGTGTATCAGAAAGTTGATGAAAGATCTAGGTTTTCTCCTCTTTTTCATATTCGGGTGTCATCTTCCGGCTTTCGTGAGAAGAGATGTGACGTATATAGGCATATTTTGTACTCGTGTTCAAAGAGGGTCAGGATTAGATAGCATATCTGGTTCATGCTTTTATTTCATACAAGTTATAGTTGAAGACATGGTGATGTCCTTTGCACATGCTCACTAATTAGCGTTAATGATATTTGCAGCCTTAACAGAAAGTCAGAAATTTATCAAGAAAGAAACCGACCCCTTCTGTTAAGGAGATGATCTTGACAGCCACAAGCTCCTGTGTTCTGAGATCTCTTGCCTTGTATACTGCACCATATGAACCTTTCCCTGCATTCCCCAATTGAATAATTAGTTATGCAGACACCTAAAAAATTATGTCGAAGCATTTTCTATATACAGAAAAGGAAACATTATTAATTTCATAACAAGAGGCGCACCGAGCTCATGGAGCAGCTCATACTTGGTTGAAGGATCCTCCCTAGCAACGCTGTCTGGGACGGAGCTCATCGATGCCTGCCGCCTTGATTGCTGCTGCTGCATCAGAAGTGACGGCTGCCGGTCCTCCTCAGCCTGCCCGGCCGGAGGACTCATGAATGAGGACCCAAACCCCACGCCTGCACCGGACTCGCGTGGACTGGAGGCGCCGCTGGTGCGGTGAATGAAAGTGCCGGAGAAGGACTCGTGGGTTCCCGAGGAGCCACCGGGGCGGCGGATGAATGTGCCGGAGGCGGAGTCGCGAGGGCTGGAGGAGCCACCCGGGTGGCGTATAAACGTGCCGGAGACGGACTCGCGCGGGCTGGAGGAGCCACCGGGGTGGCGTATAAAAGTGCCGGAGACGGACTCGTGCGGGGCGGAGGCGGCGCCGGAGCGTCCGGTGCCGTGTACAACGAAGGTGGAGTACGGGTCCTCCTCGGCGGCGCGGGGGCTGGAGCGGCGCAGATCCAGGAACGGGGATCGGGAGGCGGCCGAGGTGGAGGCGGGGGCGCCGCGCTTGATGACGACGGTGGCCGAGAGCGAGGCGTCGTCGAGGTCCGAGGAGTAGGGGTCGTCGTCGTCGTCGAAGGACGCGCCGCCAAAGTCCTTGGGGAGGCGCTGGAGGAGCGGCGGCAGCGCGGAGGGGTCGTCGTCGTCGTCATCCTCCGCGCGGGCGGCCCCGCCCCCGCCCCCGCGGGCGTCGTCCTCGTCGTCGTGGACTACGACGGTGGAGTAGATGTCGGGCTTCCTGGAGCGCGACCACGGCGAGCGCGGGGAGAAGGCCATGGCGAGGTGGGGCGGAGGAGGTCGGGGAAGGTGGGTGCTCGTCGGGAATGGGGAAATTAGTTTAGTTGGAGCCAGTTCACTCGAATCTGGCAACATGGGCTACGCTTGAATGGGTCACCACATTTAGGCCCACTTGTTTCATATACAAGAAAAAATCAGCATACTGTAATATTCACAAGCAATCAAACAGATGAAAAAAACCTAAGAAACAGATTAAAAAAACAATACAGAGAGAGACCGGTCAATATGAGTGAAACATTGTGGCTCCAGGCTCAGAACTGTGCACAAAATTTACTGCCAAGTTTGTTACGATGTAAATCTTCAGGAACATGTACAGCTACTAGAGTTACAAGAGGAACTAATTCGCGAAAAAAATGTTACAGAGGGAGCGCACACGAGAAATCCTCCCTTTTATCCCCCCTAATGCAGCCATGCTTCTGTTCTGGATGCTAGTTTGAATCTACGCTGTTTGTTTCCAGAATCTGACGGACCGATCGTTTCCGCATGTAACGAACACCGGCTCTACAGGGGAGTGCTCCAGCCACCTAGGGGCACCAGTGTGGCCAGAGGGCAATCTTGCAACCTTTTCAGTAGTAAGTGCATCCCAGATGATAACCTGAAGGCCAGGCAGTAATGCAGTCAGGCATGTGCTTACGGTTTCCCTTCTGAAATATTAGTACTGTACCGGTCTGAATTGAAATCTACCTCGCTGTTTTGTTCGTCGTTGATAGTACAAACTCCTCGCTATCGTTGAAGACAGCCTAAGCAACAAAATCAATTGTCGTTGTGGTAACGAAGTTAGTGGTATAACTATAACAAGCTCAAGCTGCAATCTATTGCATTTCGAGCTTACTAGCTGAAACTATTAGCTGCCATTGACGCGAGAAGAGTAAGTATAACCAAATGTGTTGCATGTTAATCAGAATGAAAGAAAACGGAACCGTACAACTGACCTGACATCTGAATTGTCCGTTAACAGCACCAGCATATTGCTTCACAAGTCGTCCGGTGCCAACTTCCCATAAATTTACAGAAGAATCCTTCCCACAGGATAGGATGTACCTGAAAGAACGTTTTAGCCTTTAGGATTCATAACAGATAGCCATTCTACATGCGTAAACTTCTCTCAAATCCAGGAATGTTACTATAACTCAAAACGAGGAACTGATTCCTTCAATTAGTCTAGGTTCACAACATTGGGTTCACTAAACCAGCTTCTTTATTCAACCTAATCACGAATACGTGCAAAGTTGCAGATTTTTAACCACCGGACACAAAGCCTCAAACAGAAAAAGAAAATGCATTACGATCACACTAGAGTGGCCGTGTGACACCTCAGGTATGTCCCATACCTGCTCAGTAACCACGCTATACCACTGCTGTCCACGTTTAGCCTAAAAGAGATGATGGTACGAAGACTGAGATTTGACCATTTGGGACTGATCCACTATTACTAGGCCGAAATCAGGTTGGTTTATTACAATTAGATTCTCAACACAATTGTGAAACATGATATCTTTAAGACTTCTCATCTCAGAGTAAAATAATAGTCGAGTACTATCTTAGCACAGAAATTGTTCCACATATATCTTTGTTCTCCAAAAGACTTTTAACACATGTTGCCACTTGCTAACCTCTCGTCTTTGGTGAAAACTGCACTAGTAGCTTCTGCAGATCCATGTGCTCCAGATATGGTACGGACACATTCAGCAGATACTCCATCCCAGATGCGCAGAGAACCATCCTTAGAAGCAGTCACATACAAGCTCCCAGTATCCGAGTAGCGCACCTGTAAACCACAAAGCATGAAGCAGAGTGTGATGTAGGACAATAACTTTGTACTTCTCATTAAGATAATAACCAATGCAGGATAGAGCTTGTGAAGCAAAAGCAAGAAATTACCTGGTTAATGGCAGCACTACAATCCTGTGGATTTGCCGCTAAGTAGCATGTGAAAGTGTTCACATCATAGAGATGAGCAATTGGGTGATCAGTCCCTGCAAATATTTTACCAGAGTCAGCTACTTCCAAGGATTGCATATTCAATAGATTAATATGGCAATACCCTGAACTCATATGAAACTAGTGGGTATTTGCCAAATAATCCTACAAAATATCTACATGATTGAAGTACACAGTTTGATTCTGGAAGAAAACTCAAAATCCTGGAGTCCAGATGCTAAATATTATCGGTCACAAAAAATAATACATGCTATATAATAATACCTAAAATATAGTAGCAAGTTATAGTTCCGTTATCACTTCGAATATGGCGATTCAAAAAATCATGCAAGTATCATGAAAATAAATATAATAATACATATGAACAATAATTGGTTCTTTTTAATATATGACATGACAAAGTCTAAAACAAACCAATATCAGGATTGATAATCAGTGTATAACAGAAAGATTAGAGGTTACAGGTAAAATCCTAATTTACCGAAAGGATGACCATACCTGCTAAAATGTAATCCCCACAAGGATGAAAACATACAGATCTAACATTATGAGTATCCTGCTCAAGTAAATATTGGGGGAAAGAGTATTTAGAGGCAGAAAACACGCCATTTAGAGAATATCTGGGTAGATAGAGCATACAGTTAGTAAGCACTTCACTACCTGAATAACTCTGAATGCCTTCCTTGCAGCAGTTTTTGAGAAGTCAAAAAACCTGTCAGGGAAGATTCAAGTTCAAAGGACATACGACCTAAATGTGACGTACTTATATGTAAACAGTTTACCGTTTATGCTTAACGCATGTATGAACTCATAAAACCACATAGCAAACAACAAGGGTGGGAAGCAATGATAAGCATACTTTATTGTATTATCTTTTGCTCCAGATATCAGTATTGGGCTAGTAGGATGAAAATCCAGGTCATTGATGGGCTGCAAGCAATCAAACATGTTACGAAAGTAACTACTACGTAGAATATATAGGAGGAACTACGACTCTTTAACTATAAGAATAACTGGAGATTGAACCCATGACTTCGACCACCACAACCATGTGCTTTAACACTAGGTGGCAACATGGGTGCCCAACTGCACATAGAATAAATTAAACATGTTTACTTACTAATACAAAGCATTGTGGCAATTCAACCAACTGAAGGTAAAAAAAACACAAGGAATGAAGCAAATGAACAAGTTAATAGTTACCGATTACAAAGTTCTATACCCTGTAGTGGTGATTAAAGACATAGTAGAAGGTAAGGAAGTAATGGAACAGAGCACATAGACTAGTTATCAGCTACAAAGTTCAATACCTTGTAGGTGGCTAGCTACAAGAAGTTGGGAAGCAACAATCAAACTATGAATAGGAGTCTTAACAGGGAGCTATATTACAAAACAGGATAAGAAGAGCCATGGCCATTAAGGACCTAAAGAGTAAAATACTCACCTGCATGTGATCATAAAATGTACGAACCACAGGCCGGCCAGAGCCTTCTTTGGAATCCCCTAACATCGTCTGCTTAATTTTTGCAACCTACAAGTGGATCTCCAATACTGAGCAACAACTACAACCTAACAAAACACATCCCACACTCAAAGACGCAGTGACAAGTCAAGCTCACCTCAAAGAACTTAATCGATGTGTCCCCACTTCCAGTTGCAAAATATCTCCCATCAGGACTAAATTTTGCACATCGGGCAACATTCTACACAATATAAGAGTAAGTCAATGAAAAAACCTATCTATTGAAATTCCTAGCCAATCAGTCTATCAGACCACTATAAACAGGACCAATAAAATTACAGAGCTGTGTGAGTACCAAGTTGCCATAGCAGGCGCAAATCCTGCAAATGGTACTGATGATATCCCAGTAAATTTTGCCTAAAATTTTCTTGTCGTTGCTTCTAACATCCGTGTATAAGTGACACCCAGATTTACACTTAGAAAATACTGTCAACCAGTTGATTTTAGATTTAGTTCATGGCGTCATGGCGAGCTTATCTGGCGCAAGGGAGAAGTAAATGTAAAGGGCACCTTGTGATCAGAGATGTGCCTGGTCTCATGCTTGGGGAAGCTCTTGGAAGGGCCCCTAACATTCTGCATACTGCACATAGCTCACAATCAAAACCATGTATATGACCAGCAGCAACCACACACGGTTAACTTGTCAAATGCCATGACTACTAACGATGTTTTTACCTGAAATCCACGGCATTAGTGCCGAGCGGGCGCGCCAGCCCACCACCACCAACGCCAGCAGAGTCAAACGCGGCGGGAGCTCCACCTCCCCTCGCCGCTTCCTCCTGCTCGACCGCGAGACCCTGCAAACCAACCAAACAGGGGCGGCGAAGGTTTAGGTCCAGGCCGCATAAGCCCTAAGGGAGAGAGAGGGGAGCACCTTGGCGACGAGGCGGAGGAGGTGGTTGGGGATGGCGGCGTCGGCGGAGACGGGGGTCATGGTGGCGGCGGCGACGGCGGCGGCGGCCTGCGTGAGGTTCTGGTCGCGGAGGTGCGCCACGATGAGGGCGTTCACCTGCCGCAGCAGCTTCGCCTCCTGCACCGCCGCGTCCATCTCCGCCCCGACCCCCCTCCGTGCTGATTGCCCCGCTGATTTTGTTTCCCGTGGGGCGGCTACGCGAGCTA
Source organism: Poa pratensis (assembly GCA_947311845.1). NCBI lineage: Eukaryota > Viridiplantae > Streptophyta > Magnoliopsida > Poales > Poaceae > Poa > Poa pratensis. The sequence goes on from CAMZMU010000048.1 coordinate 25,786,596, forward strand.
CAGAGGACAGGACTGAAGCTCGGAATAGGGGTGTTCTTGAGTAAATTTAGCAAAAAATAACACGAATTTGAACTACCAGCTCATTTTGACTACTTCACGCTTAAATTTGTAGATATTTGTAACCAAAACCAACACGCATAGTTCTCTCAGAAGTTGAAGTTTTGTCGAGATTCTATTTCATTGGCGGTCATCGAACTTGTCGTTTCATAATATAAGTGTTGCACTTTTGAACTAACCCTATTTCAAAACTTATTTGGATTGGAGGGAGTAGCTATATTTTCGAACCTGCATACAGGAAATTAATGACTAAATTTATGCATGCAGTAACAGAATTGTGATCATCAAATACATTGTACAATGTGTTAAAAGCTTCAGCAAGCTTTGCTCCGGTGAACGAATTCCGATTTCACCACAATTATACTGTAGAGCTACTTTCTTTTCATAATTACCACAGGGAAAACCGTAGCGTGATCACGTACATTAGAACAGATAAATAAAGAAGGCAGCTCCAAGTAGAACGTACTCTCTCTTTTTAAATAGGAGTATAAGATGGTTTAGCCTTTATCCACATTCACATGTATATAAATGTATTTAGACATGTTTTAGTTTGTATATTCTGCATCTACTCCGTATACAACAAGTGAACATCTAAAATATTTTATATTTAAAAACAGAGTGAGTATGAGTCTACTGTCTAGGACAAGAAAAGACAGTACTTTCTAGGATTCTTCAGTTTGGATGGTCAGATCCTGTGTTCTCTGGTCCTCGTACAGTCCATGCACGTATTCCAGCACCAACTGATTATCACTGCCATTTTCAACTATCAATGACATCTTCCCCTACAAGACTACAATTATGGGGGCTTTGCCGCCTCCCCTACAATTCTCACGAATTCCTCTTAATTTTACAACGAAAAGGGGCAGTGTTCTCACAGAGAAGTGAACCTCTAGACAGGTAAGATAAAATCTGTTCTCACAATCTCAGAATGGAAACAGCACTAGAAGTTGGGTAAAATTCACAAAACCACAAATATTTAAGCAAAAACTACCAGCCATTTTCACTGCTTCACGCTGACATATGTAAAAGTGTGTAACCAAATCAACACGTGTAGTTCTCTCAAAAGTAGTAGTTTCGTGAACGGGGAGGACCAAAGTACCAAACACAACAGGCTTTGCAAGACAACTATTATTTGTCAAATGAAGGGGGGGCACGTCTTCTGGGCTTCTAGTTAACCAACTTTTATCACAGAAAACATTGTGGGCAACAATGAACTGCAGAAGGAAACACAAAATTCGGCGCCGAATAAAGAGAAACGAGCAAATGCGAAGCTTGCTCCGTGTCATTCATTACAACCGGTCCCAATCAACCAGCCTTCCGAGTTTAAAAGAATGGAAATTGAATACACCTGATCTCTCAGTTTATATGTCCATGTAAAATATTCTGCCTAATCCATATCTGTCACCAGAGGCAGATAATACGAGCCTCAAAATTTTCAAAATACCCTCTAGGGCACCGGAGTTTGTAAGAACCACTGTCTAGCTATCAAGTCAGCGAGAAACAGAGCTTCAGATGGGTGTCACTGATATCCCCTTATACCATTGTTGCATTTCAGCTACCAAAAACTTCCACCATTGCAGGAACCACATAAGGATTTCAGACCTCTTCAGCTTTAGCACAGACGCGCTCTGCGAAAAAAGCAGGAGGTAACTACAGTTAGGAATAGAGGAAAGTGGAGTAGTTTGATATCAGTTCAGAAAATGTTGAGTAATTAAAAACCCTCTAAAAAACTACAGCACTGGAAAAAGGAATATCATATGGAGTTTGTGCATGTTTGGATATAGAACTACATAAAAGAATTCTTTTATGAAATTTGCTTGAAATTTATAAAACAAATGGTTCTCATTCATAGAAAACTGATTTATTTTATGAAAATGAAAACACTAGTCATGGTCCCAACTCCCAAGATATAGACCAGCTTGACCATTTGCCATTCGTATATCCCAATACTCCTAACACACAGGAGAGTGCAGCATGCAGCCAAACATTTATAATGTGATGTTCTAAAACTTCAACGAGCTAGCTTTCATGCAAGGGGACAGCCTTACAGTACAGGGCCAAAAGGCATATAGATGCTCCACAGATTCAGACTATATTCACATGGTTTATATTGCAAAGGGGATTTTGGTAATAACATAGAAGAGAGATGAACAAATTGATGACAAGTGAGCACGATGGTACCAAACAGCCTAATCTTCATGTATGCACAAGAGTGTAGTATTTATTGTATGCCACAATGTATGCTTGCAAATAGCATTGGATATGGTGAATTAAAAAGAGAACATATCAGACTTGGAAAGGGGGGGCCATACTCAAATATTCGTAGCATACTATCATTGATGTACCCCAAGCAGATGAGCTGAAAAACCTTGGACCTAAACCTCTGTAGAAACCTTTCCATCCCTCTTCAGCAATCAATCTTCTAACTACTTCACCGGCTTTCGGCTTGTTTTGATTAACCTACATGACAAAATAGAAAAAATAATAAAGCTAATTGAATGTAAAAGCTCAACTGAAAGGATGCACATCATAGTTAACAAATAGAAAACGATGCAAATATCATGTTGATAAAAAAGAAAGCATCTGCTGCAAAGAGCATTCTTAACACATCACGAGAAAAAAATGAGCATTTAATATATGAATAGATGGAAGACAAGGTTGAACACTACAGTCAAGAAGTATGTTTGTGAAGAACTTAAAGTTTAATAGTTGCATTTGTCAATACAGATACAACATGTAAATATGTAATGTTTGGAAAGTTGTGAAGTGTGTCATCATGCCATGTCCTTGAAGAACTCTTAAGCCACTTTAAAATTGCTGTTTTTATGCTACTCACTATAAACAGAGAGGTTGTCGTAAAAAGCTTTCAGAAAAAATTCCCTTTCAAACACATAATAACTCAAGGTGATCCAGGTACCATAGCAGCTTGCCTTTCAAATGACCATATTATTGAGAATAGAGATAGATATTGCCTCATAAAGACTGCAATTCTTAAGTCTGGCTCCTCAGTACCATGTTATAAGATTTATACCAAGACGAACATCTTAAGACGGACATCAATACATACCCATGCTCCTATCAATACATAACAACGGTATTGGTAACAGAGTCAGGTTATCGACATCTTAGTGGAATCAACGTAAAGCTAACAAGCACTAGTTACAAGGGCAGTTCTGACAAGAAAAACTTTGTTCGGATCCAGTGAGGCAAATAAACAACAATAACCAGAAATATAAAACATCACCTGCAGCCTGGTTTTGATTGTATCAAGGGGGGTTGAAACAAAAGAGGTCATTGCACCAGCAATCATCCCACCTGTAGCTTGAACACCGACTATTTTCAACTGGCTAGGAGTATCTTCTTCATCATTCAAACGACCAAGAGCACTGCTTAGACAAGTAGAAGAACATAGTAGTGAATTCTCAGATAGTTATGCTAACAAGATAAACTACTAGATTTCAAATCTAGACCCGTTGATTTACCACCATGAATTAAGAAAGAACTCCCCAGAACTACACTTATGTGCTGGCTCTTGAAATCACTGAGAGCATACTACAATATGCCATTTCCATCAAGTTGTGCACACCATATTATGGATATTGTGTGTATCATCTTCCTCGAATTATTTCAGGTTGGCCATAAAGTTTTCTGAGTTCCCAGTGGTGCTGGCTCTTAAAATCATTCAGAGCATACTACTATGGCATTTCCATCAAGTTGTGCACACCACATTATGGATTAGTGTGTGTATCATCTTCATCGAATTATTTCAAGTTGGACATAAAGTTTTCTGAGTGCCCAGTGCATGATAAGTTTGTAGCCTAAATCACTTAAACTACACATTTCATCAGAAGCAACTATCATGGTTACTGTTTCTACTTAAGGAAATACAGAAAAAATGTGAATTGGTTACCAAAATAAATCAACCGTTTTAACGAAGCACGCCAAAGCAACATCAGTGTATTCCAAAAATAGATCAATGTAAATAAAGCTGTAGTTTGGGATTCTTTGACCATGGTAGACATGAAAACAAGAAAGGAAAATGTGGATATGTGATTCAAAGAGCCTATCACATAAAAAGGATCAGTTTCCAAAAGGTTGTATGATTAAACAGATTGAAATTGCCACTATATACATATAGGGTTTGCCTTTTCTTCTTTGTTCAACTTAACAAATCCATGAATTTAAACAGCATAACATGAAAGACTAAGTAAGAGAGCGAGAGACATAGCGGTAAGTCAACTAGACCATCACTGACCTCCAGATTGCACGCTGGCTGGAACCGTAGCTCGCCCACCACACAGCGCTAGATGGTGCATACATCATAGCAGACAAGCCAAAGCCTCTGTACAATCCCCTTAGGCCATCAGCCTTTATAATCTTTTGAACAACATCCAGTCCACCCTTGTATCTCGCATGACCAGAATATCCTTGAACCATCAATTTCTGGCTAACCTGATAAAGGCCAATACAGCACATGGTAAACGAGTTTCCCTCATAATAGCACAACTCTTTGCAGCAACATGGAAACTGGAAACAAGTAACAGTGAGCATACCACATCAATAGGCACAAACACGGCCTGCGAGCACAGAGACGCCGTCAAACCACCAAGGCCATTAGCAAGGGCAGCCTCCATCCATTCCGACAGCTCAAGTGGCTTGACAAGCTTAAGCGCGGTGGCCTTTGTCTTCTCGAGCGCCGAGAGAAAGATAATCCTAGCCGGGATAGCGCCAGTGATGACGGTCCCGAACCCCCGGTAGAGCCCCGGCACCCCATCCACCTTGAGGATGTTCCTGAAGGTGGCCAGGGCGTTCCTCCTCATGGCCTCCCCGGAGGCGACCTGCATCCGGGTCTTGACCACGGAGACCGGGTACAGCGCAACGGTGACGCCGCTGAACAAGCCGGCCCCACCACGTAGAACTTGGACATGTCGAGGCTGCAACAACATGTACACGCCGCAATTTGAGAACAGCATATCAATCAGAAAGCTAAAAATACTCCGTAATCGACCACAGCTCCCTCAATCGCGCTCCACAATTAGGGAATGAGAACAGCCGCGGCAAGTTGTTCCTAAATCGCAATTTCTAATATGCCGATTCCGGGTAGAGCACAGGGGCGAAATCAGAACTAGGTAACTCGGTGGCACGGGCAAGGGGGAAATTGCCGAGGTGTGGCGGAAGGGAAGGGGAAGCGGCGCGCTTACTTGTCCCAGTTGATCTCCGTCTGCTGGTGGAGTGAGGGGATCTTGGCCGCCCTAGTAGAGGTATCCATCGCCTCCCAATCCCGCGATCCCCAGGGGCGAGAGCGCGGAAGGGGGCGCGGGCGGGCGGGGGATCGGCGAGAATGGCTGCCTGGTGCGCTCGCTTGCCCGCCCTTCTCCTCTTCCTGCCAACAACTGCAGCTACTCTTCAGCGGGGAGAGGAGAAGAGCATGTGTTCCTCGCCTCCTCTGGTTCGGAGGCGTCAATGGCGTCTCGGGTGGGGGCTCCTCGTGGGTCGCGTCGCCGTTTTCATTTCTTTCTTGAGCCCAAAGGAATGCCGCGTGGTCGTTGTTGGGCTCCGTCCTGGAAGCCCGTTTGATTTGCTATTTTCTGGGAGATGTGCTACATGGTCGTTGCCACGTTCTACTCATTTCCTTCGGTCAATAGAAAATCTTGTTTTCCTCTCGTGATAGAAATGAAAATCGTTTCCTTTGCGTGGTTATCGGACTGAAAATTTAAACGGAAAATTATAAGATCCTACCGCCTGGTGATATGGTTCTCCGTGCAGTGGTTGTGGACTTGTGGGGTTGTGGGCTGCTATGCAGTTAAGGCTAGGGTTTCGTTCTCCCCTCCTTGGATGGCGGCGAGGGAAGAAGGTGGGTTTCACGGATCGTAGTTTTGCGCAAGTTGTGATTGAGAAGATGTGATCCAAACAAGATTCTTGCGTGATGCTTCGTCATGGCGACGAATCCTGCTAAGTTAAGAGAAGGAGGGAGGGTTTGGGCGAGGAAATCAAGGAGGTGGTCGGCCGCGCAAAATGATAGTTTCGATCGACGATGACATAGTGGGCATCGCAATAACTTTTGTGCTTCCAAAGGCGTCGGGGACGAATGGGAATTGAAAGGAAAATGGCTGACCATGATAGGGTACACCCCTCGGACGCTTCAAGCTCACCAACATCATCGTCACCTTCAACTACGCCTATTGGTCCTATGAAAATAGCTAGAGCAAGAGTCCTACAAACTAAGGTGAATTTATTCCTAGACTAAGGTGAATTTATTCCTATCTCACACGGATATACATTTGCGTGCTCGGGTACGAACTTCAAGGTCCTCTACAAGCAAGGATGGAACGTGAAGCTGGAGCAAAAAAGAAGAGAAGAAAAAGGAAGAAACTGGCACATAATCCAGACATCATAATGCCCAGCACTGAGCCAGTGGACTGTCTGATGCCTGAAGACCTGCGAGCACACGGACTGCCGAACATGTGCCATACACATCCGGCACCTATATGGTGAGTCTGTCCCAAGCCCTAGTGATATGAGCATTGTCGGACATATGTGGACATGTCCAACACCTATTTGGCGAGCTTCAGGTGATAAGACGATGTCGAACTATTCGGCGAGCACCTGCCAGGCTATTGGGCTTCTATCGCCAACGCCACAAAAGTACCTCATGATGAAGATATATACTCCCTCCGTTTCACAATATAAGATGTTCTAGCCATTTGTCACATGCACATGTGTACACATGTATCTAGACACATTTTAGTATTTACTAGTTGAATGCCCGTGCGTTGCTACGGTCACTCGAGAGTTTTTACTCTATGGACATGTAAACATGATAGTGCACGTTAAAATTCACGTATTTAAAAAAAATTAAGATTCCACTTCTGATATGTGTTCCTTGTGGTGGAACCGGCCCACCCAGATTCAAGTCCCAGACTTGGCATGGGTGCTCGCATTTTTCTGGATTTTCCAGGATTTAACCGGCGCTATGCTTTCAGTGGTAGGTGACGTGCCCGTCAACAGCGAGGCGCCCGTGGTGACTTCGTCAACCTCAAGATCTGCCGGACCAGTCTCTCGAAGGTGCTCATAGGGGTAGGGTTTGCGTGCGTGCGTTAATAGGGGTGTCTGTACGTGCGTGTTTGTGAGCGTTTGCGTCTGTACTGTGTTTCTCAAAAAAAAAACTTTAATGTGAGGACATATGAATTGAAAGAATGAACCAAGTAATTGCCTACTGTGAACTAAACTACCTAGTAGTTATCCATGACCGTGGAAGTACCAATGGTAGAGGGGACAATTTGCAATATAAGTTTAGCCAAAGATCCTAGCACTTCACGTATACAAATACACTTTATTTCTTGCTTAACTAAAAAGTTTCTTAGAGAATCTGCAAAGATATGTATTGACCTAAAGGTATGGATGCTAAATGTATATGCCTGCATTATAGGCACCGCAGAATTATATTAATCAAATGCAGCCATTGTGACAATCACAGAAAGAAAAGCAATTTATCTTGAAACGATTCTAAGTCCCCTGCAATGTCTGTATCTTGGGGGATGACACCAACCACTGAATCTTGGCTCGAAGATTCGGAAATAAGCAGGACAATGTCTGTATCTTGATATGTTTGGAGAGGTTGGTGCTCTATGCAACATGCCCTAGCCATTTACTTACCGCACAGCTGAACTGTCACAACTCCTGAGAATAAGCAGGACAAAACTTAGAGAGACGACTAAAAATCAGAGGGAAGACGATAACATTTATAAGAGCATTCTACGCCAGGTATATTTTAAATACACATTCAACAGATAAATTCGTCAAACAGAAGTTACCAAGATTTTATGCCAATGTACCGAAACTGAAGCTACATGGAAATTTAGCTGAAGTCAATCAACCAGACCAAAGATTCTTGAGCAATTGTGATCTATTTTCATATTCCTGGAGAAGAACCGATGTTAATTACCAAGGTCACAGCCAGAAAAGTATAGATTTCAGTAACAAAAAATGCACATATTGTCCACTCAATCCCCCAACAGTAACCAAATTTATCTAAATCTCCCAATTTCTCACAGCAGTCGGACCCTCCTCTGCATCTATCGAGTGCTGCTCTCCCCTCTCCTGACACCACCTCACGGTCTCCCCTCCCGTCTCCTTCCACCACCACATGCATGCACTCAATTGGGTGATCATCAAATTAATCCTTGTCAAATATCTTAACTTGCTTCATTGCTGTTGCAAGCATGTCCCTTCCTTTTCACGGCTATGAACTAATCATAGTGATCACATACCTGAAACAAAAAGAACATATGTGTATTAGCTTTTCTAATAAGAACATGGGTGCTTCTATTGCTAGAAAACATGCAAGTGGTCCAGCTGAAAACTGACCATCGGCTCACACACTCAACTGCGAGATGCCCAGAACAGCCTGGCGAAAACTTATAAGCACAAACAGATTTTCTGAACTCCAACAAATATCAATCTACAATCGTGCCAGTCCTTGGTGGTCACAGCTGCAAGCCTCCCAGTTTCCAGATCAATCTAACACAATCTAACACAGGGGAAAAAAAGACAGCATAGCTACGTCCATATGCTCTACTTGATTGGGCATCGAGGCTGCCGGCAGAGCTGAGAAGAGGGGACAGCAGACTAATCGTTGTTTACACTTAAATGTCATTGAAAGCTGATTAATGAAGTTCCACATCCACCAAAAAAGAAAAACAACAACTATAGGCAGACATAATTTTGAACTTTCTTTGCCAAATCAAAGATGCGGAGTAAGCAAGCAGCTACAATCAGTAACTCAATTCCCTGTTGTTCTTGGTACCCTACTCACATTAGATAAGGGGATAAAGGTTACCAGGCTTGAACTTGCTAGAATTCAAAACATTGGGCCAAATAGTGACGAATGATGTTAATCAGGCATCTTTATATTTCTATTACAATTCCACAAGTTGATTTTCCTACTTAAGCCTAGTAACACATGGGAACATCTCCAAGGGCAAGGAGTTCATCCACCAAAGTAGAGCATCTTCATCTTCGCATGATCAAACTATACTTTGTTCTATTGTACTAAGCTCGAAATAGAGTCTACTATGCACAAATTGTGTATATGACTTGCCCGGTTCAGAATGTAGAGTAATTTTCTCCAATTTTAGCATTATCAAACAATTAGGAGCATACTAAAAGTACAAGTGCACTCACACAGGAAGGGAGAGTGACTTACATGGGAGATTAGGAGCATCTCAGCTTCTGGCGGTGTTCAGTGGCTGCGGCAGTTTGGCATAATCACTACGTACATGAGAAACTCATCTTTTGCTCATAACCTTATGATCAGAATACAGATAGACATGATTCTTGCAGTTTTGGTATAATCACTCCGCACAAATGTAAGCACTTAAACATCATGAATTGAAGACTCGACTCTAAAGAATACAATTAATTTTTATACACTACAACAGTATGGACTGGAGTAGCAGCAGTACCAGATGCAGCACAGAACAATTGTTGATCATTGGCAGATAGAGCAGGAGTAGGATGGGTGGAGCCTCGAGGACGCGTAGGAGCATGAGAGGCACTGACCCACGCGCCATGTTGCTACTATGGTCGTGCCCCTGGTAGCTTCAGTCGAGTGGTCGTGAAACCTGGTCGCTGCTCTGATCGTGCTCCTGCAATTGAAGAGAGGAAAGTGAGCCCATGTGAACAGAACAAAAGCGTGTTGTGCAGTACAGGGAGACACCACCACCGTACCCTGAGAACTGAGGAGTAACAACTGATGTTAACACAGCTGCAAACCAACAAAATTCAGATGCAATGATCTGAGTGTTGTGCTCGCAGAATTAAGATGCCATAACCAACTGGCCATGAGTGTTGTTCTGGGAGCAACCATATGAACAAAATTGCAATTAGAAGTACTGCCAACGAACAAAATGCAGATGTACTAAAGTAACAAGAACGTGCAGACGATACTACGATATTGAGCTCGGGGTCTGTTTGAAACTGTCCATGGTTGTCAGGTTTACAGTATCAGTATTTAATTCTTGACACTTCTTCAAAATTTCGCCGACTTTTTATCGTCACTTTCAATCTAGTCTAAGACAGGTAACTATCTCCCTTTTTCTCACAAAAGGCATAGCAGCCTAAAGGACACTACAGGTCAGTCGCCAATGGAATTTAATAATTTGGACATTATCTTATTATGTGCCAAATTACGTATCTACACAAAACGTAGACCAATTCTCCACTGATATGCAAACAGAGAGAAAAATTCTGACCAAAAAAGTGTAGCACATCACCTTGTCCGTGCTTGGAAACGAAGAAGACAACATCAGGTGCTCCGGGAGAATGCATGACCGCAACAGGAGGAAGCCGACAGGAACACAGGGAGGATAGCCGCAGGACCTCCAGGGAGGAAACCATCAGGACATGGGCGGCAGATGGTGGAAGCTTCTTGAATACAAATCGGAGAACGACTGCGCGGCAAGCGCCGGCCGCAGGACCTCCAGGGAGGAAACCATCAGGACATGGCGGCAGATGGTGGAAGCTTCTTGAATACAAATCGGAGAACGACTGCGCGGCAAGCGCCGGCCGCGATCTCAGACCACGTGAGGCTGGAGCAGAAGGTCGGGCCAGAGGTGCTCCAGAAAAAGGAGTCCGTCTGGCTTGGAGGTGCTCGGGCAGTCGGGATGGTAGTCAAATGGCGGCGAGCTTGGTACTTTAGGAGGTCCGGTGCCGCCGCCGCAGGCGCTGGAAACATCACCTTCCCCTCGTCGTCGCCACCGGTATCGACATCCCCTACCTCGCCCAGCTAGCGCCGGACGACATGGCCGCACCGCCGCGGTTCCTCGGCAGGCTCGCGCCACCGCAGCCTTCTTTGGGCACCTCTTTGCCTCCTCACCATGGGTGGTAGGGGGCCAGGGTCCGGGGGGGGGGGGGGGGGGACGGGAGAAGCGGCGGCGCCGCAGAGTCAGAGGGCCTCAGGGGCGAGATTGTTGGCAGACGATGGGCCGGTGCTAGTTAGATGGGCCTTAGCGATTAGCGAATGGCAGAAATTTTTGGCAGAAAATGGAGAGGGTACGAACGTACATTAAACTCCCATTTAATACTCACTCCGTTCGGAAAAAGATGTCACAAAAATGAACTATAGATAGACCATTTTTGTGACATCCTTTTCCGAACGGAGGGAGTAGTAAAGATACATGCACTTTTTGTAGTCCAAATCTAGACAACATGTGTACTACCTAAAACATCTTATATTGTGGAACGGAGGGAGTACTAGAGATCTTTTGAAGGGAAGGAATTGGCATGTGGCAGAAAATGTTCATTATGAGCTATGCCCTGGCATGGTCTATGAGGATAGGCAACAACTGGTTTTTTTAATATAACTTCAGCATGAGAATATGGAACTATCTTCAAATCATTTGGTCACAGGGTAACCATATGCTCCAGATGTTAAAGGCTACAAAAGAGATTTTTGGACGTGTGGCCATAAGATGAACCATAAAAAGAGTGACTTTTACCATGCCTGACTTTGGTGGTAGAACTGCTTTTTTCGTGGCTAAAACGGATTTTACCACGTAAGGGTTACCATGATTGTAGCCTTGTGGCCAGACAATTACCACGGTTTGAGATATTCGTGGTAAATGGTTTGCGCATCAACCGCGAAAGATATATCGTGGTAGATGCATATAACGGAGACCGAAACATATCACCAACACTAATTGCCACGTGGATAAAGGGTGTTTGAGGAGAGCATCCAATCTTCTTTTACTTGAGAGCGAACGTGACCTCCTCTCTCTCGCGCGCGTCCGTCGCCTCCCATGGCGGCGGCGCGCCCCTCTGCTCTCCCCCGCCTCGCCCCCTCCATCTCCTCTCTCCCTCGTCGCCGCCGCCGGCAGAGGCTTCCGGGGCGTTGCCCGGGGCGCCGGCGGCGGCGGTTTGTCTCCCCCCCGCGCCGGGTGTTGGTGGTGACGGGGATCCCCCAGCCTGGCGGCGGTGGTCCGGTCCGGCCAGGGGCTGGCGTGACGGCGGCGGAGCTCGCGGACCTGCGCGGGGTGGCGCAGGGCGGCTGGCGACGGTGGTCGACGGGACGGCACGGGACTGGGCCCTACGGACCAGATCTGGGCCCCCCGGGCCCCATCTGGGTTGGGCGGGCCGACTGTTCTTGTTGGGCTTTCTGTAGGTGGAGGAGAGGAAGAGAGTGCAGGGGATAGCGTCGTCGTGGCCGGCCTGTTGCAGCGTGGCGGCAAGCTTCACGGGCCCGTTTAGGGATCGGCCGGACTCTATTAGAACTGGTGTGCCCCCGTCGGGGCTTTACAGGCCTGCTTAGGCTGGCCGGATCTGACGGAGACTGGTGTGCTTGCTGCCGCGTCCGGTCGACTACCGTCTACTGCGGTGGAGGTAGTTCCCTTCCGCACGGTCGTGGTACCGCTGACCCCGGTTCACGCTTCTCCTCACCTCCGTCTGGCAGACCTCGTGACGATAGATTCGGTGCGACGGCGATGGTGGCTTCGTGACCGTTGGCGCATGTTGGTGGGCGGCTTGTCTGGTGGAGTCGAGGCTCGTCCTTGCGGGGCTCCTGAGCTATGGATCGCCCGAGGTTGAGGAGAGGGTTTTCGAGAGAAATCCTTGTCGGTTCGCCCGACACCGACGCGGTGCCACTTCCGGGTGACATCTTTCCTTCTTGAAGGGCGTCGTGGCTACCCTTCGTCCGTTTCCTTTGTGTGCCGGGGGAAACCCTAGGACCAGTTGGTCCGGGCAGCAGCGTAGCTTCCCTTCTTGAAGGTGCTGCTTGGTACTTGACGATCCGATGCTAGGAGCGTGGTGGTTCTTCGGAGGGCGCGGCGGTTGTGGGTCACAGTCGTTTAGCCAACCCGCCTAAGTCTCCTTTTTTTTTTTGGTGTTTGTTGGCTGCCACCCCAGCCGTCGTTGTTGGTTGTATGGGTTGTTTGCTATATTTATATAACAGGGCTTCAGCCTATTTCGAGGATAAGGGTGTTAACTCTAAGGGCATGTATAGTGGTAGAGAAGGCACGCTTTCTCTTAGCCATCCACATCATATAGAAGGCAAAATTACAAGTTGTACAATGCATTATTTTATATTGCCATCCCTAGCAATTAATGAGAATTAATTATGTTTTAGTAGGAAATTATATTTTTAAGGGAAGATAAATGGTACAATGGTGAAATTAGTCTTCTCTTATTTCGTAAGAGATCATCTTAGCTAGCGAAGGGAAGGCAACCTCCGCTTTCTTCATTCTCTCTCTTTCAACTAGACAAATATCTTACGTGCCGATGCTAAGAGAAGTCTGACGTCACCCCATTGTACATGCCATAACTTCATCCCACTCGGGATGGCGTGGCTCACCGAGACGGAACATGTGACCTGGCACCACATAGGATGTGTCCATACATTCGCGTAAGCATGTTTTATGTCTGACTAGGACTATCAGTTTCTTTTTTAAGAAAAGGACTACCACAAATCTGATCCGTCCATTGGAAGCTCATGAAGTTTGGGTAGGCCGGCCCAACAAAAAGCCCATTTATTTTTAAAGAAGCCATGTACTATATCTGAAAAGAAAAAAAAACCTCTCAGCATGGAACCTTACATTATACTAGCACAAATACCCGTGCGTTGCAACGGGTAAACAAAAGTTAGATTATTCTTACGAAAATTAAAATAATAAAAAAATATTTGATCAATTTTTTCTATCAAGAGACTTCGGTTCTCTAATAATCAGTAGCACATTGCAGTCTAGCACGAGGCCTTTTTTGTATTTCCCTCTCTCACCCGGTGACACGGTTGAAATGAGCTTTTCACTCTATCGACTTATCTGATTCGCAAGGAGATATGAAGGTGGGATGCAACTCTTTTGGATGCAGACGTGGTAAAAGTTGATTATGTGTCGTATGGATCCTGACTTCTACATAAATCCTAACAGATCGCATGTTTCGCACTTAAAAGCCTTTGCTGAACCTTTTCTGATCTTGTCCATTGTCCATGGATTAATTTCCAATTGCAGGCCATGCACATCCGCATCCAAGATCCAACCTCCGGAGCAGGCTATTCAACCATGCAGACGTCCCAGCAACTGTCACATTCTCAATACTCACTGCCATGTGGACTACACTGTTAGCGATCAGCTACAATAAACCCCATTCATTCCATGCTTCTCTGATAATGAGAAGAAAAAAGATAGTGAGAAATAACCTGTCCACGAGGTTGTTAGAGCTGGGCAACACACACATACAGCTGGAGATATTGGCCCTGATGCTAGCGATCAAGCTAACCAGTACTCACCAATTAAAAACAGCACAAACGGGAATAGAAAACTGATGATTTTCGGATCCGTTATTGCTAATAGCACGGTCTCGCGCGAACGGGTTGTTGGTACGTCCAGTTAACGGCACCAACCGGGGCGATGGCGACGGGAGCCAACGGCGTTAGTCGGTGGATGGCCTCGCGCTAATGATCTGATCCCCGCTGTGATAATCAGTGGGCACATTTTCTCATCTCCCTCTTCTCTCCCCACCGACAGAAAGAAGGGGCGATGGCGCGTTTGTTTATTCCCCGAGGTGTCGGCCTTCATGTGTGGTTTTTAGCCTCCCATGACAGCCACCACCCCACGCCATTAGTTTAACCAAAGACTGGTGCTGATCGAGCGTTTCCGTTTTTGCCCCTCGATCGCGGCGTGCACCTAGCTGTGGAATTCCTTATGAATGCATATATAGGCATACCATGTCCTCAATTCAGTTTTGCGAATCGTTGTCAGTTTGCGAACCATCATGAATGGAGTGGAGTTGTTATCTGCAATAACATGGGAATCAGCCCGAATTTTAGAATCCGTATGAGCATAGTGGCTGTCCCCATTGGCCAAGTTTGGCTAAATCAAAGTCACGACACTTTGGCATCAAACTTTGGGCAGGTTTATATACCAAAAAAACCCTGGTCAGATCTACGACAAAGTTTGCTGATGCGGGACTGAATTCGTCTGTCCAAGACAGACATTCAAACACGAATATCCAATTCCCAGCGCCAAAGCCGCGAGGTCGCACGCAGTCCCTGTCCGAACATCCATCCCAACAGCTGTACGCACGAGGGGCATTTCGGTAAAAAAACGCCCCCGGAGGTTGGGCCGTCACATCTGAGGCAAAGAGAAAAAAAACGATGCTTCCCGGCGATATAATCCCACCGAGGCGCGGAAGGAAGCGTCCGAGAGGAGACAGAGCAGCAGCGCACCCGCGTCTCGTCTCGTCGCAGTAAAAACAGGGGAGGCGGCCGCCGCCGCACATGCTTTAAGTTCCACTCCCACCACCTCCTCCTCAGTCGCCTCCCACATCCACCGCCCCAGATCTCCAGCTCCCCGGCGGGCGCGCACCACCGCGGCCGCATTCGCCGCCGTACGGGGCGAACCGGGGATCGGTAGGTGCACAGCTGTTGCCTGCGGGAGAGGGAGTGTCGGTGGAGTAGTATCGGGTGGGAAGGAAATGGCGGCGGTTGGTGGATCCGCGGCCTGCTGCGCCGTGCTGCTCGCGGCGGTGCTGCTCTTCTCTGCACCGCCCACCGCAGGTTCGTCTCCTCTCCTTCTCTATCTCTACCTCTATCGTGCGCTCTGGTACCGCATCGTGCCGGGAGCCGGCGAATTGCGTAGATCCGTTGCCCCGATCGCCGCGGAGCATCGGTGAGACGGAGCGGCCTGCAGGTTCTGTTTGCGTGCGGGTCGGTCAATGCCACTCCCATTTCGCTAGTCCTGTCGGTGTCGGTGGCTCCAGCGCTGTGTCGGTGGCTTCCAATTTTGATCCCACTTGGTTAAATTCGTGCTCGTCGGAATTCTGAACCCAAATTAGGAAGCTATATCCGTAACTGGGAGAGCAGCGTGTGTCAACCTTTCCCAGTGCCACTCTCTGCTGGTTCCTGTTCTAAACGTCCTTTCGTCGAGCTCTCTGACGATAGATCTGTCAAGGAGGAAAGCGAATTAGTAAAAAACGTCTCACTGAATCGTCTTTTGCTGCTAAAAATGCCAGTAACGAATTTAAGCCGACAGATCTTGCAATCAGGAATAAGGATGTAGCATAGAGTGCATCTAGTGTGTCAATTCACCTCCTTCTTTTGTTCTGTTCCCATATGTATCTGACATACACCCTTTCTTTGTTCATGCAGAGGCTTACGATTCGCTGGATCCAAATGGCAACATCACCATAAAATGGGATATTATTCAGTGGACTCCTGATGGTTATGTGGTAAGTACCCACCCCTTCACGTCAACAGCTTGTACTTTGATCTCAACCTACCAGGCCATGATTTTTTACTGGATAGTTTTTTACCTTGACAAGTAGCACCGACCAACGATTGATCACAAACTTTGCTAGCCACCAAGTGCAATTATCAGCCGATTATGGATACCTGGTCATCCTGTACCTGTCTCATGATTTTTTCCTCCAAACTTGTCATGTGCAGGCAACAGTCACAATGTTCAACTATCAACAGTTCCGACACATCCAAGCACCTGGATGGCAGCTGGGGTGGGCGTGGGCAAAGAAGGAGGTCATCTGGTCGATGGTGGGTGCTCAGGCCACTGAGCAGGGTGATTGCTCAAAATTCAAGAGCAGCCCTCCCCATTGCTGCAAGAAAGAACCAACGATTGTTGATCTTCTTCCAGGCACCCCGTTCAACCAGCAGATTGCCAATTGCTGCAAGGCAGGAGTTATCAATACATTTAACCAGGACCCAGGAAATGCTGCTTCGTCCTTCCAGATTAGTGTGGGTCTTGCTGGAACTACCAATAAGACGGTTAAGGTGCCGAAAAACTTCACTCTCAAGGCCCCAGGTCCGGGATACACATGTGGGCGTGCTCTTGTTGGCAGGCCGACCAAGTTTTTCTCCTCAGATGGGCGCAGGGCAACCCAAGCTCTTAGTAAGTTGCCCATCTATTGCTCTTTGTTGCTTGTTCTCAATTGTTTGAAATGAATACTTTGTGCAAATGCATTAGCAAGCTGAACCCTGAACACATGGAAATACTAGTTTAGCATGTTTCTGCTACTTAAACATGAATGAATGCTAGGTTATATTTTGTGTAAGATTAGTGAAAGGACTGAACCATTGAAATGAGAAGTAATATGTTCTCGAAAGGAGATAGATACGTCACTTAGAATCAATATTAGCTCAGGCAGCCTATTTTAGTTAGTGTCGTTCTGTTGCACATAATGCATGTCAAATCCAGGAAGCATCGGACTGGTTCCATTTTTAATTTTTTTTATTGCAGCTAACTTTCTTTATTTAATGCGTTTTAACAAATAAACTCTCTATTCACAGTGACCTGGAATGTAACCTGCACATACTCCCAATTTCTTGCTCAGAAGACTCCAACCTGCTGTGTCTCTCTCTCATCTTTTTACAATGACACTATTGTCAACTGCCCAACGTGCTCTTGTGGCTGCCAAAACAATATTACTCATCCAGGAAGCTGCGTAAAGTGAGTATAACTTGTTACTCTTTCACTTTCTATTAAGTTTCTAATTTTATGCAAAATTCCTTATGAATCCTATGCATTTTACAGTGACAATTCACCTTATTTACAATCTGCCATCAATGGCCCTGGAAAATATACTGGCCAGCCTCTGGTCCAATGTACTTCCCACATGTGCCCGATAAGAATCCACTGGCATGTGAAGCTCAACTACAAGGACTACTGGAGAGTGAAAGTCACTATCACAAACTTCAACTATCGCATGAATTATTCAGAGTGGAACTTAGTTGCCCAGCATCCTAACTTCAACAATATCACAAAGCTGTTTAGCTTCAACTACAAGCCGCTTACCCCATATGGAGGCCGCATAAGTAAGTTATTTTGTGATCTGTTTTATTTGGTTTCTTAATTAAAATGTGCCTCCTGTCTGATCGAGTATATTCCTTCCGCTTCAGATGATACTGCGATGTTCTGGGGAATGAAGTTCTACAATGATTTCCTCAATCAAGCTGGTCCGCTAGGAAACGCGCAGTCAGAAATACTGATGCGGAAGGACTCGGGGACTTTCACCTTAGACAAAGGATGGGCCTTTCCAAGGCGTGTGTACTTCAATGGTGATAACTGTGTCATGCCATCGCCCGACTCGTATCCATGGTTGCCTAATGCAAGCCCTCTAACAAAACAACCATTGACGCTCCCAGTCTTGGTATTCTCGATTGTGTTGGCTACTTTGCTGGCTTATGTATGATGAATGAGATCAAGAGATTCAGCGACCTTCAAGTTGTTGTCAGGTTCCATGAGGTGCGCGGCAATGGATCATTTGTTCATTCAATTCCACGGTTGCATAGAAGAGACGTGTCGCGCTGAGGAAAGCTGATATGTGTGTGTTTTGTAAGTTAAAAGGGCCGAGAATGTATTTCTTGTTTGGTATATACTGGCCACAACACTTTGGTGAACTTAGTTACTGCAATTTAGGTGATTACAGTTGCACCTTTTGTATTTATAGCAAACGGAATTTTTAATTGAACCATATGACTACCTTTCTTGTAGTAAATGTATGGGGTTCATAATAATGTTTTGTATAATTTTGTGACACGGAGAGGATGCTGCTGGTTGTGATAATCTAGAATTGGTTTTGCTGACCCATCTCATCTTTGTACCAAGTTGCTGAGCTGAATGATTCTAGTGTTCAGTGTGCTAGATAACATGAACCAAAAGAAGCAAACGAAAATTAAAGGGTGAAAGAAACCACAACCGGAATATCAGAAAAGCTACAACAGAACTATTATGTCTAATGGGTTAATTCTCCTGACATTGCTTATCTATCTGCACAATCTGATATGCTTTTTTCCAAACGTCCTTTGATTTTTTTCCCATCTGTACTCTATTTCTCGTTTACCAGATGTTTCTGAATTCAAAGTGGTAGATGCTTGATTACTTATACGGTACGCCTTCGTGCCACAAGAGAGCAACATTTCGTGAGGCAGCAAATGTAACTAGCGAAGATATGCTCTTCTTCTTTTCGAAACAAATGAAATGCTCATGCACGGCTACTTTGGAGAATGGACAGACATGAGCCAAATTGAGATAGAGGGTCTTTTCCTTCCAAATTATAAGATGTTTTAGATATTTTAATGTGGACTAGATATGAACTTGCGATTTAGAAAAAGATGAATCATCTTATAATTTGGAACGGAAGGGGTACTGTTCAAGCAAACATTCTGGTCAAACGAGGTGAACTAATTTATTCGAAATAGAGAAACACATCAAAATTATTGCAAAATGCATCAATATATCATAGCAGCACAGAAATTCCTGGGAACATTTTACCGTAGCAAGGACGCTGTATTTGAGCCTCAGTGACACCATCTCTGCGAGGAATAAAGCATGCCTGGCATCCTTTGAAGGGAACCATGCCTTGCCTTGTCCCCAGCTTCACCCTGCTGCTGCTGCTGCTCTTCTGAAGTCTCAGGAGGACAGAGGAGAACGATATGCTCCCCATGGCCTGCTATATATATTACCCATGAGATGAGATGCAGTGCAATGGAAGGATTGGAGAGATGGTTCAACCGTAGCTGTTGGCTTGTTGGCTGGTTGTAGTTGCAAGCAAGCCTCAGGTTGAAGCTCAGCACCATCCTGGCCACCTTCCACATGTTTTGTTGTTGCTCCACCTTCAAGCAATGCCAATCTGAGTGAGACCTCTGCACAATACTATCAGGCCAAGTGCATTCTTCCAGGTTACTCAACGCAATCAAAGAATAAGATCTCTTCAAATCTTACCTGGTGACTGTGAAACATCACCACTGGAGAAATGTCAAGAAGGGGGCCAGCAAAAGTTACCTGCTACCCTTCTGAAGTCTACTGCCCAACTATCTGCACCTTGCAAGGCGATGCATTGTGAGGGAAAAGAGAGGTCAACATGAAAAAATGTGGAAAAAATTGCTAAATAGTAACCAAGTAGGCGTTCAGCGAGTCTCGACTCAAACCGAGTGACCAGCAAAGTTCATTTTGTTTGAATGTTACGAAACAATAATAACACGAATTTTGTCAGGTTTCTTTTTCAGAAGAAGGCGATAGATTGAAGAATCAGTATTCAGACGAAAAAAATAGTGGTTTGGTGATCAGAGTACGAGTCGCTACTGTAAGATCTGCATGATCTGCTCCTGGACCTGCGCCGACGTGAGCCGCTCCTTTCCTTCGAGTGGTGACCGCGACCACTGCGATTATGTTCTTCAAGACGCGGGTTTACTATGGCATGGTCTCGACTCCCTCCTGGAGTTTTTGGGATTTGGCGTATGGCCTTTGCCGCTAAGGCGAGTGATTTGATCTGTTGGCGATATAGTTTTGCATTGGGATCATCCGCTGGAGGCTTGATTGCCTCTAGGTATGCTGCAGCAGTAAAAGGGCGCCCGCAGCTGTTTTGGGTACTGGTACTCCCTCTTCGTCGAATGTCATGAAAGAGTGGTCTAAGTTGCGAGTGAGCGCTTCCCTCTCATCTTCCGCGAGGCGTGACAGCCTTGATCTGGGTCTTGCGTCTGCTCGCCCGGTGGAGCTCATGGAGAGCTGTCTTCTCCGTGCACTCGACAAGTTAGCTTGTTTTTTACGTTCTTCGAGTGTTGCTCTGACCTGCTGCAGTCGAAGTGATTCCTGCCAGTTGAAGTACTGGAAGGTCAATATCTCCTCTCGTGTTGCGTCCACTGGCATCATTGTGCACTCCTTGATGACTTTATCTGCTTTTGCTGCCATCTCAGCAGTAATTGTGAGAGTTGTGACTCCATCCGGCATAGTAACTGTGCACGGGAATTCTGTAGGCCTGCGACTGGCCGCAATATCAGATGATTCTGCGGCGAAGGCAACGTAGACCTGCTGGGGTATCACCCGAGGGTATGTGTATGTGTTTTCGAGTCCCGTCATGGACTCGACGTCTTCATCGAGACTCATATCAGAGTTAGTATGCCAGTCGAACGGCCCATCTGGGCGGAGTTCGCTGTCGATGTGTTCATCGCCTATGCTCATCTCGGTGTCGGCGAAGTTGTTATGGATCTCGAAGTCGAGGTTGTTGTTGGTGCAGATCTTGGAGTCGACGTGGTTGTCGATATGAGTTTCGGGCTCATCGAAGTCGCTGAGGGAGATCCCGCAGTCGAAGCTATCCTCGAGTGGAAGATTGAGCTCGGGATCGTTTGTGCGGTATGCTGATTCAGCCTCCTCACCTTGGAGTTCTTTCGCAATGAACTCGTTGATCTCTCGAGTCGACATGGTTGTTGCAGACGAAGGGGCCGCAATCGATGGAGCCTCGAGTGCGGAAGTCACGAGTTGGCGTGGATCTGTCAAGTCCTGCATACCAAGCTTGTTTACGAAAAAATTGAACGAACCAACGGTTAAACCCAAACCTTTCTCAAGATCAGCGAACGTCTCCTGGAATTCTGGCGAGTGTGGCTCGAAGTTCATCAGAGGATCTGATGTGCTTTTTGCATGTGAAGTTGGCGTGCTGCCGTTTGTCGAGTGAGTCGGTGAGTTGCCGTGTGCCGCCCGAGTCGGCGAGTTCTGGTTTGTTGATGCAGCCGGCGAGTTGCCGTTTGTAGATGCGATCGGCGAGTCGCCGTTTTCTGATGGAACCGAAGAAACCGTGAGTCCAGTATTATTCTTTCCCACAGACGGCGCCAATTGACGAGGGGTTAACTCATCAAATCCCATGGTTAAGGACCTAGGGTTGAGATTACGAGGGAGAGAACGTGGTAGAGCTGGTAGTTTCGTCGGCTGACAAGCAAAAGCAGGGATTTACCCAGGTTCAGGCCTCCGGAGAGTAACACCCTACTTCCTGCTTGTCTGGTATTGATCGTGTGAGATTATGCGGGCTACAATGGGGTCCTGGCGAGATGTTGATCTCGCTAGGGTTTGCGTGATTCGAGTATTGCGTGTCCAGGATCGGCGGCCCTCCCAGCCTTTATATAATAGGCTGGGTCTCGGGAGTTCGCAACCGACCCTGTTTACATGTAAGGAAAGTCTAAACCGACTATGCCTATGTCTAATCTTGGAGGGTACTCCATCTTGTTGAGCCTTTCGTCATGGGCTTCATGTAGGCTCTTGATAGTTGGGCCTTAGTCGACACGTGCACCAGGTACCCTTATGGTAGGGTACCCGGGATGTATATCCTTGTCATATGATCTTGATAGGGTTTCTATTTTACCGATCTCATGGTGTTAGTGGGAGACCGGGTTATAGGATAGTTGTCGTACTATCAAGAGGGGCTCTCAAGTGAGTAACTTGATCGCATCTTTGTGGAGAGTTGAAACCTTTGCATACTTGGCATATCATCTTTCTTGGCTCTTACTTGGTTTTTCTCCTTGTTGGGTTTTGGTGCTTGTTGTGATCTTCATGACAAGCCCAAGTTCTCCGAAAACGGATTTCGTATGGAAAACCTCCATGTGTGTGAACTTAACTCTATTTATGGTTCTTCTTGTTGCTATCTTTCCAACAAAATTGGTTTCACCTCATTTGAATTTCGTACGTAAAAGTTATTGGGTTTGCAGTTTTCGCTCTGGAGGTTGTCGGAATATCCGATCCAGGTTGGCTCGGATTATCCGATTCTCAAGGTTGCTCGAAATCGGCTAAGGACTTAAAGCAACCAGTTTTGTGTCGCTCTGGAGTTTGTCGGAATATCCGATCCAGGTTGGCTCGGATTATCCAATTCTCAAGGTTGCTCGAAATCGGCTAAGGACTTCAAGCAACCAGTTTTGTGGCGCTCTGGATTATCCGATCCTGACTTGTGTCGGAATATCCGACTCCCCTGTCTGCAACGGCTACATTTCTGGGAGGGGTATAAAAACCCCTCCACCTACCTCCAGCCAGGCCAGCACGTTTTTCTCTCTCCCCCACCATTGTTGACCTTGTAAAGCTTGCCCCTCTCTCAATTCCTCCCATGATTCTTGCATATCTTTGAGGAAAAAGAGAGAGGGAACTAGATCTACATTTCCACCAATCCATCTCTCCTCTAAGTGAGGGGAACCCTTTCGATCTAGTTCTTGAAGTTCCATTTGTTGAGTTATTCTTTGTTCTTCCTCTCTTCTCCCCCATAAGCATTAGTTGCTTTTGGTGGGATTTGAGAGTGAAGAATTTGAGCACTTGTGCTCTTGCCTTTGCTTTTGTGCATCGGTTTGCTCTCTCCACGAGGATTCGTGGAAGTGAAAGTTCGTGAGCTTGTTACTCTTGGGTCGTTGGACCCTAGACGGTGATTGAGACCTTTGTAGGTTGTGCCTCAAGATTATTGTAAGGGACTCGATTTCCGCCCAAAAGGAAATCAATAGTGGAAGGTGAACCGAGCTTTTGTGCGAGGTTCATCGGAGAATAGGGTGAGGCCATTTGTGGCGTCTTGAGTTTGAAACTCACACCCCTCCAACGAGACGTACTCCCCTAAAAAGGAGGAACTCGGGAATACATCATGATCTCCGCGTGCCTCGGTTATTTCTATACCCGAACTCTTTACTTATGCTATTTACATTGTGATAGCCTTCGTGTTTGAAGTCTATATCTTGCTATCACCTTGTTACTTGTCTTGCTTAGCATAAGTTGTTGGTGCACATAGGTGAACCTAGTATATTTAGGTTGTATGCTTGTTAAATTAAAACACCTAGTTTTATTCCGCATTTATCAAGCCTAAACCAGAAAAGTTTTAAATCGCCTATTCACCCCCCTCTAGGCGACATCCTTGTCCTTTCAAAAGTGACAATTCATCATATCCTAATAAACACAACATAGCATAGCAATTACATCATATGAATTTCGATCATGTAGGGCAACTCAGGCGACTTTTATATTGAAGAACAAAGGAGAGAGATTGTTATTTAGCTACTGCTATGGATCCATAGTCTAAGGGTGGACTACTCACACATCATCGTGGATGCGCCAATGATTGTGTAGGGGTGTCTGGTGATGATTATTGCTGGGTTGCGCAACGAAAACTTAAAAATTTCGCTTAGCATATTACGCAACAGCCCAAGATCTATACTATGAAGATATGTAGCACCCCATAATGCTAGATCCAGAAAACTTACTACAACCATTGCGGAAGATCTTGTTGTAGTCGAAGTAGATGTTGGTGAAGCCTGATGAAGAATCTCGCGTCCACACCGGGAGGTGAGATTGCTTTCGATTCTTGTCGTCGAGGGACTACTCGTGCAGCCCCGCTCTAGCAGTATCCACACGTACACCGCGCCAATTCATCAGCGTTTCGCCGTCCAGAGCTACTTGCAACCGACGAAGAGAGACTGCCTTGCGGCGTAGTTTAGGTGGTTGATCAAATCAAACTTGATTAGAGCAATATGAGATTAGAGAGATCTAATTCTCAACACATGAGATCTACTAGAGAGAGTAGAACAATGTCTAATTAGAGCGCCGTCTAATTAGAACAACTTCTGATTGCACAATATCAAGAGAGAGGAACTAGTGCAAACTTGGATTGATCCAACCCATGGGGTTGGGGTTGTTTATATAGGTGGCCAAAGGGTAGGGGAACTTGGGCAAGGGGAAAGTCCCCTAGCCCAATTCGGTTTGGGAGGGGGAGTTGGAGTCCAATTCCAACTCGCCTCTTCCCCCCTTTCCTTGTGCTCCAACCCGGGTGGGGCCCACGTCGCACCGACCCCGGGTGGGGCCCACACCGCCGCCTGGCCCGCCGCTGCCGTCGCCCGCCCACGCGCCTCCGCCGCCGTCGCCTCCCTCCATGGGCCGTACGGCCCATTAGGGTTTCTGAAAGGATCGGTATGGCCACCTAGAGGGGGGGGGGTGAATAGGTGCTACTCAATTTTTACCTCTTTTTCGAATTTAGGCTTGACACAAAGATAAATTCTCTAGATATGCAACTACGGTGAATTTACCTATATGACAAGTTAACACTAGACTAAGCACGATACAAGTAAGAGCTAGCGAGTAAGGAGTAACCGAACGGGAGGCAAGCGGAGACAAGGATGTATTCCGAGTTCCTCCTTTTTAGGGGAGTACGTCTCGTTGGAGGGGTGTGAGTTTCAAACTCAAACGCCACAAATGGCCTCACCCTATTCTCTGATGAACCTTGCCCAAAAGCTCGGTTCACCTTCCACTATCGGAATCCTTCAAGGCGGAATCCGGAGCCCTTACAACAAACTTGAGGCTCAACCCACAAAAGGATTGGGGGCTCCCAAGCACAACAACACCTGCTACACAAAAGTAACAAGTAAGTACAACAAGATGCCTAGGTTTTCCTAGTGGAAACCCTAGACTCGAATTCCTCAAGTGAATGAGGGGGAAATGAAGAACGCTTTGGTGAAGTAGAAGTTTCGGGCCTTCTCCTTCAATCCTCCAAAGATCAACGAGTTTGGGTGGAGGGATTGGGAGATCTAGTGATTCTTGAGCTTGCAATAATGGTGTCTTCAAGTTTGGGCAAGCATCAAGTCTCAAGGTAGGTGGAGGGGTATTTATACCCCTCTCCGAAAAGTGTCCGTTGAGGTCTCCTGTGCGAGCCCGGCCTGGGGACGGCCTGGCTGGTTTTGGAGGCCAGCCTCGAAGAACAGCTTCAGGGAGACCCGGCCTGGGGCCGGCCTGAGCGAGGCCGGTCGGCCATCCGGTGAAACCAGCCTGAAAGCCGGCCTGGGGCCGGCCTGAGCGAGGCCGGTCGGTCATCCGGCGAAACCAGCCTGGGAGCCGGCCTGGCCGGTTCCGGCGCGCGTCGAGGCCGGCCATGCATCGGAGGCAACTGGCCTGGGGCCGGCCTGGACCCCGGCCTAGGGAAGGCAGGTTTTCCTGACCAGCATTTCTTCAGATTTCGACAACTTCTCACAAAACCTTTTTGCACTTTTTAGAGAGATCTTCTTTTGTAGTTTTTCTGTGTGCACTTAACAAACGGCTAAACACTCCAAGTGTTGTGATCAAACACCAAAACATAGATTAGAGGACAATGTCCTTTCAATCTCCCCCTTTTTGATGTTTGATGACAACACATGGATTTGCCAATAAAAAATTATCTAGTTTAAGCATTGGGCAAAGCTTTTAATTGAAACTCCCCTTGAACAAATAAGCCAACAAGGTATACAAGAAAAACAGGCTTATAAGAGAACAAAAGGTGTGCAATACAAAAGATACTATGTGAGCAAAGGATAGGAAATATTTATCACCATAGTCTTCATATGAGTAGAAGATTTATCTTACCATGGAGGACTTCATATGAGTGAATAAACCAGGGATGGTCCTTACAATAATCATAATGGAGTTCCATAATATCCTTACAAAAATCCATGATACTTAAGTTCATTGATACAAACCAAAAAGAGTTCAACTAAAAACGAGTGCAAGAAAAACGCAAATGGAAATGGAAATAGATACAATGCAAATCCCCGGAGATGTCTCTCCCCCTTTGGCATCAAGACACCAAAAAGGGAGAAAGATAAGTGAAAAGACCACAAGATCACACACTGTAGTCACCGAGAGGGGGAAATGCATGCGCGAAGAAATCCACACGTATCCAATGGAAAGAAAACGATAAAACCCAAACAAACACATTGGATATGCACCAAAATAAAATCAAATAATTAAGCAATAATATCTCAAAGAAGAACCAACTCTTCATAAGAAGAGGGTGGTGGCCTGGCCACCATGTATGAGTGTGTGGTGTGGCACCGCGAAGATATATCTTGGGTTCACGGCCACTACTCGTCATTTAAGCTCATAATTCATAGAAACGAATATAGAGAAGCAAATGAGTTCTTAATGTCAGCATAATGGGGGGAGGGATAGTCCAATGAATTAGGGCCGCACTCCCTCCATGTCCATGCCTGCACCTAAACACAATAGATAGTCAAGACATAGGTGTGTATGCAAAATAGTCAAGCAAAGCTCCTTGAATCCACGATATTTAGCTCATTCCACAAATAGGTGAATCTTGCTTCATCAAGAGGCTTCGTGAAAATATCGGCAAGTTGATCTCTTGTGGGAACATGGCTTAGCTCAATATCACCTCGGGCCACATGATCTCGAATGAAATGATGACGAATCTCAATATTCTTGGTTCTTGAATGTTGCACCGGGTTGTGGGCGATCTCGATAGCACTTGTATTGTCACATAAAAGAGGCACTTTGTCACAATTGACACCGTATTCCTTTAAAGTTTGCCTCATCCATAACAATTGGGTGCATGCACTTGCGGCCGCCACATACTCGGCTTCGGCGGTGGAGAGAGAAATACAATTTTGCTTCTTGGAAGACCAACTCACCAAGGAACCACCAAGAAATTGGCAAGCCTTGGAAGTTGACTTCCTATCATCTTGATCACCGGCCCAATCCGAGTCCGTGTACCCACAAAGAGCGAAAACCTTGTCCTTAGGGTACCACAACCCAAACTTTGGGGTATGAATCAAATATCGAAGGATTCTTTTGACCGCCACCATGTGGCTATCTTTATGAGCGGCTTGGTACCTTGCACACACCCCTACACTCAACACAATATCGGGTCTAGATGCACAAAGATAGAGCAAAGAACCAATCATGAAACGGTTTACCTTTTTATCTACATCTATACCCTTTGGGTTAAGTTGTAGATGAACCTTTGTGTCCATTTGTGTGCGCTTCTCCTTGCCACCAATCATATCAAACTTCTTGAGCATGTCTTGGATATATTTAGTTTGAGAGATGAAAGTCCCTCCTCTCAATTGCTTGATCTCAAAACCAAGTAAGAACTTCAACTCTCCCATCATGGACATCTCAAACCTATCGGTCATAAGCTTTGAAAATTCATCATTGAAAGCTTTGTTAGTTGAGCCAAAGATAATATCGTCCACATAGACTTGGCATATGAAAAGCTCCCCTTTTACTCTCTTGGTAAAGAGAGTGGGATCGATTTGCCCAACCTCAAATCCACGGTCTACTAGAAGCTCTCTAAGGTGCTCATACCACGCACGGGAGCATGTTTAAGTCCATAGAGCGCCTTATCGAGCTTGTAGATATGGTTAGGGAGTTTGGGGTCCTCAAAACCCGGTGGTTGCTTAACATATACTAATTCTTTAAGTGGACCATTTAGAAAAACACTTTTCACATCCATTTGTTGCAAGATAAAATTATGATGAGATGCATATGCAAGGAGGATACAGATGGACTCAAGGCGAGCCACGGGAGCATAGGTCTCTCCAAAATCAATGCCTTCAACTTGAGAGTACCCTTGAGCCACCAATCTTGCATTGTTCCTCACCACCATGCCATGTTCATCTTGCTTGTTCTTGAATATCCACTTAGTGCCTATAACATTTCGGCACTCCTTTGGCTTCTCAACTACCTTCCACACTTTGTTGCGCTTGAAATTATTGAGCTCTTCATGCATCGCATTCAACCAATCCGGATCTTCAATAGCTTCAAAGACTTTCTTTGGTTCCACAAAGGATATGTGCGCTTGATGTTCACTAAAGTTTGCACATTGTCTTCTAGTCACAACCATGCTCTTCAAATCACCAACAATATTTTCCAACGAATGTTGTCTTATCTCCATGGTTCTTGCAACTCTAGCTTGACGACGGGCTTCTATATCCTCATTGGAGCTAGGAGGTGATGACGTGAAAACACACGTTCGTTGGGAGACCCCAAGAGGAAGGTATGAAGCAGTGCAGCAGCAAGTTTTCCCTCAGTAAGATACCAAGGTTATCAATCCATTAGGAGTAAGAAATCACTTCTGAAGGTTGTCAGTGGCGCGCTGACGTGGAACCTGCACACAACACAATCAAACTACTTTGCCCCAACGAAACAGTGAGGTTGTCAATCTCACCGGCTTGCTGAAAACAAAGGATTAAACGTATGGTGTGGAAAATAGTGTTTAATTGCAGAGAATGAAAAGGAACAATGATTGCAGTTGGTTGTATTATCAGTGTAAAAGAATGGACCGGGTCCACAGTTCACTAGTGGTGTCTCTCCATAAAAGATAACTAACATGCTGGGTGAACAAATTACAGCTGGGCAATTGATAAAATATTGAGCGCATAACAATGCATATATATGACAAGATGACTACTATGATATTCAATTGGGCATTACAACATGATACATAGACCGTTATCCAACAGCATCTATGACTAATAATCCACCTTCAGGTTGACATCCGTGTTCCCCGTTGGTATTAAGTTGCAAGCAACAGATTATTGCATTAAGTAAAGTGCGTAATGTAAACAATACAATTATCCTTAGACAAAGCATTGCTGTTTTACCCCTAGTGGCAACAGCACATCCACAACCTTAGAAGTTTTGTCACTCTCCCAGATTACTGGAGATGAACCCACTATCTAGCATAAATACTCCCTCTTGGAGTTAAAAGCATCTACTTGGCCAAAGCATCTACTAGTAACGGAGAGCATGCAAGATCATAAATAACATATAAGATAGATTGATAATCAACTTGACATAGTATTCAATATTCATCGGATCCCAGCAAACACAACATGTAGCATTACAATAAGATGATCTTGATCATGATAGGCAGCTCACAAGATCTAAACATGATAGCACAAGGAGGAGAGACAACCATCTAGCTACTGCTATGGACCCGTAGTCCAAGGATGAACTACTCACGCATCACTCCGGAGGCAGGCATGGTGATGTAGAGCCCTCCGGTGATGATTCCCCTCTCCGGCAGGGTGCCGGGAAGAGCTTCTGAACCCTCCCGAGCTAGGGTTGACGACGGCGGCGTCTCTGGAACTTTTCGTGGATAATGGCTCGGGTATTTAGGGTTTTCGCGTCGGGGATTATATAGGCGAAAGGGCGGCGGCTGGAGGCACCCGAGGGGCCACACCACCCCACGGCGCGGCAGGAGGTGGGCCCGCCCGCCCCATGGTGTGGCTGCCTCCTAGGTCGCCTCCGTCTCTCCTTTGGACTCCGTGTACGTGTTGGAAAAATAGGAGGTCTGTCCAAGTTTCGTCCAATTCCGAGAATATTTCCAGAACAGCTTTTCTGGAATACAAAAACAGCAGAAAACAGGAACTGGCACTGTGGCATCTTGTTAATAGGTTAGTCCCAGAAAATGCATAAAAATGCTATGAAGTGTATATAAAACATGTAACAATTGGTATAATATCAACATGGAACATCAGAAATTATAGATACGTTTGAGACGTATCAAGCATCCCCAAGCTTAGTTCTACTCGTCCTCGAGTAGGTAAAACGATAAAAACAAAATAATTTCTGAGGTGACATGCTACCATCATAATCTTGATCAAATAGTATTGTAAAGCACATGTTATGAATGAAGTGATCCAGGTCAATGGTCTATAGTTTGCTAACAAATAGATAATGAGCAAACAACTGAATCATATAAGCAAAAACTTTTCATGAATAGTACTTTCGAGACAAGCATCAAAAGTTTTGCATAAGAGTTAACTCATAAAGCAATAGATTCTAAGTAAAAGGTATTTAACCAACACAAAGGAAGATTTAAGCTTCAGCAATTGCTTTCAACTTTCAACATATATCTCATGGATATTTGTCAACACAAAGCAATATAATAAGTACAATATACTAGCATATAAAAATTGTTGCACCAAAGTTGACACTAGTGTTTGCTTCTGAGATAGAAAGAAGTAGGAAACTGACTCAACATAAAAGTAAAAGAAAGGCCCTTCGCAGAGGGAAGCAGGGATTAAATCATGTGCTAGAGCTTTTTAAGTTTTTGAAATCATATAGAGAGTAAAAATAAATTTTGGGAGGTGTTTGTTAATTGTCAACGAATCAGAAAATGGAAAGTACAATATGACCCCTGCCAACCAGACTTTTAAGAGCGGCTCCCATGAAGGACGTTATTTCTACCAGCAAGGCAGATCATCCCTCTTTCTCTTTTGTTTACACATGCAGATATTTCACTGTATCATTGCTTGACTGATAAATCAGGGCAAAAATGTGAAGAGAATTAAGCGGTTAAAGTTGTAATTAATTGGGACTGGGCACCCCATTTGCCAGCTCTTTTTGCAAAATTAATGGATAAGCGGATGTATATGCCACTAGTCCGGTGGTAAAGTCTGTTTGACAGTGACATAAAGACATCCACCCCGTCCTCATGAGCTTGGTAAACATTGACACAAAAAGGATAATAAAGTTTTGAATAGTTTAAAGGTAGCACATGAAAAATTTACTTGGAGTGGCAAGGAAATACCACATATAGGTAGTTATGGTGGACACAAATGGCATGGATTTTGGCTCAAGGTTTTGGATGCACGAGAAGCATTCCCTCTCAGTACAGATTTAGGCTAGCAAGGTTATTTGAAGCAAACACAGGATATCAACCGTACAACAAGACTCATATGAAAACATATTGCAAGCATTATAAGACTCTACACTGTCTTCCTTGTTAACCAAACCCTTTTACTAGAAAATATCTAGACCTTAGAGATACCAATCATACAAACCAAATTTCAACAAGCTTTACGGTATTTCTTCACTAATAGGTTTTAACCACATGATACAAAAGCTTAAACATGAACTACTTGATAACTCAAAACAATTGACAAGTATCAAATTATCCAAGACAGTGATCTACAAGAATATGTAAGCTTTTTCCATTATACCATCTACCACATGCAGCATTTTCTGTTCCAACCAAACACCAATCAATTTATTTCAACAAAACTCTCCAAACAATTATAAGTGAAGCAAGAGAGTACTTTTCTAAAAGAACTAACAGCTCTGAACAAGAGATGCATGAAAAACAGGAGCTAAAAGCATAGCAGTAGCTAGACAAGAATACTCAACAAGTATAAGTGAAGAATAGGAGTATTCACATGAAAAAGCGGAGCGTGTCTCTCTCCCAAACAAGATTGCTAGGATCCAACAAGTTGATCTCAGAAAATAAAATAACAATGCGAAAATAAAAGCACACAGACGCTCCAAGTAAAGCACATATGATGTGAAAGAATTAAAATATAGTTTCACTAGAGATGACCTGATAAGTTGCTGATGAAGAAGGGGATGCCTTGGGCATCCCCAAGCTTAGACGCTTGAGTCTTCTTGAAATATGCTGGGGTGATCCATGGGAGCATCCCCAAGCTTAAGCTCTTCACTCTTCTTGATCACATTATATCATCCTCCTCTCTTGACCCTTGAAAACTTCCGCCACACCAAACTCAGAATAATTCTCATTAGAGGGTTAGTGCACAATCAAAAACTCACATGTTCTATAAGGACACAAACATGACATTACTTTTAAACATTAGCTACTGCCACTGATGTTATGTGAAGCTCTTCACCCAAAAAAGAATTCCACTCAACACTAGTAAAAGAGAGAATGCAAAATAAAAGACAGAATCTGTCTAAAACAGAACAGTCCGTAAAGACGAATTTTTTCGAGGCACTTACGTTGCTCAATCGAAAAACTCAAAACTAACGAAAGATGCGTACATATCTGAGGATCACGCACAAAAATTTCAGATTTAAATAATTTTTCTGTGATTTTACAGAAGCAAACGGTGAACAGCAGAAATCTGTTCCTGCGCAGAAATCCAAATCTAGCATCATCTTCCTATTAGAGGCTTACTTGGCACAACAATGCAAGAAAATAAAGATACAAAGGATTGTTACAGAAGTAAACAACACTTGACTCAAACTGAAAACAAAAGATAATGGGTTGCCTCCCAAAAGCGCTTTCTTTAATGCCTTTTAGCTAGGCTAGAAGATTTTAATGATGCTCTCATAAGAATAAGAGTTGAAAAACAAAAAGAGCATCAAGAGGCAAATATCAAACACATTTAAGTCTAACCCACTTCCTATGCAAAGGAATCTTGTAAAAAATAAATTATTGAAGCATAAAGCAACTAGCATAGAAAGATGAAACAAATAACTTCAAAACTTTCAACATAAAGAGAGTGTTTTAGTACTTGAAAACTTTTACAACCATATTTTCCTCTCTCATAATAACTTTCAGTAGCATCATGAACAAACTCAACAATATAACTATCACATAAAGCATGCTTTTCATGATCTACAAACACATAATTTTTATTAAGCTAAAAACAGTGGGGTCATTAAACCCACTTTTGACAATAGTAGTATAATAAATATCATTAGGCAATATAGGACCATCATCAAGAGCATTATCATATATAACATTAGGGAGCACATTTTTACTTTCTGCAATTTCCTTTTCTTGAGTCAAGGAGCTTGTTACTTCAAATTTATCAAAAGGAGATATTTCAATAGAATCATGACATTCAACAATATAGCATTCTTCCTCCTTAGGTAGGCATGGAGGGTAATCATATAATGTAAGAGTTAAAGAGTTACTATCATTAGAGGTAGATCCTCCTTTTGTTCATCACTCTCTTCCTCTTTTTCATCCAATGAGCTTTCAGTTTCAGCAATTTCTTCTCCCACAGGTTCCTGAAAGGTAGCAAGTTGTTCTGGAGAATAAGTTTTCTCAAGAAATTCAGTGATATAAGGATTATCATTGTAATATTCAAGGCAATAACCAAGTATAGCAAATTTCAGTTTATAAGGAGAATCATCATCTTGAATAAACCAGCAATTTCATAGGCACCTTAAAAACAACAAATTCTTCATTTGTTCAAGATTACCAAAGTCATAGTTTCCTTTAGCATAAGCAGCCAAGGTTTCATTATCATTATAATCACATTGGAAAGGGAGGTGTTTATGCCTTCTACACAAAAACATTCATTAAAGCACAGGATTCATCATAAGTAAGCACAAGTTTCTAGCAAAATAATTCAATTATATTTTTCCATAATGTTTCCCTTTTTGAGACAAGCGGTATTCCTTATATAATTTGTTGTTCCTCCGTGAACCCACTTAGCCAATAAGATTTTGTTTCAAAGAGAAAACCATTGATAGCAATAAATAACTAGACATAATAACAAACCGAAATAAACTAAATGCAAGAAACTTTTTTTGTGTTTTTGATAATAAAAGCAAACAAGACAAGATAAAATAAACTAAGCAAGACAAAACAAAGTAAAGAGATTGGAAGCGTGAGACTCCCCTTGCAGAAATCCTCTTACTCCCCGGCAACGGCGCCAGAAAAATTGCTTGATGACGTGAAAGCACACGTTCGTTGGGAGACCCCAAGAGGAAGGTATGAAGCAGTGCAGCAGCAAGTTTTCCCTCAGTAAGATACCAAGGTTATCAATCCAGTAGGAGTAAGAAATCACTTCTGAAGGTTGTCAGTGGCGCGCTGACGTGGAACCTGCACACAACACAATCAAACTACTTTGCCCCAACGAAACAGTGAGGTTGTCAATCTCACCGGCTTGCTGAAAACAAAGGATTAAACGTATGGTGTGGAAAATAGTGTTTAATTGCAGAGAATGAAAAGGAACAATGATTGCAGTTGGTTGTATTATCAGTGTAAAAGAATGGACCGGGGTCCACAGTTCACTAGTGGTGTCTCTCCATAAAAGATAACTAACATGCTGGGTGAACAAATTACAGCTGGGCAATTGATAAAATATTGAGCGCATAACAATGCATATATATGAAGATGACTACTATGATATTCAATTGGGCATTACAACATGATACATAGACCGTTATCCAACAGCATCTATGACTAATAATCCACCTTCAGGTTGACATCCGTGTTCCCCGTTGGTATTAAGTTGCAAGCAACAGATTATTGCATTAAGTAAAGTGCGTAATGTAAACAATACAATTATCCTTAGACAAAGCATTGCTGTTTTACCCCTAGTGGCAACAGCACATCCACAACCTTAGAAGTTGCTGTCACTCTCCCAGATTACTGGAGATGAACCCACTATCTAGCATAAATACTCCCTCTTGGAGTTAAAGCATCTACTTGGCCAAAGCATCTACTAGTAACGGAGAGCATGCAAGATCATAAATAACATATAAGATAGATTGATAATCAACTTGACATAGTATTCAATATTCATCGGATCCCAGCAAACACAACATGTAGCATTACAATAATATGATCTTGATCATGATAGGCAGCTCACAAGATCTAAACATGATAGCACAAGGAGGAGAGACAACCATCTAGCTACTGCTATGGACCCGTAGTCCAAGGATGAACTACTCACGCATCACTCCGGAGGCAGGCATGGCGATGTAGAGCCCTCCGGTGATGATTCCCCTCTCCGGCAGGGTGCCGGGAAGAGCTTCTGAACCCTCCCGAGCTAGGGTTGACGACGGCGGCGTCTCTGGAAATTTTCGTGGATAATGGCTCGGGTATTTAGGGTTTTCGCGTCGGGGGGATTATATAGGCGAAAGGGCGGCGGCTGGAGGCACCCGAGGGGGCCACACCACCCCAGGCGCGGCAGGAGGTGGGCCCGCCCCGCCCCATGGTGTGGCTGCCTCCTAGGTCGCCTCCGTCTCTCCTTTGGACTCTGTGTACGTGTTGGAAAAATAGGAGGTCCTGTCCAAGTTTCGTCCAATTCCGAGAATATTTCCAGAACAGCTTTTCTGGAATACAAAAACACAGAAAACAGGAACTGGCACTGTGGCATCTTGTTAATAGGTTAGTCCCAGAAAATGCATAAAAATGCTATGAAGTGTATATAAAACATGTAGCAATTGGTATAATATAAACATGGAACATCAGAAATTATAGATACATTTGAGACGTATCAGGAGGTATCTCTTGATCATCTTGATCATTTGTGTCCCCGTCTTGACCGGTATGATGACCTTGGTCTTCAATGTGCACACCTTCATCACTAGAAGGAGAAGATGGACCTTGGTCTTGATCATGGCTAGCATCAATAATTGGAGAATTTGGTTCTTGCGTAGCAACTTGATCAACTTGAGGAGGGTCTTGAACTTGGTCTTGGCTAGGTGCATCATTTGCTCCATCGAATGGTGCGGTTTCCACTTGTGATGATGAATGCTCCACATGGGTGGAGCTTGGTCCTTCTTGAGGCGCCTCATGGTGGATCTCGATTGGGCGAAAGAATCCCACGCCCATTCGCCTTATTGCATCTTGAGGTTCCTCATCATCTACATCACGAACATGAAATTGCGCCACTTGGGAGCCGTCATTCTCATCGAACTCCACACTACAAGATTCTACAATGGTCCCGAAGGACTTGTCGTAGATTCTATCACTAGTACAGAACGACACATCGGAAACGGGCCAAAAACCCTTCGGCAACGGAGAAAGGGTCCGTGTCCCCGACCCTGTCACTGATGTGAAGGCCTTCATCGGTAACGGAGGCAAAAAACCGTCACCGATGAGGGCATAAGTTGGCTACGGTTGCGGACCCATCTCCGTTTCCGATGTATCGGTGCATCAGTAACGGAGATTCTATTTTACTCGTTTGCATTGAGATTCTTTCAGAAGACTACATGAGCAATTCGGTTGCCAAATTACATTCAAAATCTCACAGCAGAAGCACAAAGTTACCAAATCCATTCATAACGTATATAAGAATTGTCATCGTTACATAGCATCAAAAGATGAGTTACACATGCCTCGCTAATCCTATCATTCTCATGCCTCCCTAAACTTAACTTTTATGACACTCCACTCTTCTCCAGCTCCACCTTCTTCCTCAGTTCCGAAGCGCCGAAAACGGAATTCGACCTAGCAAAAGACTCGAGTAGCGGTTTCATGCTTCTCCAAATCACATCTGCAGCCAAATTGCTACACACATACACAAAATAGATGGAGAAACTAAAGACAAGAAACCACACCGAGCTCGCAAGCCTCCTTAGCAAATTAATCTTACCAAATTCTTCGTAGCGAGGCTTGCTCCATCTTGGACGGTGTCGCCGAAATATAATAACGTCACCGCTGTGACATTTCGGCCACACTGTCCAAGACACTCTTAATTAAAAAAGTGTTTTGAACAGTGCAGCGAAACGTCACAACAGCGACGGTTCACGGATATGATCCCACTTTGTATTTAGCTCTTTTAAAGCTTGTTTGGATCTGCATGGCGCTTCTGCATATAAAATACATGGATGTCTAGTTAGAAAAGAGCCAAATATGATGCTACATGACATAAATACAATTTAAGATGAAAACAGTTTACACCTTAAGCGCCTATATCCATGTGCTTGCTGTCCGATCGAAACGATTTGGAGGCAGAACTTGAAGGTGATGTTACCTTCAATTGCCTCACCATTTTTATGCATTGTCGCCGAAATATACTATTACTTCATACACTAGCTACACAAAACCATAACGAGGATTAGCACATTGACAAAGGGTTGAAATTAATCTATTAGACTTCAAATACTAAAAACAAACACAACACAATACTAGATTTCAAATACTAGACAAGTTGAAGGTAATGTATTCATCATCGGCAGTACTAAAAACAAACACAACACAATACTAGACTTCAAATACTAGACAAGTTTTATATGCTACTTTAAAAAAAATGTAAGATCTAGTGTTGAGGGGTGTATTCATCATCGGCGGTACTACAATACTAGACAGAACACAATACTACAATACTAGACAGAACTACAATACTAGATCGGTAGATGCTACTTTAAATAAAATGTAAGATCTAATGTCGAGGGGTGTATTCATCATCGGCACTAGACAGAACACAATACTAGACTTCAAATACTAGACAAGTTTTCTGTGCTACTTTAAACAAAATGTAAGATCTAGTCGGCTACATACCCGGGGAAGATGCACGGCAATAGACCAGTAGATCCGCGTCGGCGACATACTCGGGGAAGATGCGCGGCGGCTCGCCGACGAGCCGCTGGGGGGGATGCGCGGCGGCTCACGACGCGCCGCTGGGGGGGATGCGCGGCGGCTCACGACGCGCCGCTGGGGAAGATGCACGGCGGCAATGCCGGTCGGACGCGCCGCTCAGATCTGCGAGATAAGGGTTAGGTCTGGAGCCGCCGCCACACTATGACTGTGGAGTGAGAGTGAGAGTGAGAGTGAGAGTGAGAGTGAGAGTGAGAGAAAGAGCGTTAGGGTTGCCGCAGTGGCACATTTATAGCATATAATAACATCGCAAACGGAGGCGATAAACAACCGTTTCCTCTAATTTCTTCACTGACACACTGGGCCTACTTACAAAGGATTGATAGAGTAATTGAACTAACTATCTACTCTACTTGTTCTGCTTACACTCTGCCTCCGCGCCATTGTCATCCGCGGCGCGGCGTCGCTTCTTGCCGGTTGCCTTTTCCTCAGGCACCTCCTCCTCCGGCACCTCCTCCGATGCCTCCTCCTCCGGCGCCTCCTCCGATGCCTCCTCCTCGTCGTCGTCGTCGGCGTCGTATTCTTCCTGGCTAGAATAATACGGCTCCGGCGGGTCCTCCGGATCCTCTTCCTCCGGCGACTCGTCCTCTTCGGAGTCGTCTTCTCCTTCGCGTGAAGACGGCGGGTCCGAGTCGTCGGAGTCGTCTTCTACAGAGCGTGAGGATGGCGGGTCCGAGTCGTCGGGGTCCGAGTCCGGCGGCCCGTCTTGATCCCACCATGGAACTTCACCGCGGTCTTCCGCGCTCGCGTCGTCGCTCGGGACTTCCTCGTTCTGCCACCAGGGTTCCGCCATGGCGGTTGTGCTAGTGTGGTAGATAATGTGGGAGAGAACGAAGGGGAGAATGCGGGACCTGCCTGGCTTCGCGCGGTTCCAGTCACATTTTATTAGCGTCGATCAGGCGGTTCCAATCCCTCGTGAATTAAGCCGCATTGAACAGGCGCGCTTCCAGATTGCAACTGCAATTTCCCAAGCACATCGCAAATGGATATACATAAACAATCGTAGCCATAGAGATACATATTGGAAACGGAGACAAATTTATGACCGTTGCCAATACTTTTGGTAACGGAGATATAAAATTCTCCGTAACCAATGTTGACGGACCAGCCTCTGCCAGGCCTCGTCCGCAACGCAAAAATCGCGATTCTCTGTCGCCTAACACCTGCCGTTTCCATAGAGGGGTATCCGATGTGTCGTTCTGTACTAGTGTATAAGTGTGGGATTCGGCACCGTAACCAACAAAAGTACCCTCTAAAGCCTTAGACTCAAATTTAGACAAACGATAACCTTTGATCTTATAGAAACACTTACAACCGAACACCCGGTAGTAGGAAATATTGGGCTTGTTGCCGATAAGCATTTCATATGGAGTGAGTTTCTTGCCCGTGCGGAAGTAGAGGCGATTTGATGAGTGACATGCCGTGGAGATGGCCTCGGCCCACAAGAAAAGCGGGGTCTTGAACTCCGCCAACATCGACCTTGCCATATCCATAAGGGTCCGGTTCTTCCTCTCGGCTACACCATTTTGTTGAGGGGTATACGCAGCAGAATATTGATGACGGATTCCCTCTTCACTAAGAAACTCATTTAGGGTGTAGTTCTTAAACTCGGAGCCATTGTCACTTCTAATGGCCAATATAGGGACATTGTATTGACGTTGAACTTCATTGGAGAAGTCGATGATGGCTTGTTGGGTCTCACTCTTCGACTTGAAGAAATGGACCCAAGTGAATCTTGAATAGTCATCAACAATCACCAAACAATACTTCTTCCCACCAAGACTCGGTTGAGGCACGGCACCAAATAGATCAACATGAAGAAGTTCCAATATCCTTGTTGATGAGATGATGGTCTTGCTTGGGTGGGGAGAGTCATGCATCTTTTCTTCAACACAAGCCCTACAAAGACGATCTCTAGAAAAGGAAACATTCTCTTTTAGTCCAAGAATGTGGCCACCCTTGTGAAGACTTTGCAAAGTTCTCATATTGACATGGGACAAGCGGCGATGCCACAACCACCCCACGTTGGCCTTTCCGAAAAGGCACATTGCTTGAGTGTTGGTAGACTCCGAAAAGTCCACCACAAACAACTCATGTTCAACATACCCAACGAAAGCGACCTTTAGAGTCTTGCTCCACATGAGTACCACAATATTAAGATCAAAATGGACGGCAAAGCCCATCTTGTTAAGTGCACGAACGGACATTAAATTGTAACCAAGGGACTCGACAAGCATGACGTTCACAAGGGTGATATCCCTTGCTACTACCACCTTGCCGAGGCCCGATACCTTAGCTTTAGCCTTGTCTCCATATGTGACGGTTGTATGATTATCATTTGGTCTCATCTCCGTCATAAGCTCCTTGCTTCCGGTCATATGACTTGTACATCCACTATCAATCACCCATTTCGACCCACCGGAAGCATAGTCCTCGGTGGCCTTGGCCATGAGACACTTGGCGGATTGGATTGGGACATTCTCATTGGGGGATTCGAAAAGGGATGAAGATGTTGATGAAGTAATGGCAATAGCGGCCACTTCACTTATGGTTTCTTCTTCATCACTCTCACCCTCGGACATGTACTCCTCTCTTGTCACCAATACCATTCTTGAAGGAGGCTTCTTGTTGGGAAAGTTCTTCTTGAAGAAGGGTTTCTTGCTAGGGGACTTCGAGGCATTCTTGAGAACAAGCCTTCCTCCATGATCTTCACGGTTCTCATAGAGGCACCCGGCAACATAGTGATATCTATCTTGGCAATTGAAGCAAGTCTTCATTTTTGGGTTGCCCTCCTTGTAACCACTAGATTTGAACTTTTACTCCACTTGAGCTTTAGCTTTGGATGGGTTCTTCCAAAAGGTCCTTGCCGCAAGAGCCACATAGTCCCTATGAGCAATCTTGAGTTCTTCGGGGTCCATGGAGGACACATCTTCACAATCTTGATCTTCATTGTTTTCAACCACCTTGACCTTCAAAGCAAGTGACGCTCCTTGTTGCATTCCAATAGCTCGGGCACGAGAGTCTTGAGAAATCTTGGCTTGGACTTTGAAGGATTGCATCTCTTGCATGACTTCATTAGAGGTCAATTGTGGATAGTTGTGCCTTCCTTGAAGACTCTTCAAGTCGGCCGATTCAAAGGGCAAGAGATCATTCACATACTTCCGCTTGATCCAATCATCATTCACATGGGTCCCACCAAGAGCTTTATAGGCATTGGCAAGGGACTTGAGTCTTCGATACATTTGTTCATGGTCTTCTCCATCTTCCATGAAGAAGCCTTCGGCCTTGTTGCTCATTTTCTCAAACCGATTTCTCTTCATGCTTTCATTTCCAACGAACACCTCAACAAGACAAGCCCAACCTTCTTTGGCGGTGGTGCAATGCTCGATGTGAGACATATCATCATCTCCCACGGCATCTCGGATCAAATCAAGAGCGGTGGCATTTAGTTGACAATCAACCACCTCTCTTCTTGTCTTGTTGGATTCATCCATGGCTTGATATCCTTGCTCAATGATCCTCCAAAGCTCGATAGATGCATTGTTCACATAAGATCTCATAGAAGATTGCCATTTAGTAAACAAATATGCATTTAGCTTAGGTGGGTTTCCCCTTAGGTGAATTGGAGGATGAGGGATAGGTAGGTCGGGAGAGTATGGGAAAGGAACGACACCATATACTCCCGAACCATTAGGTTGTTTAGTTGGGGTGTCAATTTTATCTTGTTCAATCCCCTTCCTCTTCCCACCAACCTCTTCATTCTCGGGTTTGTCAACCTCCGAAGAAAGAGCGGTGGGTGGAGGTGAGATATCCTTAGCTTCCATGAGTTTCAAGATCATCTCTTGCAACTTGTCCATTTTAGTTTCCATAGAGGACTTCAAGGTATTAAAGTCCTACACGGAAACCGAAGTGAACTCGGTGGGAAGATCGGGAATCTCAACTCCATGCTCATCGATGGTCATACTTCTCTTAGGCGGTTAAGCCTGAATAAAGAGCCGAGGCTCTGATACCAATTGAAAGGATCGGTATGGCCACCTAGAGGGGGGGGGGGGGGGTGAATAGGTGCTACTCAATTTTTACCTCTTTTTTTGAATTTAGGCTTGACACAAAGATAAATTCTCTAGATATGCAACTACGGTGAATTTACCTATATGACAAGTTAACACTAGACTAAGCACAATACAAGTAAGAGCTAACGAGTAAGGAGTAACCGAACGGGAAGCACGCGAGACAAGGATGTATTCCTGAGTTCCTCCTTTTTAGGGGAGTACGTCTCGTTGGAGGGGTGTGAGTTTCAAACTCAAACGTCACAAATGGCCTCACCCTATTCTCCGATGAACCTTACCCATAAGCTCGGTTCACCTTCCACTATCGGAATCTTTCAAGGCGGAATCCGGAGCCCTTACAACAAACTTGAGGCTCAACCCACAAAAGGATTGGGGGCTCCCAAGCACCACAACACCTGCTACACAAAAGTAACAAGTAAGTAAGTACAACAAGATGCCTAGGTTTTCCTAGTGGAAACCCTAGGCTCGAATCCCTCAAGTGAATGAGGGGGAAATGAAGAACGCTTTGGTGAAGTAGTAGATCCGGGCCTTCTCCTTCAATCCTCCAAAGATCAACAAGTTTGGGTGGAGGGATTGAGAGATCTAGTGATTCTTGAGCTTGCAATAATGGTGTCTTCAAGTTTGGGCAAGCATCAAGTCTCAAGGTAGGTGGAGGGGTATTTATACCCCTCTCCGAAAAGTGTCCGTTGAGGTCTCCTGCGCGAGCCCGACCTGGGGACGACCTGGCTGGTTTTGGAGGCCGGCCTCGAAGAACAGCTTCAGGGAGACCCGGCCTGGGGTCGGCCTGAGCGAGGCCGGTCGGCCATCCGTCGAAACCAGCCTGAAAGCCGGCCTGGGGCCGGCCTGAGCGAGGCCAGTCGGCCATCCGGCGAAACCAGCCTGGGAGCCGGCCTGGCCGGTTCCAGCGCGCGTCGAGGCCGGCCATGCATCGGAGGCAACCGGCCTAGGGCCGGCCTAGATCCCGGCCTAGGGAAGGCCGGTTTTCCTGACCAGCATTTCTTCAAATTTCGACAACTTCTCACAAAACCTTTTTGCACTTTTTAGAGAGATCTTCTTTTGTAGTTTTTCTGTGTGTACTTAACAAATGGTTAAACACTCCAAGTGTTGTGATCAAACACCAAAACATAGATTAGAGGACAATGTCCTTTCAGTTTCGGCCATGGGGGGGAACTCCCCCCGGTCGGATTAGTCATGCCGCCCCTCTTGGGGTGCGGCTGCCTTGTGGGCCCACGAGCCCACTTGGCAGCCCCCTTTTGGTGGGCTCCATGTTTGTATGTTTTCTGTTTGTGCATATCTTGTTACTACAATATCTCGTTAGAAGCATCCATAATGTATGAGTGC
Source organism: Poa pratensis (assembly GCA_947311845.1). Classification (NCBI taxonomy): domain Eukaryota; kingdom Viridiplantae; phylum Streptophyta; class Magnoliopsida; order Poales; family Poaceae; genus Poa; species Poa pratensis. The sequence continues at coordinate 25,829,696 of CAMZMU010000048.1, forward strand.
AATAAATATTGCAATAAAGGCGCACACAAATTATCTAGTGTCCATTATTTTTTCATTTATTTGGAAGTAAACTCCTGCTAGTAAAAAATATTTAGTGAACTTAGACGACCATGATGTTCCTGGAAGTGGATCATGTGATGTGCCTGTTTTCTCATTGCAACAAACAACACACAACAATATCGAACTAGCAAAATATGGATAGAAAATGAATGAAATAACAGGATTTGAACAGAAGAAGAATAAGATTAATTAGGATGCTTCACTCGGATCCTCCTCCGCGCTACTCGGGTTATTTCCTACCTAGAATTGCTGAATTGGGCAGGGAGATGACAACCATGTATCCTTCCACATTAGGGAGCGTTCTATTTAGCGTTCCACTATAATCATAGTTTGAAGATATAACTAGGCCAAGTGCGACTTTTGCACGTCTCATCGGTAGGTTTAAACGAAGTAAACTATTTAGACTAGTACGAATGCTCTGGGCCAAGTGTCATGGGACTAAAATGTGTGGTTGGCCAAACATCCAACGCAATGTTGGCGCAGGCCCCAATTCTCCTGCGAGATGAGCACATGCATGCCCTCACCTAGAAACTAGTCTCTTAGAGCATTCTGCACCGACGCTCCCAATATTCCACCCAGGGCACCAGACGAAATCGGTGCGAGCCGCCCAATACTGCGCCGTTATCAGGGGCCGCCCTATACACTAACTGACACTCCCACGCCAACCCCATGGTTCGACACCCAATACTGCGCCGTTATCAGGAGCCGCCCTATACACTAACTGACACTCCCATGATACGTCTCAAACGTATCTATAATTTTTGATGTTCCATGCTTGTTTTACACCAATTGCTACATGTTTTGCATCTACTTTATATCACTTTTATACATTTTTTGGGACTAACCTATTAACAAGATGCCGAAGTGCCAGTTCCTGTTTTCTGCTGTTTTTGTATTCCAGAAAAGCTAGTCTGGAAATATTCTCGGAATTGGACGAAACTACACGGGGGTCCCTATTTTTCCAGAACAAGCCTGACGGAGCGAAGGAGCAACAGAGGAGGGCCACCAGGTGGCCACACGCACCTAGGGCGCGGGGCCCCCCTCTGCCGCGCCCTAGGGTGGTGTGGGCCCCTCGGGGGTCTCCAGCCGCCGCCATTTCGCCTACTTATTCCCCCCGACGCGAAAAACCTAAGTGCCTGAGCAAATATCCATGAAAAGGTCCAGAGACGCCGCCGCCGTCAACCCTAGCTTGGGAGGGTTCAGAACCTCTTCCCGTCACCCTGCCGGAGAGGGGAATCGTCACCGGAGGCTTCTACATCGCCATGCCTGCCTCCGGAGTGATGCGTGAGTAGTTCATCCTTGGACTATGGGTCCATAGCAGTAGCTAGATGGTTGTCTCTCCACTTTGTGCCATCATGTTTCGATCTTGTGAGCTGCCCTACATGATCAAGATCATATTATTGTAATGCTACATGTTGTGTTTGCTGGGATCCGATGAATATTGAATACTATGTCAAGTTGATTATCAATTTATCTTATATGTTATTTAAGATCTTGCATGCTTTCCGTTACTCGTAGATGCTTTGGCCAAGTAGATGCTTGTAACTCCAAGAGAGAGTATTTATGCTAGATAGTGGGTTCATGCCTCCGTTTAATCTGGGACAGTGACAAAAGTTCTAAGGTTGTGGATGTGCTGTTGCCACTAGGGATAACCCAACGATGCTATGTCCACGGGCATATGTGTTTGTTTACATTACGCGCTTTACTTAATGCAATTATCCGTTGCTTGCAACTTAATACCAACGGGGGACTCGGATGACAACCCGGCGGTGGATTATTAGTCATAGATGCTGTTGGATAACGGTCTATGTATCTTATCGTAATGCCCAATTAAATATCATAGTAGTCAACATGTCATATATATGCATTGTCATGCGCTTACTATTTGTCAATTGCCCAGCTGTAATTTGTTCACCCAACATGTTAGTTATCTTTTATGGAGAGACACCACTAGTGAACTGTGGACCCCGGTCCATTCTTTTACACTGATTAAACAACCACAAATTGCAAACTGTTCCTTTTTCATTCTCTGCAATTTAATACTCATTTTCCACACGAGACGTTTAATCCTTTGTTTTCAGCAAGCCGGTGAGATTGACAACCTCACTGTTTCGTTGGGGCAAAGTAGTTTGATTGTGTTGTGTGCAGATTCCGCGTTGGTGATCGTGTTGCGCCGTGCGGCCACCAACAACCTTATGAAGAGTTGCTGCTCCTACTGGTTCGATAACCTTGGTTTCTTTCTGAGGGAAAACTTGCTGCTGAACTGCATCATACCTTCTTCTTGGGGTCTCCCAACGAGCGTGTGATTCACGCCATCAAGCTCTTTTTCTGGCGCCGTTGCCGGGGAGACAACAGTCTTCTGCAAGGGGAGTGTCACGCTTCCAATCTCTTTACTTTGTTTTTGTCTTGCTTAGTTTATTTTATTTTATCTTGTTTGTTTTCAATTATCAAAAACACAAAAAATTAGTTACTTGCATTTAGTTTATTTTCAGTTTTGTTTTCTGTTAGTTATCATGTCTAGCCCTGTTTCAGTAGTAATGTCACCTGAAGAAGAGATCTTCACTTTCAAGCAAGGGAGTGAGGAGAGTTTTAAAGATGCTTGGTCTAGAATTTTTGAGTCTTATGCTAAAACTGAACCTAAAATGACTTTAAGCCTGCTTCTTAGTAGCTTTTATTTTGGTCTTGTTCTTTGCTACAGATATGCTTTAGATGCTGTGGTAGGAGGAGATTTCCTTCGTTATGATGGGGATCAAGCTTTTAATGCTATAAAAAAATTGATTACAATTTCTAGCCCTCCAATCACTAAAATTGATTTGGCTTTGACAAGCATAAGTGATAGACTTAACACTCTTGAAACAAACATATCTGGTCTAAAAGAAGGGTATAATCAGATTCGTGAACACTATGATAATGTGCCAGTAAATTTTGAACCATCGGGATGGGTTCCCTCAGTAAAAGTTGTTATAAATGGTGAAACTTTTCATTCTCGCTGTGATATTATGTCTGAATTCTGTTTAATGTCCAAGGATATTTTTGATTCCTTAAATCTTTGGGAGCTTTCCAAATGCGAAGATTGTATAATTCTGGGTGATAATACTATTAAATTACCAAGAGGAGTAGCCGAAGGAGTATTTACAAAACTCTTAGGGATAACAATATCTATTGATTATCTTGTCATTGAATGTGCAGGAGTAGGACAAATTACGCTTGGAAGATCTCTGTTGAAACGCTTTGGAGCAATAATAGATGTGGGCCAAGGCACTATGAATTTCGCCTCTTCACCTATGTGTAACCAAGTATTTCCTAAAGATAAGGGTAAAGGTAAGAGAGCTAAGCGTAAGATTGTTGATGCTTCTTCACTTGGTAATACTTGATGTATGCTTTGTGCCTAGCTAAAAGGCGTTAAAGAAAAGCGCTTATGGGAGGCAACCCATTATTTTTACTTCTGCAATTTTTCTTTTATTGAGTCAAGGAGGATGTTTACTTCTGTAGCAACTCCTTTGTATCTTTATTTTCTTGCATTGTTGTGCCAAGAGTAGCCTCTAATGTTAAGATGATGCTTAATTTTGATTGCTGCGCAGAAACAGATTTTTGCTGTTCACTGTGCGAAATTCCTAAAATCACCAGATTGTTAATTAAATCTTAAAATGTTTGTGCGTAATCTTTATGAATGTCTGAATCTTTCATTAGACTAGAGTTTTTCTATCTGAGCATTGTAAGTGCCTTGAAAAATTCGTCTTTGCGGACTGTTCTGTTTTAGACAGATTATGCCTTTTTATTTTTGCATTCTCTCTTTTACTAGTGTTGAGTGAAATTCTTTTTTGGGTGGAAGAGCTTCACATAACATCAGTGGATGTAGCTAATGTTTAAAGTAACAAATCATATTGCGCCTATATAGAACATGTGAGTTTTTGATTATGCACTAACCCTCTAATGAGATCTATTTTGAGTTTGGTGTGACGGAAGTTTTCATGGGTCAAGAGAGAAGGATGATATAATAGGATCAAGAAGAGTGAAGAGCTTAAGCTTGGGGAGGCTCCCATGGATTTCCCCAGCATATTTCAAGAAGACTCAAGCGTCTAAGCTTGGGGATGCTTGCGTCTAAGCTTGGGGATGCCCAAGGCATCCCCTTCTTCATCGTCAAAATTATCAGGTCATCTCTAGTGAAACTATATTTTAATTCTTTCACATCATATGTGCTTTTCTTGGAGCGTCTGTGTGCTTTTATTTTCAGTATTGCACTTTTATTTTCAATAAAGCTTGACTGGACCCTAGCATTCTTGATTGGGAGAGAGACACGCTCCGCTTTTTCATGAGAATACTCCTATTCTTCACTTATATTTGTTGACTATTCATGTCTAGCACTGTTTAGCTTTTAGCTCTTGTTTTCATGTATCTCTTGTCAGAGCTATTAGCTTTCTTTTGTAGAAAGTACTCTCTTGCTTCACTTATATCTATTTGGAGAGTTGATGAAATAAATTGATTGGTGTTTGGTTGGTTCAGAAAATGTTGCATGTGGTAATTGGTATAAGGAAAAACTTGCTTAATCTTGTAGATCGCTGATGGTCCCGAAGAGCAAGTCTTGATGCCTGCACAAATAAACGGGATTAGGTTGAGACTCCAAGTGCAGAGTGTATAGTAAGTGGAAGACAGTTTTCCCCACGAGCGGTGACTCGAGGGTTTAATATCGAACTCTCGGGGAATCTGAAGTGCTAGATTTATCTTCTTATCCTTCTTTTGGTTACCTACAAAACAAGGTTAGATGTTTTGGTCCTCAACCTCACCTGTGGTTGTCAAGCACAAGGTGTAAGAATGATATCAGGATAGTTATGCAATGCAAACAAGAAATAAATATGCAATGATGGTGGATGCAATGGTAAATGATATTTTTGGGTTTTTGAATGATGTATGCAAGATGAAAAGTATTTTTGTATTTTCGGATTTAATGATGGCTGAAAATAGAAAAGTGGTATATGGTGTTGGAAAGGTGTTTCTTATGATTAAAAATGGACTGGGGTTCATGGTTTCACAAATGCACTCTCTCTTTATAAAGTGGTAGACAATGGAACACACACAGTTAACATATGAGATTGCAACACAGGGTTTGATAACAAGTTACTTAGATATATGGGCATCACGTCCTAACATAGAGATCTTTTGGTTATTAACCTCTCTTATACTCCACCAAGATGCGAACTAAATCATAACACCTTAGTAATTAAGATAACTCAGAGTATATCATTAAGTATCATGACATGAAGTGAAAATAAGAACATGCTAGATCTAGTCATGGAGTAGTGGCAATGGTCACGCCCACATCCCCAGTAGCATGGTATTTTAGTTTATCCCTAGTGAGGTAACAAAGTAAGGTAAAGATACCAAAGTGGATCGCAGAACTTTCTCTCACGTTCACTGCACTAGCCACCCCCGTTACTCCAACTAATGCACACGTTCCCCCACACACGCTCTCATAAACATGCTTGATCAAAACAAGTAGACAAGAACGGGGTACATAATATGCATCTATACTCATAACTGAAACAAACATTGCAATCTCAAACATATATTAACTCATAAAGATCCACCACAAAGGTATTACAACGGTGACCGTAATCATGTTCAGCAGCTCATACGGTGCTAGTTAGTGAAGCTGAAGAGAGGAGAGATACATAAGTTACTTCCACAAACCCATAGTCCAGAGGTGGACTACTCCCTCTTCATCATGGAGACGGTGGAGAAGTCGATGGAGAAGATGGAGACCACGCCGGCAGCGCCCCGCCGGAGTTTTCCCCTCCAATCTGCAGCTCCTGATCTCCGTTTCGGTGTTTCTGTGTTTGTGCGGCGCTCCTTCCAGAGAACGTCGGGGGACCTTTTTTATAGGCGTTTTTAGGTCAAGACAATGTCGGTGGAGCGAAGATCGACGGCAACGGAGCCACGAGGGCCAAACGGGTGGGCCCCACGCGGCCACAGTACCTGGCCGCGTGGGCCACCCCCGTTCGGGCCTCGGGCCTCCGCTTGTTTGCTTCCTTCGCCCACAGGTCTTCTTCCTTCCAAATATTGACGCCCGTAAATTTCCAGGTGATTTCGTTGACGTTTGGGTCCCTGAAACATTAAAATAAGAAAACGGGGTTTTCTGCCTGTGCAGGGTTAATTCCATAAAAATAGGAAATCATTGAGATATTTCTAAAATCATGATAAAACATTGATATAACCCTTATATGATGCAAATATGATTGGAATATAAGCAATTAAAGTGCAAAGTTCATGTATGCATTTTACATGCATCAATCGCTAATTTGGATAACTTGATGCTTGTCAATTGTTTTGAGTTAACAAGTAGATCATGATTAAATTGTGCATCACATGAGTTAAGCCTATTAGTGAAGAACTACCGTAAAGCTTGTTGAAAATTTGGTTTGCATCGGTGGTATCTCTAAGGTCTAGATATTTTCTAATAACAGGGTTTGGTTAACAAGGAAGACGGTATGAAGTCTTATAACGTTTGCAATATGTTTGTCATATAAAACTTGGTGTACGGGTTGATATTTTTGTTTGCTTACATAACCTTGCTAGCCTAAACTCTGTACTGAGAGGGAATGCTTCTCGTGCATCCAAATCCTTGAGCCAAAATCTACGCCATTTGTGTCCACTATAACAACCTATATGTGGTATTTCCTTGCCACTCCAAGTAAATTTTTCATGTGCTACCTTTAAATTATTCAAAATGTTATTATTCACTTTTTGTGTCAATGTTTACTAGCTCATGAGGAATTAGTGTGGTTATTCTTTATTCTATTTGTTGAATGGACTTTTACACCTGGACTAGTGGCATATACATCCGCTTATCCAATAATTTTGCAAATAGAGCTGGCAACGGGGTGCCCAGTCCCAATTAATTACAATTTTAACCAATTAATTCTCTTCACACTTTTGCCCTGATTCATCAGTAATCAATGACAAACAGTGAAATACCTGAATGTGTGTAAACCAAAGAGAATGAGGGATGATCTGCCTTGCTGGTAGAAATAACGACCTTCATGGGAGCCGCTCTTAAAAGTCTGTTTGACAGGTAGAATACTGTTCTCACCCCCTATCATTCGTTGACAATTAACAAACACCTCTCGAAAAATAGATACTCCTCCATGGTATGTGATTGATGGAAGGCACCCGAGGATTCGGTTAGCCATGGCTTGTGTTAGCAAGGTTGGGAGGAGTATCAAATATTTTATGCAATCTCTATATGCTTTCAAAAACCTAAAAGCTCTAGCACATGACTTAATCCCTGCTTCCCTCTGCGAAGGGCCTTTCTTTTACTTTTATGTTGAGTCAGTTTTCCTATTCTTTCTGTCTTCCACAAGCAAACACTAGTGTCAACTTTGTTACAACATGCGTTATATGCAATGTATTGAACTTGTTATACTCCCTCCGATCCTAAAAAAGATTCGCGACCGCACTTTTGCAAAAAAGCCCTCCAAATTTATGTACTCCAACATCGCGAGGAGACAGTCGCGAGTCAACCCGTCTCTCTCGCTCCCTCCTCTGCTCCGCCGGGCGCCGGCGAGCTCACCGCGCGTCGCCGTCGCGCTCACCTTCGTCGGAACGGCGAATCCGGCCACGCAGCCACAGGATCTTCGTCGGAACGGCGAATCCGGCGGCGACGGGGCCGTATCCGGTGGTCAAATCCGGCGAAGAATCGGCGAATCCGGCGAAGAATCGGCGAATCCGGCGGCGACGGGGCCGTATCCGGTGGCTGCGTGGCCGTACGCGCTGGATCCAGTGGCTGTGCGGCCGGATTACACCCCATCCCCGACGCTGCTGCGACATGGAGAGGAGCTTGTGCGGCGACCTTGAGGAAAGTTCCGGCTACTCCCACTTCCTCCACCACCCCACCTCTGCCGCCAAGAAGCCCAAGCTGCACCTCCACACCGGCCCCGCGACGACAACCTCGCCGTCGACCATGCCGCTCGACGGCGCCGTCGTCCCTGCCGGCGCCGCAGACAGCAGCGGCGACAGTGGCCAAAACTCCGACGACGCGGCAGGCTTCCTGTTGGAGGAGCACGTGGTGCCCAACTGCTCGTCGTCTTCGTATCTGTTCGACGGCGGCGAGGAGCGAATGATGATGCCGGGCGGCGGCGGCGGGCTCCTGGAGGACATGGTGCCGCTGCTGGTCCGCCGGCCATCGTGCAACTCCGGGGCCACCACGACCAGCTCGTCGGGGTCGCCGGCGCCGTCGCCCTCCACGTCGTCGTCCGTGTCGTGGACCCCGGCGTCGCCGTACATCGACGAGCGAGCGAACCAGGGGAGGCGAGAGGTGCGAGACGAAATCAGCGAGAGCGGGCTTAATTTGTTTCTCTAATTAAGAAGGGGGTTTCTGTTAAATGACATTATACTACGGGTGCGACTGTTTTTCCGGATCGGAGGGAGTACTACTTTGTGTTGACAATATCCATGAGATAAATATGTTGAAAGTTGAAGCAAATGCTGAAACTAAATTCTTCCTTTGTGTTGATTGAATACCTTTTATTAGAAACTATTGCTTTATGAGTTAACACTTATGCAAAACTGTTTGATGCTTGTCTCGAAAGTACTATTCATGAAAACGTTTAGCTTGTGTGATTCATTGTTTACTCATTATCTATTTGCTAGCAAATTATAAACCATTGACTGGGATCACTTCATTCATTTACATGTGCCTTGCAATATTATATGATCAAGATTATGATGGTAGCATGTCACCTCAAAAATTATTTTGTTTTTATCGTTTAACTACTCGAGGACGAGTAGGAACTAAGCTTGGGGATGCTGATACGTCTCAAACGTATCTATAATTTTTGATGTTCCATGCTTGTTTTACACCAATTGCTACATGTTTTGCATCTACTTTATATCACTTTTATACATTTTTTGGGACTAACCTATTAACAAGATGCCGAAGTGCCAGTTCCTGTTTTCTGCTGTTTTTGTATTCCAGAAAAGCTAGTCTGGAAATATTCTCGGAATTGGACGAAACTACACGGGGGTCCCTATTTTTCCAGAACAAGCCTGACGGAGCGAAGGAGCAACAGAGGAGGGCCACCAGGTGGCCACACGCACCTAGGGCGCGGGGCCCCCCTCTGCCGCGCCCTAGGGTGGTGTGGGCCCCTCGGGGGTCTCCAGCCGCCGCCCTTTCGCCTACTTATTCCCCCGACGCGAAAACCCTAAGTGCCTGAGCAAATATCCACGAAAAGGTCCAGAGACGCCGCCGCCGTCAACCCTAGCTCGTGAGGGTTCAGAACCTCTTCCCGGCACCCTGCCGGCGAGGGGAATCGTCACCGGAGGCTTCTACATCGCCATGCCTGCCTCCGGAGTGATGCGTGAGTAGTTCATCCTTGGACTACGGGTCCATAGCAGTAGCTAGATGGTTGTCTCTCCACTTTGTGCCATCATGTTTAGATCTTGTGAGCTGTCCTACATGATCAAGATCATATTATTGTAATGCTACATGTTGTGTTTGCTGGGATCCGATGAATATTGAATACTATGTCAAGTTGATTATCAATTTATCTTATATGTTATTTAAGATCTTGCATGCTTTCCGTTACTCGTAGATGCTTTGGCCAAGTAGATGCTTGTAACTCCAAGAGAGAGTATTTATGCTAGATAGTGGGTTCATGCCTCCGTTTAATCTGGGACAGTGACAGAAAGTTCTAAGGTTGTGGATGTGCTGTTGCCACTAGGGATAACCCAACGATGCTATGTCCACGGGCATATGTGTTTGTTTACATTACGCGCTTTACTTAATGCAATTATCCGTTGCTTGCAACTTAATACCAACGGGGGACTCGGATGACAACCCGGCGGTGGATTATTAGTCATAGATGCTGTTGGATAACGGTCTATGTATCTTGTCGTAATGCCCAATTAAATATCATAGTAGTCAACATGTCATATATATGCATTGTCATGCGCTCACTATTTGTCAATTGCCCAGCTGTAATTTGTTCACCCAACATATTAGTTATCTTTTATGGAGAGACACCACTAGTGAACTGTGGACCCCGGTCCATTCTTTTACACTGATTAAACAACCACAAACTGCAAACTGTTCCTTTTTCATTCTCTGCAATTTAATACTCATTTTTCACACGAGACGTTTAATCCTTTGTTTTCAGCAAGCCGGTGAGATTGACAACCTCACTGTTTCGTTGGGCAAAGTAGTTTGATTGTGTTGTGTGCAGATTCCACGTTGGTGATCGTGTTGCGCCGTGCGGCCACCAACAACTTTCTGAAGAGTTGCTGCTCCTACTGGTTCGATAACCTTGGTTTTTTTCTGAGGGAAAACTTGCTGCTGAACTGCATCATACCTTCCTCTTGGGGTCTCCCAACGAGCGTGTGATTCACGCCATCATCCCACGCCAACCCCATGGTTCGACACCCTATTGGGAGTGACAATGTCAGCGCCATGAGTGATCCATTAGTAGATTTTTTGTGGCTATGCCACCCGTGCATGCCCACATGTGCACACACCAGCGCACACACGAGCGGGCACACCGGTGGGCTAGCCACAAAAGATGATAGGAATATATCTTTTGGCCACAGTGGCTAATAGATCCACTCCTAGGATCTTTTATGTGCGCGGTAGCCTCACAATATCCTAGGAGTGGACTGATCCACTATGTGGGCACTTGCGGGTCATGTTTAAGGGAACGCCACATGGGGGAAAGGTTCCCAATAGGCCGGACAAGTGTGTCGACGCCCCAATAACGGTATGCCCACGCTGTTGCCAGACATACTATTGAGAGTGCCGATGTAGATGGTCTTATGGAGCTGACTTGGACTTAGGCTTGATTGGTCCGATAGTACTCCACAATGCATAACACGGGAACTAGTGACGGTGATTATTTAGTTGTGCATGTAACGCTACTATAAGCCATCAAAATTAGTGCAACAAGTAAACTAATACCAATCGACTAAAAATAAAGTAAGTAAAATATGATTACTACTAGAATAAGAAACATGGGACAAGTTGCAGCTACAGGTGGAACAAAAGCTTAATATAAGTGGAACAGAATTAAATAAATCTCCCATACTTAAAAGATACGTAGTTTTCCGTTCTGCACGTCCTTCCTCAAGCCCTACCTCCAAGTTGTACGTTCTCCCCCGCACGGTTTTCCGGTTTTCTTGCTCGTTCATGTCCTGGTTTTTCGCCTCACACTTGGAATGTCATATTTGCACTTCACCTGAATTAAATGTCGTCTAGAGTATTTTAGCACCAACTTGAGGGATAAGAAGTAACAGCAATACTGAATAGAGATCATATGTGGGGGAAGTATCCAGTTCACCAAAGATATTGGTGCATCAGGTGCACCCGTCTCCAGTTAACAACTTTAAAAGTTTTCAAAAAATTCTAAAAAAAAGTTTGACCGTAGATAATACTCATGTCTAACATGTCACTATAATTTAGATCAGAATTTATAACATAGACCGTGAAAGAAAATAGACAGATTTGATAATAAATAGTGCCAAATGCATCTTGGTCTTCGAATTTGTATCCTTGTCACTATTGATAACAAATTTGTAGTTTTCACCGATGATGTTGTGTTTCAAATTTAGTCTTCAATTTTTGTGACATTGTCCATTAAAGTTGGGTGAATATCCAAACCTTTTTCGGATATTTTGAAAACTAAAGTGGTCAATCCAAGCGGGTGCACAGGGTGCACCAGATACGTTCCCATCATATGTGCAATTAGTTAGAACAGGACATATTAGTCAAAACAAATGACGAGTGCTTGACATATTTCAATCCTTCGGACGCATTATTGCAATTTGCATAGTTTTTTTTTCCATAGAGCTGCCCTGCCCATATCTTCGTAGATCATCATCACCCATAGGGTACGGTTACACGGCGGTGGCCCATCGTCGCACTGTAGCAGTCACCTCATGGTACTCGCTTTATGCATGATGCGCCTGCCTGCGGAGCGGTTGCGCGCGGCCATACACTGTGGAGATGCGGTGCGCTCATCGATCCGGCCACCTCCCTCCGGCGCGCGACTGCCCTACGTCCCCGGCCAGCAGACGGCGAAGGACGAGGACGCGGGTCATGTGAGGCGACGGCCCATCGGGTCGGAGTAGACGCGCACTGTGCTGTATGCCAGCATCCCCCGCGCGCGTCCTATCGTCGCTCGTCACCGCGGCGCCGTCCCATCCGATGCGCTCACCGGACGTACGTAACTACGTACCCCCATCCGCGGCCATGCACGGTGCACGCGCACTGGCCGGCGGCCGGAAATCGATCTATCTCGCTGGGTGCTACGTAGAAACCGAGGTGGACTGGCAGGGCAGCGCCGCGCGCGGCGCGGGTGGGTGGGTGCACTGGTGCGAGCGGCAGTAAATATTTCTTGCCACTTGACAGGGAGCAGGGGCGGAGCTTAGCTTTTCGGGCACACACAGTAAAGGCGCGGCGTGCGCCAGCCGCCGGTCGACACGTCCCCCGGCGCGGCAGCGCCCCGGCAGCTCGCCGCTCCCCTCCCGGTCGCACACGCACGTATGGCATCGATCTCCCCGTCTTGATGACGCCGGTAACTTGCGAGAATTTTTTACCTGCAGATGGACGGGGTGACACTGACTACTCGTGCATGGGCGAAGGAAGGAACGTTTTGCGTGTGGTCGATGAGGCCTGGGCGCCTGACCTAGTGCTAGTGCAAGCTAGCGGTGTCTAGATATAGTAGCAATCGTACCCTAATTAAGCTAGGGCGAGAGCGAGAGCGAGAGGTGAGATCTAATCCAATGTGCACCCCACGAAAGGGAGAAGAAAGATTCTTCCCTGCCTCACCCTCCCTCTTCTCGGCCAAGCCGGATATAGCCCACCACCACGCCCCATTGTCCCCCATAAGATCTAGGACGAACACTAGCTTGCTAGCCATACTTTGCTTCGCGATAGAGCAAGGAATTTCAAGTCGTTCTAGGTACCTAGCTAGCAGTGTGAGGTGGGAGCAGGCAGATCGTGCTGTGGTTGCTGAATTGGGAAGGGTTCGGCTTGCTGATTTTGGGACCGATTTGGAGTGAGAGAGGCCGGCCGGAGGGGAAGAAGAGATTTGGGAGGCGAGACCATGGGTCGCGGCAAGGTTGTTCTGCAGCGGATCGAGAACAAGATCAGCCGGCAGGTGACCTTCGCCAAGCGCCGCAACGGCCTGCTCAAGAAGGCGTACGAGCTCTCCATCCTCTGCGACGCCGAGGTCGCGCTCGTCCTCTTCTCCCACGCCGGCCGCCTCTACCAGTTCTCATCCTCCTCCGAGTAATGATTCATTCCGATCTTTCCATCTGCGTTTTCTCTTTCTGGTTTGGCGCATCTATCCTTTGATTTGCTTTCATGTTGCCACAATTTGCACGCCCACGGTCGATCTGGATTTTCCATGTGTCTTTGTGCGTCCGTGCATGAACTATGGGGGTTGGGTTCGTACGTTCTGTCCCTGTTCTTTTCTGTTCTATTGGGCAACTGTGCCAAAAGATGCTAGCAAGAAACCAACAAGGAATTAAAGTGATGAGAGCTCATCCGCAGCAGGAGGTTGATGGACGTACGTATATTCATGTCATGTATGCGTGCATCATTAACAGCAGAAAAAGGGGTTTAAATCGCAGAAAAGAGAGCACGAAATGGGGTTTTATTTGATGTGCGCCTTACAAGACCTGTATATGAGCACATGATAATTAGACTACTCAAAGCGCTTAATCGCTTATTACATGAATTTGCGCCGTAGCTTAGGCTCATGTTGATTGAAACTGGCTATGAAACTAATTTAAGGGCGCCTTGGTTTTCTGGGCGTCACCCATTCATAGTATAGTAGTTCTACGGTAAATCCTTAATTATCTAGTTTTGTCCTACGTTGGGCAAGTATCATCCACTTATGAGAAATTTTCTTTAGTATCCTTACGCTGGCTCCTGCAGACACAAGTGTCGCATAAAATTTGATACCTTCAAGTTAAAGCACTGACTTATGCTTTTTCCATTGTACATTTGTCAACAAGTTACAAAATCAGTATTGTTCACCGAGTTCGTCAGTGAATTTATACTACCACTGTTTCTAATAAATGGTACCGCATTCAGTTAATTTATCTGCATTAATTATCTCGTCAAAGTACCTAATTAATAAGATAACTAGTAAATGAAGGTTTGTAAGTAGTACTAATTAGTTAAGCAGCTTTGTGGGAAGTTAAGCAGCTTTGTGGGATAGCATTGCCTAAAGATTAAGAGTTTTATCTATGGACCAGCCCATCAAGATTATAAAGCCACTGAATTTCCTCAGACAATTACAAACCCAGTGATGCATGCATCATGCAATGTATAAATCAGAGCTAATAAAATTGCATGCTAATATTTTCTAGGGCTAACCATGTATAATATACATGTCAGCTACAATGAAAGGGTCATTGCTGGCTAGCTTCTAGTGAAAGCAAATTTGACTGAAGTATTATATTTGAGTAAATTATATATAGTACTGTACATTCTTTTAATACGATATTCAGTACCATAGTTTCGCAGAAGTTCAATTGTTCCATGGCAACACGTTTTTTTTGGGGGTTAATTTGGCGTGAAGTCTTGACTGGCATATGTTATTTTTTTGCAAGGGAACTAGCATATGATGTTACACAAATTCCAAACACAGTGTAAAAGCGATAATCACTAAGAAACTAATTTCAAATGTTTCTCCATAATAATATGATGCCAAAATATAGTAAAAAACTACCAAGACAAACTAGGAAAAAGTTGTTAATCACCAAAATGTGCCAAAAGAGTGTCATTGATGGCTTCTTTTTACATAAGTAAAAAACTATCTTACACGACCTGAACGTAATGCCATTTAGAGGTCATGGCAGTGGTTAATGTCTCTTCTGTGATGTAGAGAGGTCATGTTCCTTTTTTTTCTTGAAACTTTCTATAACTTGCCATGCTTCCATTAATAAAATCATGGTGAAATCCCTTTCCCTGACAAAAATGGTAATATCATTTCTTTTCTTGTGGCACATTGTCTTCTTTTGATCACCACATGATTTTGAGTTTGTTTCATTTACCTATATGTGTGATTCATAACTTCATCTTTATTTTTAATTGACGGCAGCATGCTTAAGACACTTGAGAAGTACCAGAGGTACATATTTGCATCGCAAGACGCCATGGTGCCCACTAGCGATGAGATGCAGGTCTGAGGTTTTATTCACGATCCTATATCATTTAGATTTCACTCTTCGCCTGAAAACCAAACATTTTCGATTTTTTGAACCGTCAAGTTATACATTGCCACAAATTATGTTTTCCCTCGTCAGATCAATGCATCAGCATCCTTAATCTGTACTGCCAAATACTTCAAAATTGTAGAGTCATACATTTCCATTTTAACTAGCATTGTGGAGCAGCATCTTTCGTGAATATTACCCTGTAGTCCTGTACACGATTGCTAAAACACATATTATCCCGGTTCACGTGTTATATCTTATGCCTTGTTTAGAAAAACACGGAAGTGTTCTTCTTGTTCATGTGGGAAATCAATATATTTGCTTGATTTTTATGTAAAATTTCTGCGTTACGAACATGCCCATGTCGTTTGGAAAAAAAGGGTACAAACGTTGAATATTCTTAGCAGTTGCAACCAGCTAATGAGCATTGGCCGAGTGCATGTCATGCATATGCCAAACATCATATAGTATTACTTACATGCGGCCCCTCCGTATGAAATCTGGCATCAAGTGTGGCTTCATGTAGGTACGTGGGGAGCCCCATGCGTTGTACCTGCTGATGGTTTTTTAACATGGGAATAAATTCATTTTTTATAAAAAATCTATATTTTTATGCTACAGTGTGATGATTGTTTATTAAGCATGCATGGAGACATGGAGTACATTATTTTTGTTTCTGTTTACTAGAACCTAAAATATGATTCCCCTTCTTCATGGTCATGTTTGCCGACATGTCTTACCACATCTAGAAATCCAACGGTTTCTACGAGCATTGTAAAACAAAATGATTTAACTAGAAAATTTTGCCAGGCGATGTGCAACTTCAGGCTCTTAATAATAAGTATTCCTAGATTTATGGATTGTGTTGTTATTCCCCTACTTGGTAATAATTAATTTAGGTTGTCTCCAAAGTAATACCTTCACAACTATATTGCATAGGCATATTTTGAAATAATGTTCCGCGACGAATCAAGGAATGTTATCTTTTTTTTTGTTTGTAGATCTCGAATTGCTGTTTGTAGATCCTTCCTCCAAGACAGACATTTTTTGTCTCTTGTGCGATTTGTAGGAAGAATTTAGCATTTTTTCAAGCTTATTTGACTTAGGTCTATTGTGTATCTCTTAAGTATTTGACATTGCAGAACAACTATCTGGAATATATGGAGCTGAAGGCACAAGTTGAGGTCTTACAACACTCGCAAAGGTAATGCCTCTATCTATATATTCTCAGTTTCTCACTCGGATCAATGGTGCTTGTTTTATTTTTATGGCAATATTAATGTGTTTGCTAATGGACGTACCGGTGGTGGTGCCACAGGAATCTCCTAGGTGAGGATTTGGCTCCGCTAAGTAGGACCCAGCTTGATCAACTTGAGAGTCAAGTAGGCAAGACCTTGAGACAAATAAGGTCAAGAAAGGTAAGACTTTTTCCCCCAAAGAAAGTTAAACTATATAGCAAGAATTTTCAGGACAAATGACACAAATTAGGTTTGCTCAATTTCATTCATCTTATTGAGCAATCCTTGTCTAGTACCTTCTGTGTGCTTTTGAAAAAGGATTACCCCGGGCGCTCCGTAGGTTATTGCACACAATTATCAACCCTTATCTTGCATATCATGTTTTTTTACCTCACGGCATGTCTGAATATAAGAAAACTCCATAAAGGAAAGTGAGAGCAGAACAAATATTTTATTTTGTGGTTTGAGCCTTTGAGGTATACTCTATTTAAGTTTGTACTGAAAAATAAGTAAGTTGCGTTTCCATGTAACTAAGAGATTATGTTACCTTTCTCTTTAAATTGCAGAGTTCATCGAGTATGATATTGCTAGTCTGCTAGTATCCACAAACATTCCTACTAATTGGTCTCAATGACTCATCCATATATACTGTCCAGAGTCAAGAGGCTTAGAGTAAACAATCTTGATAAGAAAACATTACGGTGTACTTTTCACGACATCCCAACGGGTCGTTGCTCCACTGAACGAAAGAATGAAAATCCATTAGTATTCTTCTCTAAAATTTTGAACTGTGCACCCAATTACGTTGCCAGTTTCACTAACTCTCATGTGGATGTATGTTTTCACCTACACTTGCAGACTCAATTACTACTGGATGAACTCTGCGATCTAAAGAGAAAGGTAAGAACAGAATACTTTCCGTTTTTGTTGCCAAACGATACTGATGTCTCGTCCGCATTGTCAACACAAACACTGCCATATCTCTTTTGCAGGAACAAATGCTACAAGATGCAAACATGACCCTGAAAAGAAAGGTAACAAACATCTTCTGCATTTGGGCGTGCTTAGCCAGGGACCCCCCTCCCCCAACAAGAGGGAGCTACTCCCATTTGATTTAAGTCGGTGACAAGTGACAGGAATGCCCATGATGCCACAAGTAGTTAGCCAGCAGAATAAACACATGGGCTTTCTTGTTCCATTCAGCCTTCACCACTTCCAGTTCCATCTTAGCTGCAGAGGCCCAGCGGCCAGCATGCATGCACTGTGCACTGCAACCTTCTTCTCTGCTGAAACTTGTTATAACGCTTCGGATGCTGCTTCGTTTCAGCTGGACGAGATCGTGGTGGAGGCGCCGGCAGAGCCCCCGCATGAGGTGCCATGGCAGGGCGACCACGGCGTGCCGGCGCACACGCCTCCACAGCCAGAGCACTTCTTCCAGGCCCTGGAGTGCAACCCCTCTCTGCAGCCAGCGTAAGATCGAGCAAACAACTTAAATTCTTCTCTGTTAATTTTTTTTCCTGATACACGATGGCAACGATAGTCGCTGACGATATCCGCATTTGTTTCTGCAGGTTTTACGCCATGGATGTGAACCAGCCGCCGCCGGCGTGGATGGCATAGCTAGATCAAGCAGTCAGTCGAGCTCGTTACGTGTGTGCCTTTGTTTCCTGCACCGGCTAGCGCCTCCTATACATCTCTACGGAATCTGCTAGCTAGCCGCTTTTGTGGTTATTTTCTCGTGGCTCCCTGACAGCCAGGGCGTGTCTTGTTGTAAGTGACTGTTATATTGCTCATTTTGTTCAGAAAAAAGGTGAACGGTTTACTTTTGGGGGATTTTACATCATTTCGCAATAAGCATTCCTCATGTACGGCACACCATCCTCTCATGTGTCTAAACTCTAAGGGTCTCTTAGGTTCTCGGCCACACACTGCCAAGCCAAAGTTTGACAATTTGGTATGTGTTTGGCTTTTGGCACATTTTATTATCTTGATCCATCTGCCATAAGATAAAATTTTCACCAAGTTTGGAACAATTTGTGGAGCCAAATTTTTCGACCATACTTTTGTGGCAGCTACACTTACCAAAATAAAGGCATCTCTAAACAATCCCTCCAAATAGGTTAGTAGAGTATAAATTTTGTTTTAAACGCCTAAACCGAATCTAGCCAAACCCTTATGTGCTTTAGAGTAAAAAATTTACTCCAAGCTTCGGCTGGGCGACCACACTTAGCCTCCGCAGACAACCCGCCGGAATCTTTGCCGCCACCGTGTCCATTCCGAGCTCGGTTTGAGAAAAAACGGAGCCTCTTGAGGATGCAGATGACATAGAGCGCTCGTGACGGAGCAATCCGGCACCAGAATCAAGGCATGTCGATAAACTTCCGACCCTGTAGATTCTGCCGCGGCGAGATTGGTGTGCTATCGACGCCCCACATTCGAGGTCCTCGGAGCTCCTCCGTCGACTCCCGCTGTCTCTCAGCCCTCCGACCTTTCATAGCTTTGGCATCGGCTCAACGCCGCCAGCTGAGCTTCTCACCTCCTCCGCCCTCCAAGTGTTCCGGTTGAGATGCCAGAGATCTTTCGGTACATCTCAGATGGTGATCCTGTTGAGCCCGAACACGGTGCAAACATGATACAATGATTTCTCGCAGCATGCATCGAGAACCGAGCGATTCATACTCAGTTTCAAGATGATGGCTACTCCACAACACTTCGTAGTTGCTATTTATTTCATTTAAACCCTTCCGTAAGTTAATTTGAATAATTTGGTGTGCAAACTTTAAATTTTTAATAATCGTGAATTGTTTGAAACTTTATTATTATTATGTTTGGATTCAGTATGAATGCGAATATATAATTGAAATGTAGTTATGTAAGTCAAAACTATAAAAAAATTGACAACCATTTTCTTAGAGAATTAAGTTTAGTGGATCGGCTAAAAACTTTTATTTAGCAGATCAAATATAGAGTTAAAAGATAGGATCGAATAGAGATGCCCTTAGCTTGGCAAAATGTGTTTGGCAATCAAACAGGCTAGGACTTTTTCTATGCCTAGGTCGGTCTGAGCACCGCTTCCAACTGAGTTCGCTCACTTCGCATGCCGTGTTGCCGCAGAAGTGTTACAAGCCGGTGGTGGTGATGTCTCGTCCGGAATTGGGAATTCAAAAAGTTCAGCAGCGCTGATGCCCAGAGACCGGGAGAGGAGGGGCCAGGAAGAAGACAGCGCGTCTGGACGAGACCGAGACGCCGCTGCCTGCTGCGCCGCGAGGCCGATATGATCTATCGGTTTTGCATGTTTATCTTGCTCTCGGTGCTGGAATCTGAATGCTGTGGTGCTTCTTGCTCCCCTCGCTTTACCCTTCTCTCCATTGTTGCACGGTGGGCACGCGACGGCGGCACCTTGCACCTCGCCGGCCGTCCTTTTGATCTTTTCTTCCTGCAAGCACAGCCCATACACATCCCTTTTGCGAATATCTGCGATGGTTACGTGATACTCACGGCCGATCGGATTCTCTAGGCCTTCGATCCGGGGGAACACAAAAGTGCACGCTAAAGCGAGAGATAGATTTTTTTTTACATGAGAGATAGATGTTTTGCTAGTGGGGTGTCTGGGCGTTCGGTTCCCCCGAACCGTTCGGTCCGGTACTTCGGTCGCTAGGAAATTTTGGTTTTCAGAAAATGAACACCGATTGGTCAATTAAGCTAACCGAGACTTCGGTTCCCCGACAAATCGGTTCGCTCCTCGGTCTTACACCGAAAAAACCTGACCTGCCTTCGCTGCTTGCAGCTCACTAGCCTTCCCTGCTTATTCCGCCGCTTGCACCTCACCAGCGATAGGCGATAGCAATGGCCTTCTCCGCGTACAACAGCTTAGGACCGCTTCCCAGCAGTGTTTGTCTCCATGTTCTCCTCTGTCTCGTATGGATTCTAAATAAACAATGATATGGCAATCCAACAGAATTCGTTCAGCTAGAACAGATCGAAGCACATGGCAAACAAAATTGATAGTACACATTAAAACTAGGATCGAATGATCGAATCAACTACCTACGATGCAGCTAGCAGACTAACAGTAAGAAGCGTTCAACAGTGCTCATTGCAGTCCCTGCCTTGCGCCCTTGCTGAGTTGTTCTTCCGATCCGGATTCTGACGGGCAGGTGCAGGTGCTGTTGCCAGCCGCCGCTGGGGAACGAAGCTACTTCAGCGATGAATTAATGATCGACCTCCAACAAATCGCGGCCCATACAAGGAATCAGGGAATCGTGCGAGACTTGCGCTCTTGTCTGGGAGGGCAAATACGCTAGGTGCCGTGGTTTCTGGGGAGCGGCTTTGTGAAGGAATTCATTCATTAGGATATCTGGCCTGGGAGTCAAATAGTAGATCGCCTCGTCGGGAGGACATCAGGTCTTCGGTCACTTCGGTGGACCGAGGTTAGGTACCGAAATTACCGAACTTAGTTCGGTTTTCCAGATCTTCTAACCGAGCTTAGTATCGAGGCTTTCGGTTCAGGTTAATTCAGCTTCGGTGTAGGTTTAATCGGTTCGGTAAATCGGTTATCGGGTTATATGCCCACCCTTAGGTGTGGGGGCGTAGGATATTTGAGGATCTCGACATTATCCCTTCATGCCCTGAGATGAAAAGGTTCATGTAAACAAAAACAAAAGAGGAAAATGTTGGGAGATTCTTCCAACTTGCAAGCTTGGGAGCACACTTGCTGAAATAGATAGGGGAGAGCCATATAGTGGGATTGTCACATCAATAGTCATCACTACAGGAAACGATAAATATGCCGAGGGCTAAGAATGCTCGGCACATTCTCGCTCGGCATAGACCACAGATACGCTCGGCATATGTCATGTATGCCGCGCGCCGTAGATATGTCGAGCGGAAACACTCGGCATACAACCTATATGCCGAGCAGGTATATTTGTCGAGCATGTTTTTCTACACTAGGCTTATGTGGATATATGTCGAGCGTTTACATATCTAGGACGCTCGGCAACATGTCTTTTCCTATAGTGCATCAGGGATGCCTTAAAGAACGGTGTGGATCAAGGAGAGAGTAGGAGATCTAGGAGTGAAATTCGCACACGAAGTACCCAGGTACGGCCACCACACGGTGGAGGTAAAGACCTAGTACTGCTTTTGAGGTATTAGGGTTTGTGTTAGATTATTTAAAATGTGCTCAATTAATGTATTGGGTGTCTAAGATTGCGTACGTCCCGAGGGGTGCCCCTTTCGGCTTTATATATGCAGCCCTACTACAGTTTACTAGTGTTATGAGTCGGTTCGATAATACAGTTCTAGCAGAAGGCGTCATACATCTACTTGCCGTCAACTCCAAGTTTTCGACGCCATGTAGCCGGAAGACTCCTACTGGACCCGGCTTGTGGTGAGAGTCAGCCCAACCTTCATTGGGCCTGATCAAAGTAGGCGGCCTGGTGTGGGCGGTGTGCCACCCTAGGCATGCTAGTCCCCACGACTTAGGCTGTGTTTGGTTGGGATTCCTGAGGCAGATTCACTGCCTGGAAGCTGGAATCTGAACCAAAGGGTTCCCAGGCCGGAAGCAGATTCTGGGAAGCAGCAGATTCCTGCAGTGCAAACTGGAAGTTGGTCCGACCCCAGATTCCACCAGATTCCGGATCTACTGGCGAAACTTTGGGAGAAAATCGAGAGGGAGAGGGAGTGGGTGGAGATGGTGGAGACGCGAAGGGTCATTACAGATATTTCGTATCGAATTCACAGTTGGCAGTTGTTACAACCAAACAGCTTCCAGCTTTCCCACAGCAGATTTCTCACAGCAGATTTTCCACAGCAGATTTCCCACAGCTGATTTTCAGGAATCTACAGCTCAACCAAACACACCCTTAGTCCTACCCGTTTGGTATTCCCTTGTCAGCATATAGGTGTCGGCAATAGACGCTCGACTCCAAGGATACACGTGTAGCTTACGTTCAGAGGGCGTAGGTTTATCAAAATTCAATTCAATGTCAAGTGTAGTGGCTAGGACGTTGATGGCTCCTCAACCGGTAATATTACCTCTGGATTGGTGTACTTGGCGATCAAGGTGGAGTAGAAGTGTGGCGCATAGGTTTGGCGACATATTGGAGGGTGGCATCGCGACATGTGCTAGTAAAAGCATATATTGTTCGCTAGGTCTGTAAACTCGCCACGTGTAGACCTGGACATGGGCAGCCCAGCCCAGCCCAAAAATTCACGGCCGAGCCGGTCTGGCATATCGGGCTGGGCTCGGGCCAGAATTTTGAGCCCAACGGTCAGGCTAGGCCTGGCTCGGGCTTGCGAAAAATGTGATTTTGCCATGGTCAGGCCAGACCGTCTGGGCTGAGACGGACTTTTTGGGCTAGGGCCTAATTTTTCTGGCCCGACGATCAGGTTGGGCCAGGTTTCGGTCCGGAGGTTTCAGGGTCAAGTTTTTTAAGGCCCGGCTGTGTTTTGGACAGGTATAGCTTAGAGGGTGTTTGAGGTAACATAAATATCAAAAAAGAAAGATAAAGGGCTTTATTATTTAAAAGGTTTAAGTATTACACCCGGCCTCTGCATAAGAATGCACATAGCCGTAATCTAGCAGAACAAAAAGAAATAAAAAGTAGCACTAGCCGAATTACAATCATGAATAAGTAAAGCGCCAATGCCAAAGACGAGCGCAAACGCCTATGGAGGACCAATCCGGCGATTAAGCAACCATCCATGTTGGGTAAAAATATCACTCGCCACCTCATCCAATCGTGCACATGCCTCCGTAAAGAGGCCTAGATGCCCCGCCCGTTGTAACGTGGACCACGAACGGAGAATACTTGTGCACCGGTAGAGTACCTGTAAACAAGAAAAATCTTTATCATTGAAAAGCTTGTGATTTCTACGCAGCCAAAGCGTCCATATAACGGCTATCGCTCTCACCCTAATAACAGTTCTAAACTTCTTATCTATCCCATGTAGCTAGTTGCCAAATACATTTGCAACAGACTTGGGTGGATATAAGTTAGAAGCTATCTGGATAGATGACCAAATAGAACGTGCGAAACTACATTCGAAGAATAAATGTTTTATTGTCTCTTGTTCTGGACAAAACACACACTTTGTACTTCCATGTCAATTTCGCTTAACAAGGTTATCCTTTGTTAAAATGACACCCCTACAAAGGTACCAAGTAAATACTTTTAGTTTTAGTGGAATCTTCATTTGCCATATTTTTGTTATTATCGACTGGTACATCGGAATGGACTAACGCCCTATACATGGAATCTACCGAGAATTTTCCATTCCCACATAAATTCCAACGAAACTCATCGGAACCTTGTGTAAGTTGAACTGAAGTCAACCGTGTCAGCAAGGCGTTCCAAGACGTTAGTCTCGGCCCGATTAGATCTCGCCTGAACGTCACATTGGGAGGTTAAGACTGCATAACCGTGGCTATGGTATCTCTCTTGTGACGAACAATATTGTATTGGGCCGGGTACTGATCCCGGAGGGTGGTATTACCTAACCATTTTTCCTCCCAGAATCTAATCTCCGATCCATCCCTAATTTTAAATACTCCGAAGTGGAAGAAATGTTTCTTTGCCGCCATCAGACCAGACCAAAAGTGAGAATCACCAGGTTTCAAATATACCTATGATACCGCCTTAGTGCCAATGTATTTCTTTTGAGGAGCGTTTGCCAAACCCCATCTTCGGTTAGTAGCTTAAAAAGCCAATTACCGAGGAGAGCTGAATTCTTAACCTGTAAGTCATGAATACCTAGCCCTCCTTGGTCTTTAGGTCTACAAAGAACACTCCATTTAGCCAGTTGATATTTCTTTTTCTCACCATCTCCTTGCCAAAATAATCTTGATCGGAAGTAATCCAATCTATGTAAGACCCATTTTGGTAGTTGGAAGAAGGATATCATGTACAGTACCATATTTGTTAGTACCAAATTAATGAGAACCAACCTCCCGCCAAGAGATAGTAATTTTCCTTTCCAACT
Source organism: Poa pratensis (assembly GCA_947311845.1). Lineage (NCBI taxonomy): Eukaryota > Viridiplantae > Streptophyta > Magnoliopsida > Poales > Poaceae > Poa > Poa pratensis. Next base: position 25,854,190 of record CAMZMU010000048.1, read on the forward strand.
AGACAACCTTGCTTGAAGACGTTCCTCGACGTGTCTCCATTCCGCATTAGTCAGTTTCCTATAATGTATTGGTATGCGCAAATACATAATACGAAATTGACCTTGCTCGCAACCGAAAATTTCGGCATATTGAGCAGCTGCGTCTGGGCATCACCGAAGCAAAACAATTCACTCTTGTGGAAATTAATCTTCAACCCCGATAATTGCTCGAATGCTGATAATATTAATTTCAGATTCGCTGCTTTATCTAGGTCATGTTCCATAAAGAGAATTGTATCGTCCGCGTATTGAAGAATGGATAGTCCCCCATCGACAATATGTGGGACTACCCCTTCAATTTGGCCAACTTCTTTGCCCGTTCAATCATGATCGCCAACAGATCGGCCACTATATTAAATAGTATAGGCGATAGGGGATCACCTTGCCTTAATCTTTTTTTTGTTTGGAAGTATCGACCGACGTCATCATTGACTTTGGCAGCCACATTACCCCCGGAAAAAATTATGAATTAAAGCACACTAGTCCTCCGAGAAACCTTTCATTCTCAGAGCCTCTTGGAGGAATGACCACTTAACCTTATCATAGGCCTTTTCAAAGTCTATTTTGAAAACTACCCCATTAAGTTTTTTAGTGTGCATCTCATGAACGGTTTCGTGCATAACGACATCCCCGTCAAGTATATTCCTACCTTGCATAAATGCCGTTTGGGTAGGTTTAACCACATGATCAGCCACATAATTTAACCTAATGGTTGCTGAAAGGACAAGGATGTCGCCTAGAGGGGGGTGAATAGGCGATTAAAACTTTTCCGGTTTAGTCTTGATAATTGCGGAATAAAACTAGGTGTTTAAATTAACAAGCCAACAACCTAAATAAACTAGGCTCACCTATGTGCACCAACAACTTATGCTAAGCAAGACAAGCAACAAGGTGATAGCAAGATAGAATACTTCAAGTACGAAGGCTATCACAATGTAAAGTGCATAAGTAAAGAGCTCGGGTATAGAAATAACCGAGGCACGCGGAGACGAGGATGTATTCCCGAGTTCCTCCTTTTTAGGGGAGTACGTCTCGTTGGAGAGGTGTGAGGCACCACAAAGGTCGATCTCAACGCCACAAAGGCTCACCCTATTCTCCGATGAACCGCACCACAAAGGATTGGTTCACCTTCCACTATCGGAATCCTTCTAGGCGAAAACCGGAGCCTTTACAACAACGATTGGGGGCACACACCCACAACCGAATCGGGGGCTCCCGAACAGCTACAAGTGACCACACAAGGTCTCAACCACCACAAAGGCGTCTAGGGTCCAAAGACCCAAGAGTAACAAGTTCACAAGCTTTCAAATTCCACGAATCCTCGTGGAGAGCACAAACCGATGCACAAAGCAATGGCAAGAGCACAAGTGCTCAAATCCTTCACTCTCAAATCCCACCAAAAGCAACTAATGCTTATGGGGGGAGAAGAGAGGAAGAACAAAGAAGAACTCAACAAATGAACTTCAAGATCTAGATTCAAAGGGTTCCCCTCACTTAGAGGAGAGATGGATTGGTGGAAATATAGATCTAGATCTCCTCTCACTTTTCCGTCAAAGATATGCAAGATTCACGGGAGGAATTGAGAGAGGGGCAAGCTTTTCAAGGTCAACAATGGTGGGAAAGAGAGAAGAAAACCAGTAGCTCAAGGTTGAAGAAGGGGAGGGGTATTTATAGCCCCTCCCACGAAAATAGCCGTTGCAGCCACACTTAGGTCTTCCGGCCACAGGGCCGTAACTTCCGTCCCAGAACTTCCGGACCCCAGAAAAATGGCTAAAAAGCGGTACTGGACTTGGGCCGGGACTATTGCCGGAAATTCCGGGGGGCCGGAATTTCCGGCCTAAAATCCGGAACTTCCGCCCCTCAGAAATCTGCAGAAACACCAATAAGAAAACGGCAATAACTTTTTCATCAGGACTCCGATTTCGATGATCTTGGGCTCGTTGGAATCGCAACGAAGAGCTTTACAAGATCATGTAGAGAAACATCATGGTCCATCATGTGAGGAGGAGACCAAATAAGGAAAGTTAAGACCTCTCTATAAAAGACAAACCGGTAAAACCTCCAACATCAAAAGCGACACAAGATATGCATATAAAATCCGTTTTTGATGAACTAAAGCTTGGTATGGAAATGAACACAAGCTCTGGATCCTCACATGGATAAAAAAAACAAATAAGAACCAAGAAATATGATATGCCAAGTATGCAAAGGTTTGAGCTCTCCACAAAGATGCGATCAAGTTACTCACTTGAGAGCCCCTCTTGATAGTACGTCGTCTATCCTAAAATCCGGTCTCCCACTAACACCATGAGACCGGTAAAATAGAAGCCCTATCAAGATCATACATTTGCCTTGCGCATTCCACTTGAGCTAGATGATGACGATCTTGACTCTCTCAAGTTGGAACACCTTTCTTGATTGTGCTTGCTAGCACATGCTTGATGAAGACTTCTCCAAATACTCCCCCATGCTCCAATATGGGAGAGCCTTGCTAAGCTCCGTCTTCATGAATCCATTTGCACTTCATATTCTTCTCTTGATATATATGATGGCTTGGAGATAAACATGAATATTCACTCAAACTTCTTTTCCAAGCCATGCTTGCATTAAGCTCAACTCTCGATGACCATTCTTCATATAAACCTTTGGATAGAACCTTGGTCATCACTTTATCTTCTAGAGTCCAACATATGAACTCCAATCTTTTCCCATGGACAAGATCTATAAAGGTAACTCAATGCAAACATTAGTACATAGCGATTGTCATTAATTACCAAAACCACTCATGGGGCAACACATGCACTTTCAATCTCCCCCATTTTGGTAATTGATGACAATCCCTTTTACGAGGGTTTATATGATGAATTAAGCAACCATGCAACACAATAAGCAAGGTTGCAAGAGAACAAAGAACACAATAAGCAAGGATGCAAGAGAACAAAGAACAAAACCATATTCCCTTAAACCCTCTAAATCTCTCCCCCATTGGCATCGATTGCCGAAATGGGTGAAAAATTGTGAAGGCCAATATAATAAGAGCTCCCCTAAAAAGTGTGCATTTCTCATGATATGAGTGAAATCAAATGCACATATCCAATGACGAATAGATGAAGGGAGATCAAACTATATCAAGGATCCAATCAAAAGAGAAAATACTTCGAAGAAAGAAGCAAGCAATCAAAAGGATCCAAAAACAATGTTCTAAACAACAAGAGGGAACTCCCCAAGGTACGTGCACATAGTAGGATTTGCAAAACAATATGGAGTGCACAACATGGAATCCTCACACCCTCTTAGATGATGTTGAACACAAACAAGTGCAAGAAGGCATAAAGATAGAAAAGAAGCAAAACAACTTGCAACAAAGAATGTTGAGCAATAAGAACAAGAAGTGACAAATAAAGACTTGCTCAACCGAAAATATATGGGTGTGATAAGGAGACACATTTTAGGAGACTAATGTAAAGATGAGCGTAGCATCAACATAGTCGATCAATATAAGTGGCACATAGTGCATATCATGTCTTTCCATAAACACAACTCAAAAGTTGGAGCAAATAGGTCCACAAGCTTATTAAGATCCAAAAAGGAATACCAAAAGAAAAGCAAAGCTTGTGCCTTTTAGAGACCACCAATGAACCAAAAGCAATAAAAGGTGGTCACTAACAAAATGGAATACCAAATAAAGATGTAACTACTCTCATGTGTATAAGTTTTTAAGTAGACATCAATCATGAAGATATAAGTCCACAAAGAAACATGCACACACAAAGTAGTTACTACGGTGAAGAACATGATATCCAAGTGGAATATATATTTACCAATAAGATCATTGCTTAAAAGCATAGCACAAAGCTCAATTTTATCTTAGAAGGATATAGATGAACTTCCAACACAATCTCATCATAGCATCAAAAATATCCACAAGGCAAAAAGGATAGTTGGGTGATGACGTGGATCACATGTTCGTTGGGAGACCCCAAGAGGAAGGTATGAAGCAGTGTAGCAGCAGTTTCCCTCAGTATGAAACCAAGGTTTAATCGAACCAGTAGGTATAAGAAATCACTTCTGAAGGTTGTCAGTGGCGCGCTGACGTGGAACATGCACACAACACAATCAAACTACTTTGCCCCAACGAAACAGTGAGGTTGTCAATCTCACCGGCTTGCTGAAAACAAAGGATTAAACGTATGGTGTGGAAAACAGTAGTAAATTGCAGAGAATGAAAATGAACAATGATTGCAGTTGGTTGTATTATCAGTGTAAAAGAATGGACCGGGGTCCGCAGTTCACTAGTGGTGTCTCTCCATAAAAGATAACTAACATGCTGGGTGAACAAATTACAGCTGGGCAATTGACAAAATATTGAGCGCATGACAATGCATATATATGACATGATGATTACTATGATATTCATGTGGGCATTACGACAAAATACATAGACCGTTATCCAACAGCGTCTATGACTAATAATCCACCTCCAGGTTGTCATACCGAGTTCCCCGTTGGTATTAAGTTGCAAGCAACGGATAATCGCATTAAGTAATGTGCGTAATGTAAACAAATGCATTAGACCTAACGGCGCACCCTTAAGCTAAGCATCGGTTATTTTATCCCTAGTGGCAATAGCACATCCACAATCTTAGAAGTTGCTGTCACTCTCCCAGATTACCGGAGGCATGAACCCACTATCTAACATAAATACTAACTCTTGGAGTTACAAGCATCTACTTGGCCAAAGCATCTACTAGTAACGGAAAGCATGCAAGATCATAAATAACATATAAGATAGATTGATAATCAACTTGACATAGTATTCAATATTCATCGGATCCCAGCAAACACAACATGTAGCATTACAATAAGATGATCTTGATCATGATAGGCAGCTCACAAGATCTAAACATGATAGCATAAAGTGGAGAGACAACCATCTAGCTACTGCTATGGACCCGTAGTCCAAAGATGAACTACTCACGCATCACTCCGGAGGCAGGCATGGTGATGTAGAGCCCTCCGGTGATGATTCCCCTCTCCGGCAGGGTGCCGAGAAGAGCTTCTGAACCCTCCCCAGCTAGGGTTGACGGCGGCGGCGTCTCTGGAACTTTTCGTGGATAATGGCTCGGGTGTCTAGCGTTTTCTGTAACATCCCAATATTTTGGAATGTTTAAAAATCACTAAAAATAGAAACTTTTGTTTTTATTAAAAGAAAACATTAAAATTATAATGGCAACCAAATAATAGAAGATATATGGCCTCTTCAAAAGTTTTAGTAATCATTAATTCAAAGTGGAGTTAGTAAATTCTTTTAGCCAAGGTATTTCAAAAGAAACCTTCATATCATAATATGTTTTATTCCAATTATTTGATTTTAAATATTTTAACTTTTGGCTATTTATTTAACCCTAAAACTATTCTTTTGCAAAGGGATTATGTTATTTAAAGTATACCTATTTCTAAATGGTTTGATTAAACTATATGATATAAAATTTTATAATACTTTTGGGTGTTTATTAAACCCTACAGTAAAATTTACAAAAGGTTGCATATTTAAAGTTCTATAGCTTTTATAATCCTTCTAAATGACCAAAAGCATTTTAGGGATTTAAAAATTATTTCATCAACTTTCAAAACATAATTTCTTGAATAAAATTCAACATGATATAAATGGGTATTTTTATTTGTATGATTTATCAAAACTCTATTTAAATAAAATGTTTTGTACCAATGTATTGTGTTGGATTTAAAATTTAAATGATATTACTCATACTATCTTCTAGATTTTGTTTTAATTTCAAAAAGAAATTTATAAAACCCTATTTTATAGAATGACATAAAAGTGTAAAATAAACCTTTTTGCATTATTTTAACTTTTCAAAATTTGAAATGTTTGTAAAAGTGTGTTTGATTGTTTTAAATAACAGATCTTGATTTTACAATTTTTTTGAAACAAGTTTGACTTGATTTGGATGTTTAAATCAAAAGATATAAAAGATTTCAGAAAAGGAAAAAGAAAAGAGAACAAAAAAAAATATGAGAAAGGGTCAACTGGGCCGAAGCCCAGCAACCAACCGCGCATCGCAGCCCAACCCAGCCCCGCAGCGGCCTCTCTCCCCTCCCTCTCTCACTGCCATGTGGGGCCCACTGGTCAACCACGTCATCGTCGTCATCCTCCAGGAGGAAATCACGCGCCCGTTGCCGAAAACGGCCGCGGTTAATTCCTCTTCAATCCTCGCGATTAAGAGCAGCAATCAACGCGCCGTTTCCCCTACTAAAAGCCTTGCCCCTCCTCTCTCATTTGCCCCAGAAACCCCTCTCCGAGAGCCCCCAGGCTGCTCGGATTCATCCGTGGAGCTCCGCCACTGCTTCCGGCGAGGAGCTCGATTTTCGGTGAACCAAGGCACCATCTCACCCAACCTTTCGTCCTATTCGCTTCTATTGATCGTTGCGCACCTTCCTGACACGGTTTTACATTTTTTTTGTGCACCAGATCGGCGCATCCTTGATCGACCGAAGCTCGCCGGAGTCGCGGCACCTCCGGTCGCCTCCACACACCATTCCAGGAAGAGAACGACCACGCCGCCCACACCATCCTCTTCGCCGAGCCCTCTTGCACGCCGTCGTCTTAATCCCGTGGCCAGGGAAGCACCGCAGCGTCGGGAACATCCACGCCCGAGCCGCTGCACCGCCGCGACCTCCATCTCCGGCGAGTCCACCGCCACGTTTTTGGTCAACTCTCTCCCAGCCGTCCGATCTGAGTTCTACGGCCAATATTAGATCATCCACGCGAAGAGGTATCTTCTGATCTGTACCTTTAGATCCAGATCCAACGATCCAGATCAGTTCACTTAACCACGTCATCCGCCCAGTCAGCGCCTAGTCAGCAGCCACGTCGGATCCAGTCAGCGCCCGCGTGGAAAATGATTTTCCAATTTAGATTTAATTGGCAGTTTTGCAGAAAAGCCCCTGCATCTTAGAATCATCATTACTTTTTATTGGTTTGGCCAAATTTAACAAACTTTATATTTTTGAAAAGCCCTAAAATTGTAGAATATTTTAGCACTGTTAGTATTCAGTTTTGTCATAGTTTAAAATATTCAAATTTCAAATGTGTGATTTGAGTAATTTTAGTATATCTTTAAATCTATAAATCCAATTTTTGCAAATAAAATATTGTTGGAAACCTTTGGATCTGTAGAATAGCTAGCCACTGTTAGAAATAATTTGTTTATACTTTTAAACTGTATTAAAAATCAGAGGCTCAATTTTGGATATTTCACATTTATTTAAAATTGCAAATAGATATTTTGAGTGAATTTGACAATAGATATATTTTTGTATGTCCAAAATTTGTAAATAAAATATCCTTAGAAAGCCCCTAACCTGTAGATTATTTTGGTTCTGTTATTTATCATTTTTGAGTAATTTAAGTTGATTCAAATTGCAAATGGACAATTTGAGTAAATTTGGCATATCTTTAAATTTATAAGTCCAAAAATTTCATATAAAATAGTTTTAGAAACCTTAGAATATGTGTGAATTTATCCCTATGTTATAAATTAATTTTGAGCATTATTTTTTATGATTCAAAATCAGAAACTCAAATTGAATTATTGGCATAGTTTAATTTTTGGCACAATTTAATTTCTAGTAATTAATTTAAATATGTTTCTTTTTGAGAAAAATCCTAAATAAATGTCCTCGACCAGAAAGACCAAATACCATCATGGCTAATTTATTGTATTTAAGATTAAGTTAAAAGGTATTAAAAATGTTGCCTTGCAGATCTTTTGTTTAAGTTATGTTTAAAATCTTCAAATATTTTAATTACATTTAATGGTTTATTTTAGAACTCTTGGAACTTCCTTGACAAATAATATAATTAATCTTTAGAACTCTTGGAACTTCCTTGACAAATAATAAAATTAATCTTTAGAACTCTTGGAACTTCCTTGACAAATATGTTTTATAAAACTTATTACTGGAACCAAACCTTTTGGTGTAAACCTTGTTATGTATGTTTTGTATGCCTTGTGTTGTAGAATTGTTTGTTTATTGTGGTGTTATCTCTATGTATAGATTGAACGGAGTGAACGTTGATCCTTGTTGAAAGGATTGTGTGAGCAACTACAACTTCCAAAGGCAAGTGGCACACCCCCATAAATTTCCTAAGTATTTTTCTATGCATGACTTAGAATTATTTCTTTATATGCATGTGTTGGATAGTATTGCTATGCTAAAACTACTATCTCCTTTTTACTAGTTGTGTCTAGAATCCTATGATAACTTAGTAGAATTATTGATGCTATGCAAATGTGTTTTATTGAAAAGCTTAAATTCTACTAAGTTAAATGAACACCTGGGTGGATTTGGGCTTGATTGGCTGTTGAGAGTTGAGTGTTGTCCCCAGGGGTTTTACCTGAGGGATATTCACTTGTGGATGGCCACCCAGGAACAAAGGGATCTGAAGAACTCCAAGTGAAGATTGCTTCCAGTGCAGCCATTGGTCATATGGGCTCTATCTTGATCGAATAAGTTGCGTGGACTCACCCCGGCTTGACAGGTGGTGGCAGAGGATTGTAGGTGGAGCGCGTCAGGCCGGTATGGGGTGAGAAAATGCTTCTGAAGGATCTCGTCTTAACCTTCTTCTTTTCCCCTATCACTATTGGAGTGTGGGGATAGTTTGGGTTGGTTAAGTCTAATGGTGAACGTGCACAACCTCTCGAGAGTGTAAAACTAAGTATACTTAGCCGTGTCCCCGGTTACGGACAATTCTGAGCAGCTGATCAAGGACGTCAACGGAGGATCCCAACATTCTAATTTCTCAAGTAAAATTTGATGGGTGAACAAGGGTACAAGAGACAGTGGTTTTCATGCCATGGATGTCTCGATTTAAAGAAAAATGTTTTCCAAAAGTTAGGAAAAAGTTGGCTTTATGCAAAATAGCCTTGAACTCCACCAGCCAAATATGCATATAGGTTATTAGAGTTATTCCACTAAGTGTCCACAGAGTGTCACTTGCCAGTTCCATTTTATATGGTTATGACCCACCTTGTTGCAACATTTTTCCTGTTGCAGGATGTTCAGACGATGAGTGAGGTTTCGTATAAGGTTTCGAGTCTACAACCAACATGTTTTCGCCTGTGGCACATGAAGATGATGGAGACTCACTGCTACTTTTTATTCCGCTGTGCTAAACTTTGTAAAATGCTAGCCTTGAGCTATGTAATTTGTAATGAATATTGTAAGTCTGGATCATGCGATGTAATAAAATTTGACGCATTTGCATGATATTCATCTTAGACTGTGTGTGCAAATGAATCGATCCAGGGGTTTGCACTATACACAGGGATCTTGCCAATTTTTAAGTGCAGGTCCGCTACAGATGGTATCAGAGCACTGTGTTGCCTGTAGGTTCGAAACCCTAGGTTTGGATAGAAATAGGTTTTGACCATAGGATTGAAAATCTATTTTTATTCAGTTTACTAAAAACAAAACTTTTCAAAAATCATTCTTGTAAATTATCTTAACTATTTGCCTTCTAAGTACCTTTTCTTGTTTGTAGATGACCCGCCTCATTGAAACACTCAAGAAGGGTCCAGCAATGACCATGACCTTGGAATGTGAGACTGAGTTTCCAAAAGCTTTGAAGAACCTCATGTTGAGCATGGGACTTGAAGGAGCAGCAGTCTACAAGGGATTTCCTTTCATCGATGAAGGCCAAGAATACTGGTGGGTGCAACTCCACATATACAAGAACAAAGAAGATGACCACAAGACCAAAGGTTACAGCATGTTCACCAACCCAACACTCCACACATCATTCTTTGATTCAGCAAGAAGTGCAGCATGGGAGGCCATTGAGTACCTTGGAGAAAGACTTCGCTTTAGACTTCACAACATCCAGAAGCACCTTGATGAACTCAAAGAAATAGAGGAGGAACTCGATGCACTCAAGAAGAAGATAGACTAGACCACCTATTTATTTGAATAACGAGTTTCCAAAATGATGTATTGACCTATCAAATTGTGGTATGGCAGTACTATCGAATTTGTTTTTTTCCATGACTTTGGTGTGTTTCTTTCTAAAACGATTATTTCAGTTTTTCTCAAAAGATGTTTGAAATTTAATGATTTTGTTTGGACCTTGTGGTTCGATGTTTGTTGGATATTGTTTGTAAGATGAATTGCCTTGATCTGCTGTGTTTAAGTAGGATTCTTCCTTAATATCCTTCTATCTCCACACATCCATGCTAAACCAAACCAGATGCCTTATTCTTTTGACAACAATTATCTCAGGAATACTTTCCCAACTCTAGTTAATTCTTTTGTGTGAAGGAACAATCACATCCTTGCTCCATGACATCTCTACCCTAGGACACCAAGAGAATTGTGATAAAGGGATTGTTGTGAAATCCTCTCATCTTGGTCTTCTTATTGACCCAAAGAGTGACCCTTCAGTGTCAAAAGTAGTTCAACAGACTTCTGTTATTCTACAGCTCTACCGTGAGGGAAAGCTCTACTCAAGAATTCAAGACCTCAAATCCTAACAAGAAACAACTACAAGCTATACGAGGAAATTTCGGACTAAAGACAAGAATTTTAGACTATCAACAAAAATCCCTTTTAAGGGTGGTAGCCCACCCATATGATCTAAGCCTAGTTGCCCAAACCCATCTTTCTTTCCAACCTTCCCAATCAGTGGAATCATTCTCTGCTGGTTTTGCATTTCTGTGTCAGCAGCTGCATTACTCCATCCTTCCCAGTTATCAGAATCATTCCCAGCACTTGCATTTTGTTTCCAGCCCGAATCTCGGGGACGAGATTCTTTTTAAGGGTGGTAGTCTGTAACATCCCAATATTTTGTAATGTTTAAAAATCACTAAAAATTGAAACTTTTGTTTTTATTAAAAGAAAACATTAAAATTATAATGGCAACCAAATAATAGAAGATATATGGCCTCTTCAAAAGTTTTAGTAATCATTAATTCAAAGTGGAGTTAGTAAATTCTTTTAGCCAAGGTATTTCAAAAGGAACCTTCATATCATAATATGTTTTATTCCAATTATTTGATTTTAAATATTTTAACTTTTTGCTATTTATTTAACCCTAAAACTATTCTTTTGCAAAGGGATTATGTTATTTAAAGTATACATATTTCTAACTGGTTTGGTTAAACTATATGATATAAAATTTTATAATACTTTTGGGTGTTTATTAAACCCTACAGTAAAATTTACAAAAGGTTGCATATTTAAAGTTCTATAGCTTTTATAATCCTTCTAAATGACCAAAAGCATTTTAGGGATTTAAAAATTATTTCATCAACTTTCAAAACATAATTTCTTGAATAAAATTCAACATGATATAAATGGGTATTTTTATTTGTATGATTTATCAAAACTCTATTTAAATAAAATGTTTTGTACCAATATATTGTGTTGGATTTAAAATTTAAATGATATTACTCATACTATCTTCTAGATTTTGTTTTAATTTCAAAAAGAAATTTATAAAACCCTATTTTATAGAATGACATAAAAGTGTAAAATAAACCTTTTTTCATTATTTTAACTTTTCAAAATTTGAAATGTTTGTAAAAGTGTGTTTGATTGTTTTAAATAACAGATCTTGATTTTACAATTTTTTGAAACAAGTTTGACTTGATTTGGATGCTTAAATCAAAAGATATAAAAGATTTCAGAAAAGGAAAAAGAAAAGAGAACAAAAAAAATATGAGAAAGGGTCAACTGGGCCGAAGCCCAGCAACCAACCGCGCATCGCAGCCCAACCCAGCCCCGCAGCGGCCTCTCTCCCCTCCCTCTCTCACTGCCATGTGGGGCCCACTGGTCAACCACGTCATCGTCTTCATCCTCCAGGAGGAAATCACGCGCCCGTTGCCGAAAACGGCCGCGGTTAATTCCTCTTCAATCCTCGCGATTAAGAGCAGCAATCAACGCGCCGTTCTCCCCTACTAAAAGCCTTGCCCCTCCTCTCTCATTTGCCCCAGAAACCCCTCTCCGAGTGCCCCCAGGCTGCTCGGATTCATCCGTGGAGCTCCGCCACTGCCGCCGGCGAGGAGCTCGATTTCCGGTGAACCAAGGCACCATCTCACCCAACCTTTCCTCCCATTCGCTTCCATAGATCGTTGCGCACCTTCCTGACATGGTTTTACATTTTTTTTGTGCACCAGATTGACGCATCCTTGATCGACCGAAGCTCGCCGGAGTCGCGGCACCTCCGGTCACCTCCACACGCCATTCCAGGAAGAGAACGACCACGCCGCCCACACCATCCTCTTCGCCGAGCCCTCCTGCACGCCGTCATCTTAATCCCGTGGCCAGGGAGCACCGCAGCGTCGGGAACATCCACGCCCGAGACGCTGCACCGCCGCGACCTCCATCTCCGGCGAGTCCACCGCCACGTTTTTGGTCAACTCTCTCCCAGCCGTCCGATCTGAGTTCTACGGCCAAGATTAGATCATCCACGCGAAGAGGTATCTTCTGATCTGTACCTTTAGATCCAGATCCAACGATCCAGATCAGTTCACTTAACCACGTCATCCGCCCAGTCAGAGCCTAGTCAGCAGCCACATCAGATCCAGTCAGCGCCCGCGTGGAAAATGATTTTCCAATTTAGATTTAATTGGCAGTTCTGCAGAAAAGCCCCTGCATCTTAGAATCATCATTACTTTTTATTGGTTTGGTCAAATTTAACAAACTTTATATTTTTGAAAAGCCCTAAACTTGTAGAATATTTTAGCACTGTCAGTTTTCAGTTTTGTCATAGTGTAAAATATTCAAATTTTAAATGTGTGATTTGAGTAATTTTAGTATATCTTTAAATCTATAAATCCAATTTTTGCAAATAAAATATTGTTGGAAACCTTTGGATCTGTAGAATAGCTAGCCACTGTTAGAAATAATTTTTGGATACTTTTAAACTGTATTAAAAATTAGAGGCTCAATTTTGGATATTTCACATTTATTTAAAATTGCAAATAGATATTTTGAGTGAATTTGACAATAGATATATTTTTGTATGTACAAAATTTGTAAATAAAATATCCTTAGAAAGCCCCTAACCTGTAGATTATTTTGGTTCTGTTATTTATCATTTTTGAGTAATTTAAGTTGATTCAAATTGCAAATGGACAATTTGAGTAAATTTGGCATATCTTTAAATTTATAAGTCCAAAAATTTCATATAAAATAGTTTTAGAAACCTTAGAATATGTGTGAATTTATCCCTCTGTTATAAATTAATTTTGAGCATTATTTTTTATGATTCAAAATCAGAAACTCAAATTGAATTATTGGCATAGTTTAATTTTTGGCACAATTTAATTTCTAGTAATTAATTTAAATATGTTTCTTTTTGAGAAAAATCCTAATTAAATGTCCTTGACCAGAAAGACCAAATACCATCATGGCTAATTTATTGTATTTAAGATTAAGTTAAAAGTTATTAAAAATGTTGCCTTGTAGATATTTTGTTTAAGTTGTGTTTAAAATCTTCAAATATTTTAATTACATTTAATGGTTTATTTTAGAACTCTTGGAACTTCCTTGACAAATAATATAATTAATCTTTAGAACTCTTGGAACTTCCTTGACAAATAATAAAATTAATCTTTAGAACTCTTGGAACTTCCTTGACAAATATGTTTTATAAAACTTATTCCTGGAACCAAACCTTTTGGTGTAAACCTTGTTATGTATGTTTTGTATGCCTTGTGTTGTAGAATTGTTTGTTTATTGTGGTGTTATCTCTATGTATAGATTGAACGGAGTGAACGTTGATCCTTGTTGAAAGGACTGTGTGAGCAACTACAACTTCCAAAGGCAAGTGGCACACCCCCATAAATTTCCTAAGTATTTTTCTATGCATGACTTAGAATTATTTCTTTATATGCATGTGTTGGATAGTATTGCTATGCTAAAACTACTATCTCCTTTTTACTAGTTGTGTCTAGAATCCTATGATAACTTAGTAGAATTATTGATGCTATGCAAATGTGTTTTATTGAAAAGCTTAAATTCTACTAAGTTAAATGAACACCTGGGTGGATTTGGGCTTGATTGGCTATTGAGAGTTGAGTGTTGTCCCCAGGGGTTTTACCTGAGGGATATTCACTTGTGGATGGCCACCCAGGAACAAAGGGATCTGAAGAACTCCAAGTGAAGATTGCTTCCAGTGCAGCCATTGGTCATATGGGCTCTGTCTTGATCGAATAAGTTGCGTGGACTCACCCTGGCTTGACAGGTGGTGGTAGAGGATTGTAGGTGGAGCGCGTCAGGCCGGTATGGGGTGAGAAAATGCTTCTGAAGGATCTCGTCTTAACCTTCTTCTTTTCCCCTATCACTATTGGAGTGTGGGGATAGTTTGGGTTGGTTAAGTCTAATGGTGAACGTGCACAACCTCTCGAGAGTGTAAAACTAAGTATACTTAGCCGTGTCCCCGGTTACGGACAATTCTGAGCAGCTGATCAAGGACGTCAACGGAGGATCCCAACATTCTAATTTCTCAAGTAAAATTTGATGGGTGAACAAGGGTACAAGAGACAGTGGTTTTCATGCCATGGATGTCTCGATTTGAAGAAAAATGTTTTCCAAAAGTTAGGAAAAAGTTGGCTTTATGCAAAATAGCCTTGAACTCCACCAGCCAAATATGCATATAGGTTATTAGAGTTATTCCACTAAGTGTCCACAGAGTGTCACTTGCTAGTTCCATTTTATATGGTTCTGACCCACCTTGTTGCAACATTTTTCCTGTTGCAGGATGTTCAGACGATGAGTGAGGTTTCGTATAAGGTTTCGAGTCTACAACCAACATGTTTTCGCCTGTGTCACATGAAGATGATGGAGACTCACTGCTACTTTTTATTCCGCTGTGCTAAACTTTGTAAAATGCTAGCCTTGAGCTATGCAATTTGTAATGAATATTGTAAGTCTGGATCATGCGATGCAATAAAATTTGACGCATTTGCATGATATTCATCTTAGACTGTGTGTGCAAATGAATCGATCCAGGGGTTTGTACTATACACAGGGATCTTGCCAATTTTTAAGTGCAGGTCCGCTACATTTTCCCGTGAAGATGAATAAATAAGCGAAAGGGCGGCGGCTGGAGCGACCCGAGGGGCCCACACCACACCGCGGCGCGGTTGGAGGTGGGGCCACGCCGCCATATGGTGTGGCCGCCTCCTCGGTCGCCTCCGTCTCTCCTTTGGACTCCGTGTACGTGTTGGAAAAATAGGAGGTCCTGTCCAAGTTTCATCCAATTCCGATAATATTTCCAGAATAGCTTTTCTGAAATACAAAAATAGCAGAAAACAGGAACTGGCACTGTGGCATCTTGTTAATAGGTTGATGACCCACAAGTATAGGGGGTGTATCGTAGTACTTTCGATAAATAAGAGTGTCGAACCCAACGAGGAGCAGAAGGTGCTGGCAAGTAGTTTTGATCAAGAATTCACTGTAAAAGCTAGCAGACAGGTTTTCAGTAGTATTCGAAACAGCAGGTAAAAACAGTGCAAGTAAATAAACGAGCGCGGCAACAAATGCAGCGAGTGGCCCAATCCTTTTGAGTGCAAAGGACAAGCCGAGTGTGTTACTTATAAGAGACAAATGTTCCTGAGGACACATGGGAATTTCGTCAAGTGCTTTCGCTTCGTGCAACTGGTTAATCTTCATTGTTTTGATAAGTGTTGTGTGGGTGAATCTATGCTAACGCACCGCCCTTCCTAGGACTAATACGCACTTGTGATTATACCCCCTGCAAGCATCCGCGAATGCAGAAAAGTAATTAAGATAAATCTAACCACAGCTTTAAACTCTGAGACCCTACGCTCCCTCGTGCACTATCTTACTAACGGGGGTTCAGGTTTCTGTCACTCCGGCAACCCCTCAACTAGCAAGCTAGGTACACGATGCATTCCCCTAGGCCCATAAAGGTGAAGTGTCATGTAGTCGACGTTCACATGACACCACTAGAAGAATGACACCACAACTTAAATATCAAACCATTAAATATTAACGCAGCATTATTTCACTACTAACAACATGACTTCCCCATGTCCTCAAGAACTACAAACTACTCACAAGACATCATATGGATCATGATCAGAGATGATATGGCAATGAATAACAATCTGGACATGAACACTAATCCACCAAACAAACTCAATAGCATCAATAACAAGGAGTAATCAACACCGGGAGAGTCTCCCCAATGAACTAGACAAGGTACAGCCCTAGATGTTACAGCAAGATGGATGTGGAGTCGGTGGAGATGATGGTGATGGCGCAGTGGATGGTGGTGATGATGATCCCGATGAAGTCCAGCGTGATGACGATGACGATGGCGATGATTTCCCCTCTCCGGGAGGGAATTTCCCCGGCAGGATCTCCCTGCCAGAGAGCTCTTTCTCTCTCGGTGGTTTCCGTCCCGTGGAGGCGGCGGAATATTTCGTGGACGTACCCCCCGTGCTTAGGTTTTCGGGAGGCAGATATACGCGAAGAGGCAACCTGGGGGGTGGACCCAGGTGGCCACGCCATAGCTGGGCGCGGCCCACAGGCCAGCCGCGCCCAGGTGTGGCGTGGGGCCCACCTGGCCCACCTGGCTGCCTCCGGCATCTGACATTATAAGACCCCAGAATTGGTTTCGTGATTTTTGGAGTTCCGCTGATATGCTGACTTGACGACGCTTTTTCCAGCAGAAACCTGACTCCGGAAGGATAATTCCCAATAATCATCAAACATGCAAAATAAGGCAAAATAACATAAGTATCATGTATTAATATGAAATATAAGGATAGATAATGACAAATTATGATATAAAATAGTGATGCAAAATGGACGTATCAACTCCCCCCAAGCTTAGACTCGCTTGTCCCCAAGCGAAAACTGAGCTCAGTAAACAAGTCCACATGTTTATGGAGTGAAGTGTCGATAATAAAGAATACGGACAAGAAGCATCAGTATTTACTCAGCTAAACAAGTCATTTTAAACAGCAGTCTCTACACATTCTACTTAACTTGGAACAAGTAATGGAACAACCACAAATAAAGGTACATTAAGCAAACCAATTGGATGTGGCAAACTGTGTTCTTGGTCAGAGAACAATCAACATTCTAACTTATCTTTCAAGAAGAGTCTTTATACTAGAGCTATATTGCAGAAATAGAGTTGCTCAATCATCACTGTTCCTTTCACATTCCAAAGAAAACTGTCAAAGTCATATTCTCAAAGATAAAACTTCATGTGCTCAAGCAAAGTAGACAAAACATGATAGGAAATATTATGAACTATAAATGATTGTATCTATAACAATTCGAGTGCTTGCTCGGGATAGAGGGAATAGGTTTACTGACTCAACAATAAATAAATGATAGGCCCTTCGCAGAGGGAAGCAGGGATTAAAACGTGTGCTAGAGCTTTTTAGTTCCCGAAGGCATAGAGAGTGTAAAAATATTGCTTTGAGAGGTGTATGCTATTGGTCAACAAATCAGTGGTAGAATCCTTGTCATCTTCCATACTAATTAACTTTTAGAGCGGTTCCGAGAGTTTATAGAACTGCACTTGTAACAAGCACTTATTGATGACACTCCTCCCAACCATTTCTTTCCACAAACCATGGCTTGACCGAATCCTCGGTTGCCGACCAACAATCACCGTGGAGGAGTGTCTATTTATTTATTTATTTATTTATATAGGGTGGACTAACCAGCTCTTTTAATGCAAAATAAAAGGTGGAGAAGCAGATGAAGCTGCCAATCCTTGTAAATCAGTTAGCATGGAAGATGACACATCTGCTACCACGTCCTTATGAGCTTGGTGAACAGTGACACAAAAAGGGATATAATAATAGTTTTGAATAGTTAAAGGTAGCACACGAGAAAATGTACTTGGAGTAGTGCGAACACTACATGATAGGTAGTTATGGTGGACACGAATGGAGTGCTTTGGTTCAGGGTTTTGGATGCACGAGAAGTATCTCCTCTCAGTACAAGGTTTTAGGCTAGCAAGGTTTAGTAGCAAGCACAAGAATTGAGAGAGACAAACACTTATAGATCTAATAGAACAACCATGCTATCTACTTTGTGGGCACAAAACACTTTAATTCAAGAATAATAAACTCATTGGCCAACAAAGAGGAAAACAATAGGGATAATGTTATTGCAACCAGTTCCCTCTTTTCTACTTAAGTGTAAAAAGTATTGATACTACTGACCAGTCTAAGTTTGCCACAACCAACTAAATTTACTTGCTGCACCCAAAGTGATGCCAATACTAATGTAACAAGATCAGCAATGACAAAGGACTTGCTGGCTAAAATAAAGTGTGCAGAAAGTAAAGATAAAGCTTCTCATTAATATTCCATCACAATAAACCTCACACCAACGGATACAACGATAACCAACTAAGGAGTGATACTCCACATTGCAAACTATCTCATATGATAACTTCTCTACTCATGGTACTAAGCAAAAATATAAAGATAAAGATAAAGATAAAGATGGTGATACTGAAAACACCCCCCCAAGCTTGAAACAAGCTGGGAGTGTGTTGTTACCCATGGTGAATTACTCCCTGTCTGGTGATTGCGGTGATGATTGAGGCCCATTATTATAATTCTTCCACCAGAAAGGATTCCCATCAACAAAGGAGGACTTGGTTTCAAGGGTCCTGGCGCTGGCTCCCAGACTCATGCGATGAAACCTGGTTTCATACTCAAAATTTTGATTCTGCAGGTCATAAATTTGGGCCTGCAACTTTGTGGTGGACTGATGGAGCAGGAAGATATCATCCCATAACCTAGAGGTCTCCTCTTGGTGTTTATCCCTGAGCTCGGAGATGATCTTGTGATTGGCTTCTACACCACGCTCTATCATCTTCTGGTACCTAAAAACTTCATGTTCCACTTCTTCTAGCCTGGCCATGACATCTCCCTCCTTCTTCGGTCCTCGAACATCTTCTTGCACCATGACACCGTCAACCTTGCGCAACTCCTGTGGGTGCCTCTTCACCTCAGCCATGTATGGGTTGACGCTCCCCTTGAGAGGTTTGCCCTTCGGAGCTCCGGAAGAAGACATGGTGGATCTAAATCTTGATAGAGAAACCTGACAGAAACTGCTCGAAAACAAACGCAACAAAAACACGAGATACGGACCTCGGGAGATCCGGGTAAATATATAGCGGAAAATAACGCGTGAAAAGGAAGCACAGGGCGAAGCGGAGTCGGAGGGGGTCTCCGAGGCGACCACGCCATAGCTGGGCGCGGCCCAGGTGGGGCCCGCGCCCTGCTGTGGCGTGGTGCCCTCGGGCACCTCCTCCGGCACTTATTCGTCTTGATATTTCCAAAATTGTATAAAAATAACTAATATAAAAGTTTCGAAGTAAAACGCGGACTTTTTCTTACCGAAACTCATACCTACTTCAAATCAGACTCTGCAGTTTCCTGTTTCTGAGTTTTAATAAATTCCTCCGGAGATACCATTTGAATAATATCAACATTTTCATTATAAGATTCTCCAGAAATATAATGTTTAAGTCTCTGCCCATTAACAACTTGAGGTTTGTCACCGTCAAGTGAATTAATTTTTATTGCACCAGAACGATAAACTTCTTCCACAATGTAAGGTCCTTCCCATTTTGAGAGTAATTTTCCTGCAAAAAATCTGAGACGAGACCTATACAATAAAACTTTATCACCTATGCAAAATTCTCTTTTTAAAATTCTCTTGTCATGCCATCTCTTAACTTTCTCTTTGAAAAGTTTAGCATTTTCATATGCTTCACTTCTCCATTCATCTAGAGAGCTTAACTCTAGCAACCTTTTCTCACCAGCTAATTTGAAATCTCTATTAAGCTCTTTGATTGCCCAATAGGCCTTGTGTTCTAATTCTAGAGGTAAATGACAAGCTTTTCCATAAACCATTTTATAAGGAGACATGCCCATAGGATTTTTATATGCTGTTCTATAAGCCCACAAAGCATCATTAAGCTTTCTAGCCCAATTCTTTCTAGACCTATTGACAGTCTTTTGCAAAATCAACTTAATTTCTCTATTTGATAACTCTACTTGACCACTAGTTTGAGGATGATACGGTGAAGCAATTCTGTGATTGACACCATATTTAGCAAGAGTTTTTCTAAAACCACCATGAATAAAGTGTGAACCACCATCAGTCATGAGATATCTAGGCACACCAAACCTCGAGAAAATAACATCCTTAAGCATTTTTAAGGAAGTCTTACCATCAGCACTAGAGGTTGGTATAGCCTCTACCCACTTAGTAACATAATCAACAGCAACTAGAATATGAGTATAACCATCTGAAGCGGGAAAAGGACCCATAAAGTCAAATCCCCAACAATCAAAAGGTTCAATAACAAGAGAATAATTCATAGGCATCTCATTACGTCTACTAATATTCCCAACTCTCTGACATTGATCACAGGTCAAAACAAATTTTCTTGCATCTTTAAAAAGAGTAGGCCAATAAAAACCTGATTGTAGAACCTTTTGTGCAGTTCTATCTCCGGCGTGATGTCCTCCATAAGCACTACCATGGCATTTATCCAATATTTCCTTCTGCTCATGCTCTGGAACACATCTTCTCATAATACCATCAACTCCTTCTCTATATAAATGTGGGTCATCCCAAAAATAATGCCTCAAGTCACAGAAGAATTTCCTCCTTTGCTGATAAGTAAAAGTTGGAGGCAAATACTTGGCAACAATAAAGTTAGCATAATCAGCATACCAGGGACAATCATTCGAATTTACCTTTATAGAAGCCAACTGCTCATTTCGAAAATTGTCATCAACAGGAATAGGATCATGCATTATATTTTCTAATCTAGACAGATTATCAGCAACAGGATTTTCAGCACCTTTTCTATCAACAATATGCAAATCGAACTCTTGTAACAGGAGAACCCATCTAATAAGTCTAGGCTTAGCATCCTTCTTATCCATAAGGTATTTAATAGCAGCATGATCAGTATGAATAGTTACCTTAGAATCAACAATATAAGGTCTAAACTTATCACAAGCAAACACTACTGCTAAAAATTCCTTCTCAGTAGTAGCATAATTCTTTTGAGCTGCATCAAGAGTCTTACTAGCATAATGAATAACATTTAACTTTTTATCTACTCGCTGTCCTAAAACAGCACCTACAGCAAAATCACTAGCATCACACATAATTTCAAATGGTAAAGTCCAGTCTGGTGGTTGAACAATAGGAGCAGTTATTAAAGCCTTCTTCAAAATTTCGAATGCCTCTTTACACTCGTCATCAAAAACAAATGGAACATCCTTTTGAAGAAGATTGGTAAGTGGCTTTGAAATTTTAGAGAAATCTTTAATAAACCTTCTATAAAAACCAGCATGACCAAGAACACTACGAATACCTTTCACATCTCGGGGGCATGGCATTTTCTCAATTGCTTCCACTTTAGCTCTATCAACTTCAATACCTCTTTCAGAAATTTTATGCCCAAGAACAATGCCTTCATTAACCATAAAATGGCATTTCTCCCAATTAAGAACAAGATTGGTTTCTTCACATCTCTGCAAAACTTTGTCAAGATTGTGCAAACAGTTATCAAAAGAAGTTCCATAGACGGAGAAATCGTCCATGAAGACTTCCACAATTTCTTCACAAAAACCGTGAAAAATAGCAGACATGCATCTCTGAAAAGTAGCAGGAGCATTACATAAACCAAAAGGCATACGTCTATAAGCATAAGTACCATAAGGACAGGTAAAAGTGGTTTTCTCCTGATCTTCCTTTCTAACAGCTATTTGGGAAAAACCAGAATAACCATCAAGGAAACAAAAATGAGTTTTCTTAGACAACCTTTCTAACATCTGATCAATAAAAGGCAAAGGATAATGATCTTTCTTAGTAACCTTATTGACCTTACGAAAATCAATGCACATTCTATAACCAACTACAACTCTCTGAGGAATAAGCTCATCATTTTCATTAGGCACAACAGTTATTCCTCCTTTCTTAGGAACACAATGAACAGGACTAACCCATCTACTATCAGCAATAGGATAAATTATACCTGCTTCAAGAAGTTTTAATACCTCATTTCTTACCACTTCCTTCATCTTAGGAATTAAACGACGTTGATGCTCAACAACAGGCTTGGCATCAGGCTCAATATTAATAGCATGCTGACATATAGCAGGAGAAATCCCTTTTAAATCATCAAGAGTATAGCCCATTGCGCCTCTATGTTTCTTCAGAACTTGCAATAATTTTGCTTCTTCATCTCCTGAAAGTTTAGAACTAATAATAACAGGATATATTTTCTTATCATCAATATGAACATACTTAAGATTATCAGGTAAAGGCTTAAGATCAAAAACAGGGTCTTCTTTAGGAGGGGGCGCAATTCCCAGGTCCTCCACAGGTAAATCATGCTAAGCATTTGAGGTTGACCATAATAACAATGCTCACCTATTTTAACAGAAAGCACAGGAACACTAGGCTTTCGAGCTCTTTTAGGATGTGTAACCATGTTAGAAGCTTCTTCACAAAACACAATATGACCTCCTTCTACATTTTCAGTTACAAGTTCCTTAACCATAGCTACTTCATGTTCTACACTAATTTGCTCATCAGGTTCCCTAGGTTTACGTTCACTTTTGCTAACCACACTAGCCAAAATAGAGTGTTCTTTTACTTTAACAGGAAAAGGTATTTTTTCAATATAGGGTTCTGGTATAATGCGATCAACAGTTTGAACTTCAACATTTTTAGCAAGAGCAAAATTAGCATTATCTTCATAAGGTTCATGATACTTTTCCCAACCTTGTCTAGGAATATCGAGATACGAGGCAAAGGCCTTAAAGTAATTAACAACAACTTGAGAATCAAGACCATAAGTAGCATTAAAATTACGAAAACTATCAGTCTCCATAAAGGATTTAATGCATTCGAAATCATAATTTATACCTGACTCCCTACCTTTGTCGCTCTCCCATCCTTCAGTATTTTCCTGGATACGATCAAGAAGATCCCATTTATCTTCATACTTCATACGAGTGAATGACCAAGAACAAGAAGTGTCCAATAAATCTTTATCATGATAGGAAAGTCTTGCATAAAAGTTAATGATGACAATATTACTTGGAATCCCATGAACAGGGCATTTGAGCATTAATAATTTCAATCTCCCCCAAGCTTGGGCAATACTTTCTCCCTCATAAGGCCAAAAAGTGAATATAGAATTCCGATCCTTATGAATCTCACTTGGAGGATAAAACTTGTAATAAAAGAGAGGGACAATTTCAGCCCAGCTCAATGAAGGACCATTCTTCAGCATACTATACCATTCAGCAGCTCTGCCATCCAGTGACAGAGTAAATAATTTCCTTTTAATAATGTCCATCGAAATACCTGCACACTTGAACAAACCGCATAGTTCATGTATATAAAGCAAATGATTACCAGGATGAACAGTTCCATCATAGCGGTTATCCATAATACGTCCAACAATTTTCGTAGGTATTTTAAATGGAACAATCTCAGCAGATGGAGGATCATCTACTACCGTAGCAGTGGTAGTAGTCCTCCCAAACAGCGAACAAAATGGATTTGACTCCATAACAGTCATTACAGTAAATAATTTCCTTACCAATTTCCTTACCAATGGCGCTTCACTCCCCGGCAACGGCGCCAGAAAATAGTCTTGATGACCCACAAGTATAGGGGGTGTATCGCAGTACTTTCGATAAATAAGAGTGTCGAACCCAACGAGGAGCAGAAGGTGCTGGCAAGTAGTTTTGATCAAGAATTCACTGTAAAAGCTAGCAGACAGGTTTTCAGTAGTATTCGAAACAGCAGGTAAAAACAGTGCAAGTAAATAAACGAGCGCGGCAACAAATGCAGCGAGTGGCCCAATCCTTTTGAGTGCAAAGGACAAGCCGAGTGTGTTACTTATAAGAGACAAATGTTCCTGAGGACACATGGGAATTTCGTCAAGTGCTTTCGCTTCGTGCAACTGGTTAATCTTCATTGTTTTGATAAGTGTTGTATGGGTGAATCTATGCTAACGCACCGCCCTTCCTAGGACTAATACACACTTGTGATTATACCCCCTGCAAGCATCCGCGAATGCAGAAAAGTAATTAAGATAAATCTAACCACAGCTTTAAACTCTGAGACCCTACGCTCCCTCGTGCACTATCTTACTAACAAGGGTTCAGGTTTCTGTCACTCCGGCAACCCCTCAACTAGCAAGCTAGGTACACGATGCATTCCCCTAGGCCCATAAAGGTGAAGTGTCATGTAGTCGACGTTCACATGACACCACTAGAAGAATGACACCACAACTTAAATATCAAACCATTAAATATTAACGCAGCATTATTTCACTACTAACAACATGACTTCCCCATGTCCTCAAGAACTACAAACTACTCACAAGACATCATATGGATCATGATCAGAGATGATATGGCAATGAATAACAATCTGGACATGAACACTAATCCACCAAACAAACTCAATAGCATCGATAACAAGGAGTAATCAACACCGGGAGAGTCTCCCCAATGAACTAGACAAGGTACAGCCCTAGATGTTACTGCAAGATGAATGTGGAGTCGGTGGAGATGATGGTGATGGCGCAGTGGATGGTGGTGATGATGATCCCGATGAAGTCCAGCGTGATGACGATGACGATGGCGATGATTTCCCCTCTCCGGGAGGGAATTTCCCCAGCAGGATCTCCCTGCCAGAGAGCTCTTTCTCTCTCGGTGGTTTCCGTCCCGTGGAGGCGGCGGAATATTTCGTGGACGTACCCCCCGTGCTTAGGTTTTCGGGAGGCAGATATACGCGAAGAGGCAACCTGGGGGGTGGACCCAGGTGGCCACGCCATAGCTGGGCGCGGCCCACAGGCCAGCCGCGCCCAGGTGTGGCGTGGGGCCCACTTGGCCCACCTGGCTGTCTCCTTTTGGCTGCCTCCGGCATCTGACATTATAAGACCCCCAGAATTGGTTTCGTGATTTTTGGAGTTCCGCTGATATGCTGACTTGACGACGCTTTTTCCAGCAGAAACCTGACTCCGGAAGGATAATTCCCAATAATCATCAAACATGCAAAATAAGGCAAAATAACATAAGTATCATGTATTAATATGAAATATAAGGATAGATAATGACAAATTATGATATAAAATAGTGATGCAAAATGGACGTATCATAGGTTAGTCCCAGAAAATGTATAAAAATGCTATGAAGTGTATGCAAAACATGTAACAATTGGTATAATATCAACATGGAACATCAGAAATTATAGATACGTTTGAGACGTATCATTGGGATGCTCCGAGAAAGATAACAAGTATCACAAAGGGCAAATGAATTTGCAAATTCATCAATATTGCATATGAGAGACTTTGAGAAGAAATGCTAGATTAACATATTTGGGATTGGTGAATCAATAAAATGATTATGTATATTCCCCTTGATATGTAATCATCCCGGATTGCTCACATTTGCAATAAAGATGTTTTGATAAAGGCTTTTCAAGAACACAACAATTGCAACTAATCATGCCAAGAAGCAACCTACACAAGGTTGAAAGCTAGAAATGTGTGCATGAGGTAGATACTTCTTACCGAGATAGCATTGGTGATGTAGAAGATAAGAGTTCACGATCATCCGAGCTTGGCTCCAATAGGCACATGGTGATAACACCTTCCTTGAATGAGACAAGCTTCCAATGCATCTCCAATGTACCTAAAACAAATTCAAGTACAAAATGGTTCCCAAACTTATTGGGCCCAAGTAGTTAGAGCAACTACAATACATAGGACAAACTCCACATAAATATGTGCATATTGATATGAAATTGAATTTCATGCACATCTTAGCCATTTAGGATTTGGTGGAGTTTTATCCTATATATTGGATCAACGAAAGTAAGCATGCCATACGATATACATATAGTAAATATGCATGCACAAGACTTCCAAGAACCAAACGAGATACAAATTGGACAAAATACCAATTAAATCAAGAAAGCACACACAAGTGTGACAAGAAAAAGAATTGTCCAAATTATATCAAAACCCAAATAAACACATGATCGAAGATACCACTTGAAAAAATACCAAATGAAAGAAAGCTACCAATTGATGAAAAAAAAAACCATCCAGGAATAAACCAAACCCTCTACACTTCTCATGATGGCACAAAGTACCAAGACGAGAAATGTTTGTCTTCCAAAGAGACACGTCATCGGGATCAAATACCAATTAAAGACAACTAATGTTCAAAGGCATATAGTATTGCTCCCCCAAGATTTGTGCATTATTCATGATCTTGCATTTGAATACAAAATGCACATAAATGAGATCATCACTCTCCATATATATCATTAAAACACTAGTCATGATCAAGGAGAGCAATAAGATACAAAACCGATTTAAAGAATGATGTTCTACTCAATGTAGGATTGCTTTCCCAAGAATAGTGCATTAACAGGAAGTATGAATTTGAATGTAAGTGCACTAGAGTGGGATCATTGCTTTTCCTAACTCAAGAAATAATAAAGCAAATTTTGAGTAGAGCAACAAGGATCCAAAAGATGCAAGGAAGACAAATGAGAGTTAGATCAAAATAAATCCTTGGCAATAAAAATAAGGCAATTCAAAGCAAGAGCCAATATGAAGATGGTCTACAAATTTCACCACAATTATGAGAATCACTTGTCATGGACAAGGAGTATATAGATATATTTCTCGGTGGTATAAAGGAATGATATTCAAGACCAACTTCACAACAAAAAGCAAATGGCAAAGGATAAGATTTAAAAGCCATTCTTATATAAATAGATATTCTTGATAGCTTCAAATATTCACGCAATCATGCAAAGCAACTACAAAGAGTAGCTTGAAGCAATCGGTTTCCCAAAAAGATATATGTGAACATATTTGGGGAAAGCCGTAACAAGAATGTCCACCACAAACAAGATCCAAACGAGTGAGTACATAAAATTGTTTGAGCAAAAAGGGAACTTGTTTGAGAAACATGCCACATAGGAATAATATAATGAGGAATATCAATTCTAGGTGGCAATACCTCACATGTTCACATTTTCTAGGCTTGTAATATGCACATAGTTTATTACTCCCCCATAATGTGATAAACCATTTTTTAAACACGAGGCAAACAAAACCAGCTAGAGATAATTAATGGACATTATAGAATTTGAATTTCTCATGAGAATGACATACCACATAGAGAGTAGATAATATTGATATAAACACTAAGTGGTATTCCTCATGTATACACATTTTTAGGAGGGTGAAGTGCACGAAGCATATTACTCCACCAAAATGGGATAGTCCATTAATCTCTCAACAAGGAGAGCCAACAAGATAAGATATCAAATAAAGGCAATAAGGCTCAACACAAGTAAATGGTGTACAAACCAACATACACATACTTGATTACTCAAGATAAGTAAGTAGAGAGCACAACACATACAAACACTAGCAAGGTACAAAACCTAACACATGCAAGGTGCAAGCAACTTTCAATGTATATTTGATTTAAATAAAAGTTACCGCAAGGAGGAACATTGGATATGAGATAGAACAATATAATCCAAATGACTTGGCTTGAGAGAATATAATTGATGAAGGTCCCTTAATTCTTCATGATGTAGCCAAGTCTCCAATGTCCTCCAACAATACGTATTGATCAAGTTTTTGCTTGTTGGTCCCCAACCAAGTTGGGTCCTAAGAGGTTAGTCACAATAGGTTTGGCAACCCAAATGGTTCTTTTCTTGACACCACTTTGAGTACCAACATATTTGGCAAACACATTGTCAACCTTATCCTTCCGAAGAGAATAAACATCATCGACTATAATGGGGTTGGATAAGGTACCATTAGTGCATGAAGATGCAAAGTGACCCTTCTCACGGCATAAGTAGCAACATTGACTTTTTCCCCTCTTCTTAGTTGAAGTCTCAACTTGAGGAGGAATAGCTTGATTCTTCTTGAGAAGTGGCCGTTCTTCAACTTGAGGAACTTGACTTTGAGCTTGAGGCCTCTTTCCTTGTTGCTTCTCATCAAGGGACTTCTTCTTCAAAGGGCAAGATCTAACATGGTGCCCTTTAACTTTGCACTTGAAGCAAATAATCTTGGCCGAATCTTTAACTGGTTCTTGGCCCTTTTTCTTCTTGTTATACTTGGACTTGTTCTTGATATTAGAATTGAATCCAAGTCCACTCTTGTCATTGGGGCGTCTTTGAACACTCAACATATTGTCAAGTGTAGAATCCCCAACCCTTTCCAAATCTTTCTTCAAAGAAGTGACTTGGGCCTCGAGCTCATTTAATTCCTCTACATGGTTAGTATCAACACAAATACTAGAGGTAGTAGAAGCTTCATTGTTAGAGCAACAAGGCATGAAAAATAATTCATCACAACATGTAGCAACATTGTGAGTGGATGAATCACTAGGACTAGCACAAGACAATATAGCATTAAGAGAAGAAGTTGTGACATTGTCCACATGAGGCTCACAAAATGTTACCTTTGACATAATAACCTCATGAGCTAACTTTAGCCTTGCATGGGATGCTAGAAGATCCTCATTAGAGCTAGAGAGCTTTTCATGAATTTCTTCCAATTTCCCATACTTGCTAGTTAGCAACTCAAGTTGATCCCTTAGTGATACGTCTCAAACGTATCTATAATTTCTGATGTTCCATGTTGATATTATACCAATTGTTACATGTTTCACATACACTTCATAGCATTTTTATGCATTTTCTGGGACTAACCTATTAACAAGATGCCACAGTGTCAGTTCCTGTTTTCTGCTGTTTTTGTATTTCAGAAAAGCTATTCTGGAAATATTCTCGGAATTGGACGAAACCTGGACAGGACCTCCTATTTTTCCAACACGTACACGGAGTCCAAAGGATAGACGGAGGCGACCGAGGAGGCGGCCACACCATAGGGCGGCGCGGCCCCACCTCCAACCGCGCCGCGGTGTGGTGTGGGCCCCTCGGGTCGCTCCAGCCGCCGCCCTTTCGCCTATTTATTCATCTTCACGGGAAAACCCTAGACACCCGAGCCACTATCCACGAAAAGTTCCAGAGACGCCGCCGCCGTCAACCCTAGCTCGGGAGGGCTCAGAAGCTCTTCCCGGCACCCTGCCGGAGAGGGGAATCATCACCGGAGGGCTCTACATCACTATGCCTGCCTCCGGAGTGATGCGTGAGTAGTTCATCTTTGGACTACGGGTCCATAGCAGTAGCTAGATGGTTGTCTCTCCACTTTATGCTATCATGTTTAGATCTTTGAGCTGCCTATCATGATCAAGATCATCTTATTGTAATGCTACATGTTGTGTTTGCTGGGATCCGATGAATATTGAATACTATGTCAAGTTGATTATCAATCTATCTTATATGTTATTTATGATCTTACATGCTTTCCATTACTAGTAGATGCTTTGGCCAAGTAGATGCTTGTAACTCCAAGAGTTAGTATTTATCCTAGATAGTGGGTTCATGCCACCGGCAATCTGGGAGAGTGACAGCAACTTCTAAGATTGTGGATGTGATCTTGCCACTAGGGATAAAATAACCGATGCATTTATTTACATTACGCACATTACTTAATGTGATTATCCGTTGCTTGCAACTTAATACCAACGGGGAACTCGGTATGACAACCTGGAGGTGGATTATTAGTCATAGATGCTGTTGGATAACGGTCTATGTATTTTGTCGTAATGCCCACATGAATATCATAGTAGTCATCATGTCATATATATGCATTGTCATGCGCTCAATATTTTGTCAATTGCCCAGCTGTAATTTGTTCACCCAGCATGTTAGTTATCTTTTATGGAGAGACACCACTAGTGAACTGTGGACCCCGGTCCATTCTTTTACATTGATAATACAACCAACTGCAATCATTGTTCCTTTTCATTCTCTGCAATTTACTACTGTTTTCCACATCATACGTTTAATCCTTTGTTTTCAGCAAACCGGTGAGATTGACAACCTCATTGTTTCGTTGGGGCAAATTAGTTTGATTCTGTTGTATGTAGGTTCCACGTCAGCGCGCCACTGACAACCTTCAGAAGTGATTTCTTACTCCTGCCTTTGAACTGAGGGAAACTTCTGCTACACTGCTTCATACCTTTCTCTTTGTAGCGAACCTGCACTTAGAAAATTTGCAAGTCCCTGTGTATAGTACAAACCCCTGGATCGATTCATTTGCACACACAGTTTAAAATGAATATCACAACAAAGTATCAATTATTACACGCGGATCCAGTAGTTAGGAAAATATTCGTTACAACTTGCATAGCACGAAGCTAGCTTTGAAAGAGTAAAGCAGCGGAAAAATTATTCTTCAGTGAGTCTCCGTCATCTTCATGTGCCACAGGCGAAACATGTTGGTTGCAGACTCGAAACCCTTATACGAAACCTCACTCATCGTCTGAACAATCTGCAACAGGAAAAATGTTGCAACAAGGTGGGTCAGAACCATATAAAATGGAACTGGCAAGTGACACTCTGTGGACACTTAGTGGAATAACTCTAAAAACCTATATGCATATTTAGGCTGGTGGAGTTCAAAGGCTATTTTGCATAAAGCAAGTTTTATCCTATCACTTTGAAAACATTTTGCATCTATTTAATTGGTAACACTGGTAAACTCCAGTGAACCGTGACAACACATGGTAAACTCTAGTGTGTTAGATGACTACCTCCGGTAAACTCCGGTGAGTCAGGTGACTACCTCCGGTAAACTCCGGTGAGTCCCTATTGTTGTTTACTAACAAGTTTTATTTTGAAGTTGGCATGATGAGATCCTTCGTCGTCTTCCTTGTTCGGCTGCACAGGAAGCAATCTTCACTTGGAGTATCTTCAAATCTCTTTATTCCTGGGTGGCTACTGTAGTGTGATCCATCCTCCCGAACCCGGAAAATCACGTATGATCTATACTCCTGCGGGGAATCACCCTCTTCTAGCAACTTATACTCCCAAAACTGGGGAAGTGCTTAAATCCATCCACACACCCAGGTAGTTCATTGACTTAGTAGAAATTAACTTTTTATAAAACCATTTAGCATAGCATCTCAATAATTCTACCAAGTTATAATAGGATTCTAGACCAACTAGTATAGGGGTGCTATTCTAAACAGTTTTGGCATAGCAATACTAATAACCTTACACATGCTTAAAGAAAATACTCTACTCATGCATAGACAAAATACTTAGGAAAATTTATGAATGTGCCACTTGCCTTTGCAACAAGGAGAGCAGGAGTAGCAGTTGCAAAAGCCTTCGTTTCCCTCTGAAAATTCTAACACATAGAAACACCACAAATAAACAAACAAGCATCCCAAAATTTCTAAGGAAAATATGACAAGTATGATATGACAAAATATTCTAAGGAAAATATGACAATTATGAGATGCAAAAATTTTCTAAGGGAAAAGATGACAAACATGAGATGCAAAATTTTCTAAGTATTTCTAAGTGCATCTCAACTCTTCTAATTATCACTAAGTCATGCATGATTCGAACATGTGATAAAAATAATTTTTTAAAAATAAATATAATTAAGCAACTCCTAAAAAAAAGAATAACTATATTAAATAAATACAAATTCGCAGCTACTATTATTCAAAAATACTAACAAAAATATGGTTGAAGTTTTTCTGGACAGAGGGCACCTAAACAGATCCAATGCAATTGGATTCACTCAAAAAGCTATTTTTAAACTAAAGTTATGTAAAAAAAACTCAAACTTCTCAATTTGAAATTTGAATAATTTAAGTTTGACAAAACAGAAAAGTAATATGGCCAAAAGTTTTTACTGGTTCTAAGGATTTCAAATATATAAAAATATTTGGATTTGGACAAACAGAGAAAAAGTAATGATAAAACTAAGTTCTAGGGGTTTTTCTGCAAAATGGCTAAATAGAAAATTAAATCGAAAAATCTTCTGAAGTCCTTGTCCATGTGGCGTCTTCTGATTGGCTGGGGCTGCTGACTGTGCCGTTGACGAGGATGCTGACTGGGCGCTGACTAGGCAGTGACATGGCGTGCGGTGATTGGCTGATACCGGTTCGTTTAAAAGAATAAAAGGTGATCGTCAGATCTAGATCTGAGGGTCCATATCTATTTGACCAAAAGCGAGCGGTGCTAGGTCGCCGGAGTGACTCCGGCCGCGGTGGCGCCATGGCCGGCGACGAGCGGCATCGCGAAAAGAGGGAGGGCGGGACACGAGGATCATACCACGCGATGCTGGGCGAGGAGGCGAGGTTGATGGCGAGGTTGACGGCGTCGAGGTGCTCTGGCCCGCTGGGAATCGCTCGCCGGAGTCGGAGAAGCGGACGGCAGCGTCGGGTCGATCAAGCTCTGCTCGAACCAGTGCACAAAAAAATACAAAACCGTGTCACGAAGGTGCGCAGGAGAGAAATAGAGTGGAAGGGAGTGGATAGAGGGCTCGGGTGGCCGAGATTCATCGGAGTTGAAGAAATTCGCCGGTGGCAGTGGCGGGATGGCGAGCTCAAATACGAGCGGCCTGGGGGCGCTCGGGTGGGTATTTTTGAGGGGAAAAGGAGAGGGGAGGCAGGGCTATTTGTAGATGTATGCGAGGGAAAGGATCGCGGCTTTAAACGCCGTATTGAAGAGAGGATCGCCGGCGGGGAGTTTCCATGTCGCGTGCGTGATTGACGCGCGGGGAAGACGACCGTGTCGGTGCTGACAGGTGGGTCCCACCTGTCAGCGAGAGGAAGAGAGAGAGAGGCCGCGGGCTGCTGTTGGGCTGGAGCTGGGCTGCGCGCGCGAGAGGGGAGATGGGCCAAGGTTGCCTTGGTTCGGGCAGGCGGCCCCTTACTATTTTTTTTGACCCTTTCTTTTTCTGTTTTCTAATATCTTTTGAAATAAGCATCCAAATGCAACCAAACAAATTTGTAATAATTTGTAGAAATAATCTTTATCAAAATAACTTGTTTGGTAGCCCTTTTACAATACATTTCAAAATACAAATTTTAAAATATTGCAAAATTGCTTAATTGACACTTTGTGTCAATTTAAAAATATGATTTTAAATAAAATCTTTTGTGGCTTATTACATTAAAATACCACAAATAAAATAATTTATTTTAAACTTAATTTTCAAATAAATATAATTAAACAGAACCAAATTTTAAAATAGATCAAATAAGATTATATAAATCAAAATATTATATAGAGCATAATAAAGCCCTTTTATGAAATTTTCTCAAATATGTTTTCAAGTGGAAATAACATTCCAACTTTTGAAATTTCAAATGCAAACAAGACAAGAAAAATATGAATGCATGTATGATTTTGGATTTTTAAAATCAAATTTATATAGTTTTCAAAAGTTTTTGATTTTTCAGAATTTTCAACATTTTTAAAATCTTGGAATGTTACACTCTTGGGGTCTCCCAACGAACGTGTGATCCACGTCATCAAGCAAATTTTCTGGCGCCGTTGCCGGGGAGCAAGAGGATTTCTGCAAGGGGAGTTTCACGCTTCCAATCTCTTTACTTTGTTATTGTCTTGCTTAGTTTATTTTTATCTTGTCTTGTTTGCTTTATTTATCAAAAACACAAAAAATTAGTTACTTTTATTTTCGTTGTTATCTTTTGTTTTGTTTTAATTTTGCTAAAATGAGTACCCCTGAGAACACTAAGTTGTGTGATTTCACTAGCACGAACAACAATGATTTCATTAGTACACCTATTGCTCCACCTGCTTCTAAAGCAGAATTCTATGAAATTAAACCTGCACTTTTAAATCTTGTTATGAAAGAGCAATTCTCTGGTGTTAGTACTGATGATGCTGCTGCTCACCTTAATAATTTTGTTGAACTTTGTGAGATGCAAAAGTATAAGGAAGTAGATGGTGATATTATTAAACTGAAACTTTTTCCTTTCTCTTTGAGAGGACGTGCTAAAGAATGGTTGCTATCTTTGACTAGAAATAGTATTGATTCATGGACTAAATGCAAAGATGCTTTCATAGGAAAATATTATCCTCCTGCTAAGAT
The DNA here is from genome assembly GCA_947311845.1 of Poa pratensis. Classification (NCBI taxonomy): domain Eukaryota; kingdom Viridiplantae; phylum Streptophyta; class Magnoliopsida; order Poales; family Poaceae; genus Poa; species Poa pratensis. Next base: position 25,888,331 of record CAMZMU010000048.1, read on the forward strand.
CATATCTTTGAGAAGTAGCATTATGAATTTCAAACAATTTGATAATGAGCATGTTGCTCAAGCTTGGGAGAGAATGAAATCATTGGTAAAGAATTGTCCCACCCATGGACTGACTGCTTGGATGATCATCCAAACCTTTTATGCAGGATTAAATTTTTCTTCAAGAAACCTATTGGATTCGGCCTCTGGAGGTACCTTTATGTCCATCACTTTGGGTGCTGCAACAAAGCTTCTTGATGATATGATGATAAATTATTCTGAATGGCACACCGAAAGAGCTCCACAAGGTAAGAAGGTAAATTCTGTTGAAGAAATCTCTTCCTTGAGTGATAAGATTGATACTATTATGTCTATGCTTACAAATGGAAAAATGCATGTTGATCCAAATAATGTTCCTTTAGCTTCTTTGGTTGCTCAAGAAGAGCATGTTGATGTGAACTTCATTAAAAATAATAACTTCAACAACAATGCTTATAGGAATAATTTTGGTAATAACAATTATAAGCCCTATCCTTTAATAGTGGCAATGGTTATGTTAATTCTTATGGTAATTCCTACAACAACAATAAGAGTGTACCCTCTGATCTTGAAGTCATGCTTAAGGATTTTATTAGTACACAAACTGCTTTCAATAAATCTGTTGAGGAAAAGTTTGGGAAAATTGATGTTCTTGCCTCTAAAGTTGATAGTCTTGCTCTTGATGTTGATTTGTTAAAAATTAAAACTATGCCTCATGATGTTAAAGAGAGCAAAACTCTCAATGCTTCAAGTTAAAATTGATAATAATGTAGGATGTTAGCTGATTTGCATGCTAGGTGGGCAAGAGAGGATGAAATTGCTAAAAAGAATAGTATTGCTAGAGTTTACACTATTACACTACTAAATGCTGAAGTTTCAATGTTAACAAACCTCCTCTTAATGGTAAAGTAATTGGTGTTGGCAATGTCTCTACTTCTGTTGCAAAACGTTTAAAATTGCCTGAAAACACTGAAACTGTTCCTGATAAAAGTGCTGAAATTTTTCGACATGGGAGACAATGGTCCCATTACTTTGATAATAATGATTTTGATGGTTGCAATATTTCTGAAGTAATTAAGTTCTTGCAAAAGCTAGCTAGAAGTCCTAATGCTAGTGCTATAAACATGGCTTTTACTAAACACATTACTAATGCTCTCATGCAAGTTAGGGAAGAGAAATTAAAACATGAAGCTTCTATCCCTAGGAAGTTAGAAGATGGTTGGGAGCCCATCATTAAAATGAAGGTGAATGATTTTGATTGCAATGCTTTATGTGATCTTGGTGCTAGTATTTCTGTTATGCCTAAGAAACTTATGATATGCTTGATTTAGCACCTTTGGAACACTGTTATTTGGATGTTCACCTTGCTGATAATACTATAAAGAAACCTTTGGGGAGAGTTGATGATGTTTTTATAATGGTTAACAATAACCTTGTCCCCGTTGATTTTGTTGTTTTGGATATTGAATGCAATGCTTCTTGTCCTATTGTTTTGGGAAGACCTTTCTTAGAACTGTTGGTGCTATTATTGATATGAGAGAGGGAATATTAAATATCAATTCCCACTCAAGAAAGGTATGGAACACTTCCCTAGAAAGAAGATGAAGTTACCTTTTGATTCTATTGTTAGAGCAAATTATTCTGTTGATGCTTCATCACTTGGAAACACTTGATTCTTACTTTCTGCGCCTAGCTGAAAGGCGTTAAAGAAAAGCGCTTATGGGAGACAACCCATTATTTTATTTCTGCAATTTTTCTTTTCTTTTTGAGTCAAGGAGTTGTTTACTTCTGTAACAATTCCTTTGTATCTTTATTTTATCGCATTGTTGTGCCAAGTAGCCTCTAATAGGAAGATGATGCTAGATTTGGATTTCTGCGCAGGAACAGATTTCTGCTGTTCACCGTTTTACTTCTGTAAAATCACAGAAAAATTATTTAAATCTGCAAATTTTTGTGCGTGATCCTCAGATATGTACGCATCTTTCGTTAGTTTGTTTTTCGATCTGAGCAACGTAAGTGCCTCGAAAAAATTCGTCTTTACGGACTGTTCTGTTTAGACAGATTCTGTCTTTTATTTTTCGCATTCTCTCTTTTACTAGTGTTGAGTGGAATTCTTTTTTAGGGTGAAGAGCTTCACATAACATCAGTGGCAGTAGTTAATGTTAAAAGTAACGGTCATGTTTGTGTCCTTATAGAACATGTGAGTTTTTGATTGTGCACTAACCCTCTAATGAGAATTACTCTGAGTTTGGTGTGGCGGAAGTTTTCAAGGGTCAAGAGAGAAGGATGATATAATGTGATCAAGAAGAGTGAAGAGCTTAAGCTTGGGGATGCTCCCATGGATCACCCCAGCATATTTCAAGAAGACTCAAGCGTCTAAGCTTGGGGATGCCCAAGGCATCCCCTTCTTCATCAGCAACTTATCAGGTCATCTCTAGTGAAACTATATTTTAATTCTTTCACATCATATGTGCTTTACTTGGAGCGTCTGTGTGCTTTTATTTTCAGTATTTTATTTTTCTTATGGTCAACTTGATTGGACCCTAGCATTCTTGATTGGGAGAGAGACACGCTCCGCTTTTTCATATGAATACTCCTATTCTTCACTTATACTTGTTGAGTATTCTTATCTAGCTATTGCTATGCTTTTAGCTCCTGTTTTGCATGCATCTCTTATTCAGAGCTGTTAGTTCTTTTAAAGAAAGTACTCTCTTGCTTCACTTATAATTGTTTGGAGAGTTTATGTTGAAATAAATTGATTGGTGTTTGGTTGGAACAGAAAATGTTGCATGTGGTAGATGGTATAATGGAAAAAGCTTACATATTCTTGTAGATCACTGTATTGGATAATTTGATACTTGTCAATTGTTTTGAGTTATCAAGTAGTTCATGTTTAAGCTTTTGTATCATGTAGTTAAAACCTATTAATGAAGAACTACCGTAAAGCTCGTTGAAATTTGGTTTGCATGATTGGTATCTCTAAGGTCTAGATATTTTCTAGTAAAAGGGTTTGGTTAACAAGGAAGACAGTGTAGAGTCTTATAATGCTTGCAATATGTTTTCATATAAGTCTTGCTGTGTCGGTTGATATCCTGTGTTTGCTTCAAATAACCTTGCTAGCCTAAACTCTGTACTGAGAGGGAATGCTTCTCGTGCATCCAAAACCTTGAGCCAAAATCCATGCCATCTGTGTCCACCATAACTACCTATATGTGGTATTTCCTTGCCATTCCAAGTAAATTTTTCATGTGCTACCTTTAAACTATTCAAAAATTATTACTCCTATTTTGTGTCAATGTTTACCAAGCTCATGAGGACGGGGTGGATGTCTTTATGTCAACTGTCAAACAGACTTTACCACCGGACTAGCGGCATATACATCCGCTTATCCATTAATTTTGCAAAAAGAGCTGGCAAATGGGGTGCCCAGTCCCAATTAATTACAACTTTAACCGCTTAATTCTCTTCACATTTTTGCCCTGATTTATCAGTCAAGCAATGACAAACAGTGAAATATCTGCATGTGTAAACAAAAGAGAAGAGGGATGATCTGCCTTGCTGGTAGAAATAACGTCCTTCATGGGAGCCGCTCTTAAAAGTCTGGTTGGCAGGGGTCATATTGTACTTTCCATTTTCTGATTCGTTGACAATTAACAAACACCTCCAAAACTTATTTTTACTCTCTATATGATTTCAAAAACTTAAAAAGCTCTAGCACATGATTTAATCCCTGCTTCCCTCTGCGAAGGGCCTTTCTTTTACTTTTATGTTGAGTCAGTTTTCCTACTTCTTTCTATCTCAGAAGCAAACACTAGTGTCAACTTTGGTGCAACAATTTTTATATGCTTGTATATTGCACTTATTATATTGCTTTGTGTTGACAAATATCCATGAGATATATATGTTGAAAGTTGAAAGCAATTGCTGAAGCTTAAATCTTCCTTTGTGTTGGTTAAATACCTTTTACTTAGAATCTATTGCTTTATGAGTTAACTCTTATGCAAAACTCTTTGATGCTTGTCTCGAAAGTACTATTCATGAAAAGTTTTTGCTTATATGATTCAGTTGTTTGCTCATTATCTACTTGCTAGCAAACTATAGACCATTGACCTGGATCACTTCATTCATAACATGTGCTTTACAATACTATTTGATCAAGATTATGATTGTAGCATGTCACCTCAGAAATTATTTTGTTTTTATCGTTTTACCTACTCGAGGACGAGTAGAACTAAGCTTGGGGATGCTTGATACGTCTCAAACGTATCTATAATTTCTGATGTTCCATGTTGATATTATACCAATTGTTACATGTTTTATATACACTTCATAGCATTTTTATGCATTTTCTGGGACTAACCTATTAACAAGATGCCACAGTGCCAGTTCCTGTTTTCTGCTGTTTTTGTATTCCAGAAAAGCTAGTCTGGAAATATTCTCGGAATTGGACGAAACTGGACAGACCTCCTATTTTTCCAACACGTACACGGAGTCCAAAGGAGAGACGGAGGCGACGAGGAGCGCCACACCATGGGCGGCGCGGCCCCCCTCCGCGCCGCGGGGTGGTGTGGGCCCTCGGGTCGCTCCAGCCGCCGCCCTTTCGCCTATTTATTCATCTTCACGGAAAACCCTAACACCCGAGCCATTATCCACGAAAAGTTCCAGAGACGCCGCCGCCGTCAACCCTAGCTCGGGAGGGTTCAGAAGCTCTTCCCGGCACCCTGCCGGAGAGGGGAATCATCACCGGAGGGCTCTACATCACCATGCCTGCCTCCGGAGTGATGCGTGAGTAGTTCATCCTTGGACTACGGGTCCATAGCAGTAGCTAGATGGTTGTCTCTCCACTTTATGCTATCATGTTTAGATCTTGTGAGCTGCCTATCATGATCAAGATCATCTTATTGTAATGCTACATGTTGTGTTTGCTGGGATCCGATGAATATTGAATACTATGTCAAGTTGATTATCAATCTATCTTATATGTTATTTATGATCTTGCATGCTTTCCGTTACTAGTAGATGCTTTGGCCAAGTAGATGCTTGTAACTCCAAGAGTTAGTATTTATGCTAGATAGTGGGTTCATGCCTCCGGTAATCTGGGAGAGTGACAATCAACTTCTAAGATTGTGGATGTGCTGTTGCCACTAGGGATAAAATAACCGATGCTTAGCTTAAGGGTGCGCCGTTAGGTCTAATGCATTTGTTTACATTACGCACATTACTTAATGCGATTATCCGTTGCTTGCAACTTAATACCAACGGGGAACTCGGTATGACAACCTGGAGGTGGATTATTAGTCATAGACACTGTTGGATAACGGTCTATGTATTTTGTCGTAATGCCCACATGAATATCATAGTAATCATCATGTCATATATATGCATTGTCATGCGCTCAATATTTTGTCAATTGCCCTGCTGTAATTTGTTCACCCAGCATGTTAGTTATCTTTTATGGAGGACACCACTAGTGAACTGTGGACCCCGGTCCATTCTTTTACACTGATAATACAACCAACTGCAAACATTGTTCCTTTTCATTCTCTGCAATTTACTACTGTTTTCCACACCATACGTTTAATCCTTTGTTTTCAGCAAGCCGGTGAGATTGACAACCTCACTGTTTCGTTGGGGCAAAGTAGTTTGATTGTGTGTGTGCAGGTTCCACGTCAGCGCGCCACTGACAACCTTTAGAAGTGATTTCTTACTCCTACTGGTTCGATTAAATCTTGGTTTCATACTGAGGGAAACTTCTGCTACACTGCTTCATACCTTCCTCTTGGGGTCTCCCAACGAACGTGTGATCCACGTCATCACTTAGCTCAACACTCTCCTTCAAAATAGATGCTTCACGAGAAGTGGAGTTAGTAGCACAAGCATCATTAACATTAGAAATGGAGGAAGACAATTTGGCAAGCTCATCATTCTTAGATAGTTGAGTTTCGAGTTGATCATGAGACTTGATAAGGAGAGAGTGTTCACTTTCTAAAGCCTTGTGAGCTTTGTCAAGTCTCTCTATGTCCTCACTTAGTCTAGCATTGCCAACATCAAATTCAACTTTTTCCTTTTTAAGCACTTTATTTTTAGCAATAGCATGATCTCTTTCCTTAATAATTTTAGCAATAATAAGATCATTTGTTTCATCAAGAGATTCAAGTTTCTCCTCAAGAGACACTCAAAGCTCTTGCTCTTCCTCAAGGGCATTCACTAAGGATGCTTTTTCCATAGCATCTTCTCTCTCAATTTTACATTTCTCATCAAATTGAGTTTCCAAATCCTCAATGATTTCCCTACTCTTAATAACATAAGAAATGATTTCACATAGAGGAGGGATAGCTTTGCTACCTTTGGGGAGAGCACCAAAACCATCTCACCCTTCTTTCTTAAGGATTCAACATCAAAATGTTCTCCATAAGAATCCTCATCCACATCATCACAAGATATAATTGGATTCGAGGTAGAAGATACCTCAGAATCCTTAGCCATAAGGCAAAAGTGAGTAGTGGACAAAGATGATGAAGAATAACTTGAAACACCATTGAGTTCCATGTCTTGTTCCAACAAATGTTGGGATTTCTCTACATTGTTAGTCATGCAAGTACTAGAGGATATGGAAGCATTATTTTCATGACAACAAGACATAGAGAGCATATCTCTAATGATATTAGTTGAGTTCATCTCTGAAAGAGATGCTTACAATTTAACAACCCATAAAAAATTCTTTGAAATAAGTAATTACTAATGTCAATTATACATTTTTTTTATGGTAAACAAAATTTTACACCCAGTTGTGACCACATGTCTCCGCGGTAACGCACGGGGAATCATCTAGTTGGTTTAATACGAGCGAGAATTAATTTGAAAATTCGAATTAAATGTACTTTTTTTCTTCTGTCGAGTACGATATATTCCAGATGCTAAGTTGATGTAATATATTTCCACGTTTATCACGTGTCGAGATTAATTACGTCTATTTGCAATTGAGATTTTTAATTTCTTTCAAATATAAATTCAGTACCTATAGTACTGTTTCTCTGTAGAGTACGATGTATTCCAGAATCTTTCTAATATGTATATATTCCCATGTTCACACACGTCGAGATTAATATGACTATTTGCAATTGAGATTGTCAATTTCTTGCAAATATAGATGCAAAATTTAAAGTAATTTCTTCAAATTGATGTTTTGGGAACATGAGGTAGCGTGTAGATTTATCTACGCCTACTGTTTAAGTCTACATTTTGTCATATTTGACATTATGATTGCCAATGTGCTCTCCCATACATTTTAATTAAGTTATGACATAAAGCATTCGAAGTGCGAGTATCATATACTCCGCTAATGCTGCTAGATCTACTCCAAAATTCAATTAGAGATTATCTACAATGTGCCATACTTAACAATTTGAGGTTCACACTAATGAGTTCAAGTGCACTTCTTGAAACTTCATTTATTTTGCATAGTTCATTACAACATAACCATGATGGATTTTAATTTACCGAATGTAAATTAATATTCTCTGGTTCACCCGTATAGGTAAACGATGGCTCGAGAGTTTGATGCACCTGCTCTCAACGGCCACAACTATCCTATATGGGCCATGGACATCAAGATCACCCTTGCGTCCCGTGGGTTAGTGCGTGCAATCCAGCCTTCGGATGTTCCACTCCGGCTGGATTCACGCCGCTAACAGATGAGAAAAAATATGCTGCTTTGTACATCATAAGGCATCATGTTCACCAAGATCTCAAGTCTGAGTACTTGGAGTAAGAATTCCCTAGTACCTTGTTTCAGGCCCTCAAAACGAGGTATGAACAAGCAGAAGGTAGTTTTCATGCCTGAAGCACTCCATGATTGGACACATCTCCGACTCCAGTACTTCAAGTCTGTCGGGGAGTATAATCATGAGGTTCATAAGATCAGTTCCAAGCTGCGCTTTTGAGGGAAGGAACCTACTGATGCGGAGAAGATAGAAAAAACTTTGTCTACTATGCTCCCATCTGACAGGATCCTCCAGCAGCAGTACCGTGCTCGCGACTACCAAGTCTATTTCGACCTTATTCATATATTATTTTGGTCTGCAAAGCACGATGAGCTGCTCGCTAAGAATGGCTCCCAGTGCCCGGTTGGTTCTCAACCTCTACCTAAAGTTCATATGAATGTCGCGAACGGGCGAAAGTTTGATGGTGCCTTCAATGGCATGCCTTCGAACTTCAATGGTAAGCGAAAGCGCAACTGGAACAGGAAGCCTAGAAACTTAGACCGTGGGAAAGGCACCGCAAAGCATGAGTTTGAAATAACTAAGCTTTGCGACAAGTGTGGTTGCTACACGCATCCCACTAACAAGTGCAAAACCCTAAAACATATGGCCATTCTGTACCAGCAACCCCAGGGATTCAAAGCGCCCAAGGGAAAAGGTTTGAAGCCAACTTCAACCTTCATCCAGATGACACCAGTGGAGCTTGTTGTTTGCGAGAAGTTCCTACTGGACCTTGCAACGCCATAACTCTCCATCAGTCGTAGGACCCTACAGGCACATAGAACATGATGGATGAGTATGCCTCAACCGACGTGTTTGGAGACTTAAACAAGTCCCACTATCTCCTTAGTGGTCATTTTATTAATGTCCATTTGTGTTGTTGTAATAGAACATATATATTGTATCAGCACTCTGATATTAATAAGATTGTATACATTCTATATATATGATAAAGATTTCCATATTGGAACTTCTTCAATTCTATATATAGATTTCTACTAGTGCCAATCCGATGGATGCAGAACAAGTATATGAAAATGTACTCGCTCTATTGTCTGGATTGTACTACACATACATCCAACTCGTAGCACTTGTTGCATATAATGCAATTCCATCGGTCACGTTTTGCATGAGTGATATGTCCAAAACGTATCTATAATTTTTGATTGTTTCATGCCATTTTTATGCTTTTAGCACTTGTTTTATATTAAGTTTATTATTTATTTGGACTAACCTACTAATAGTTGCAAAAGTGCACAATGTTCTTGTTTTACTCTTTGATGTGTAGAAATTATCAAGAATACAAGAGGAAACCTTGTTGGAGTCGAATTGGGACTTTCCTGAAATCTGTCTGAGAACTTTTTACGAAGTTTGCCAGTTTGACCCTCGAAGATGACGTCAAATGGAGACCTGGCTGTTACGAAAGTTGTCACAATTTTCCATACGAAGATTTTAAGCCCGAGATCAGCCCAATCGGAGTTCGGACGCGGCCTGTAGGCCCGTTTTGGTGGAACCCTAAAAGGGGGTGACGGAAATCCGAGAAGATATATAAAGGGAGGAAACCTAATTCGTGGAGGACTCCTCCACCCACGAATTTCAGCCACCAAAAGCCACGTTTTTGCCTCCCCCATGGATCCCATCTCCATGGGGGAGGGCTCCCAAGAAGCCATGAAGGAGGGAGGCTAAGGGGCGGCGCTCCCCAAGCTTGCCGGCGGCGGGGAAAGGAGTTCCCCGCACCGCCGGCGCCGCCGCCGCCCTGCGCCGCCGCGCTGCCCCTCTCCGCCGTCTTCACCGCCATCTCCATCACCATCTCCTCCTTGTATTCAGTGGTTCATCCTCCCACAAACCTCTGTACCGTCCTATGTAAACATGGTGTTTGATGCTATAATATTTATCCTATGATTTACATCATGTTTCCGTAGTTTATTTGTCTTTTGATTGCTTAATTGAATGCATGAGGTTCATTAGAGTTGTATGTCTATATGGTGCTGTCCTTTGGTGTCCATTATATTTGTGCGCGCATGGATCAAACACCCTAGGGTTGGTAGTATTTGTAACGAAGCGGGGGAAGTTCTGCCGGAGTGACAGAAACCTGAGAACGCGAACCGATTAGTTGCACGTATGGGAGTAAGAGGACCTTGAACTTAAGGCTATGGTTGGGGAAACCTTAATGCATTGTTAGTATTTGCGGATGCTTTCTAACAATCCAATCATATAGTACTTGTAATCCCAAGTAGTGGAGTGCATGTATATTTAGCCTCTCCCACATAGAAAACTGCATCGAAGACAATGAACCAAGTACCTTCACTAATTAATCTTGGACAAAGCCACCACAATTACCACCACTTTTCCACACTCATGGTACTGTTAGTATATGGTTACTTAGTGTATTTATTGCTGCAGCACTAACATTTACTTTCTTGTATTTATTATCTTGCAAAACTACTCTCATACCCGTATTGCTAGTAGTTTTATTTCTAGATAATAAACGTTTAGTGTGCGTAGAGTTGTATCAGTGGTTGATAGAACTTGAGAGAATACTTATCCTACCTTTAGCTCCTCGTTGGGTTCGACACTCTTACTTATCGAAAAGGCTACACGCGATCCCCTATACTTGTGGGTTATCAAGACCTTTTCTGGCGCCGTTGCCGGGGAGCCATAGCGTAGGTTAATGTTCTTGTGTGCACTTGTTTGCTTTATCTCTAAGTAGTTTTTATTTTCAGTATTAAGTTGTTCTTTATCTTACTATGGATAGGGAATGCGAATTACAAAAAAAATTAGGTGTAGTTGTTATCTAAAAACGTTTTCAAAAAGAAAAGTGATTGGAAAGATGAGTAATGGTTAAATGGGGGTCGACCTTGAACACTTGTGTTCATGCCTATGAAACCAAAACAAATCTTTCCATGGAAGCTTTTCATTAAAAACATGTAAATATTGTAAATATTGTGTATATACCTCTGTACATAAAAATAAAATGCTAATATAGTCTTAGTTAATTGAAAGTTGATAGTTTTACTTTGCTGTCCAGAAACAGATTTTCTGTGCTCCACCGTATTAAATGTTTAAAATCACCAGAACGTGATCTTGATCTGAAATTTCTTGAGTGCAAAGTGATGCTTATTAGCTTTCTTTCATTAGACTAACTTTTTTGATTTAAGGTACGTAGATAGGTCGAAAAATTCGATCTTTACTGACTGTTCTGTTTAGACAGATTTTGTGCTTCTCTGTAAAAAAATCGTGATAAATCTCAGAATAGTATTTTGACTTGAAAATTTTTGTGCATAAACCTGAGATTATTATCTTTCTTTCATTAGACTAAAGTTTTTCGATTTGAGCTACTTAACTATCTCGTTGAATGCCATCTTTACGGACTGTTCAGTTTTGACAGATTTCTTTGTTTATTCAATATTGTACTTGGTGTTGTTAGTTTCATTAGTTTTTCGACGGACAACGGAAATCATGAACACCTTAGTATATACAGTGGCTAATGTTGAGTAAAATTATAAAACTTGTCAATGCTTGAACATGAGTGGATTTTATTTAATGAGTACTAACCCTACTAATGAGTTTTGTGAAGTTTTATGTGGATGTAGCTTATAAGATCTAATCAATATGGTGATATGAGATGAATAAGAAGACGCAAGAGCTCAAGCTTGGGGATGTGTAGGTGCATCCCAAGAACATATTCAAGAAGATACAATCATCTAAGCTTGGGGATGCCCGAGTCATCCCCCTATTCATCAACTAACATGAGGTTGTCTCGTTCATACTCTATATTACCCGTCCACATGATATGTATTGTCTTAACTTGTATTATAATTGCTTTTATATGTCTTGGTTTTACCTTCTTTAGTTTTATTAGGCTCCTTATTTGGTTTCGATTGCTTCTTTACTTTCACTTATAAATTCAAAATAACAAAAATATTTTCTTTTGTTTTGCTTCTTTGTTTGGTTCTTTATTTGGGTTTTACTTTTGATTTTTTTTAGAGTTTTCCTTGCTGTAGCTAGCATGTTTAGGTCTTGCTTAGCCTCTGGTTTCTTAGTTTATCAAAAATAAAGTACCAAGTTTTATCCATTTAGCTTAGTTGATACATATGTAAAAAGTGATTTTCTGTTTTCGGTATCTACTGCTTATTGCGCGATTTTTCATATTTTACTGGAAGCTCTAAAAATCACGAAAAAATTACTGATGTTGTAGCACCTAATCCTCTGCATGTACAAAAATTGGCTAAAATTTCGGGCATGTTTAAGTGCACCTAAAAATTGCGTTTTCCAGCTGCTGTTTTTCTGGACAGATTCTGACTTTTGTTGCAAGAGTGGCCTCTTTTCGTTTTCATTTGATTTTTAATGGTTCTTACCTTTCATTTATAAGTTGGCCATTTAAGCAACCTTTCTGTAACTTAAAAACAAAATTTTATTTGGTTTAATAGTAGCACTTGGGAAATATTATCTATTGTACTAATGTCTAACCGCAGAAAAGAATGGGAAAGTTTTTGTGTTGAAGTTTTTTCACAGAGAATGAAGGAACACCAAACTATGGAATATTGAAGAATTACCAAAGTCATAAGCTTGGGGATGTCCCCGCATCCCTCTTCATCAATAACCCCACGGTTTGCAAACCTTTAAACTTTGTTTTTTGAGCAACATAGGAACTTAACTAAACTTGAAGCGGCTGTATTTTATTATCTATTTATCTTAGCATCAAACACCAGTTACATTAATAAGTGGATCGTCACATATTTTATTTATCCTCTGTTTTCAATGTTTACTTGGTTAATGGATTACTTGTTGAAACTTAAAAATGATGTGTGAATAATACTGTTTAGTAGTTTATGTTTTCTTATGGTTAGTCTCAACTAGCTAATAGTGCATATTATGTTATTTTGATATCAACATGCATTGTCCTGTTCATAAGATGGTATGGTATTGTGGTATCCTCCTCTGAATAATTCACTTGAATCGACTTGGCACATGCTCACACATGTTATGACTGAAAAATAAAAGTCAATTAAGCCTTGATGATCTATTTTGCCTCAGAGTTTTAGTATCGTTTTTATGCCTCCGTTAATTTTATTTTGTCGCAAGCATGATTATGACCGTTATCGCTCTCGTGGTTGTCGCTTCCCAGTCTATTGCTAGCCTTCACTTGTACTGAGCGGGAATGCTGCTCGTGCATCCAAATCCTTAAAACCAAGTTATCCCAAAGAGTCCACCAAAAAATTCCTATGCATGGTATTTCAAGCCATTCCAAGTAAATTTGCATGTGCTACCTTTAAAACCTTCAAAATATTTCTCTTTTTGTGTCAATGTTTACTAGCTCATGAGGAATTAGTGTGGTTATTCTTTATTCTATTTGTCAAATGGACTTTTACACCTGGACTAGTGGCATATACATCCGCTTATCCAATAACTTGCAAAAAGAGCTGGCAACGGGGTGCCCAGTCCCAATTAATTACAACTTTAACCAATTAATTCTCTTCACACTTTTGCCCTGATTCATCAGTAAGCAATGACAAACAGTGAAATACCTGAATGTGTGTAAACCAAAGAGAAAGAGGGATGATCTGCCTTGCTGGTAGAAATAACGTCCTTCATGGGAGCCGCTCTTAAAAGTCCGTTTGACAGGTAGAATACTGTTCTCACCCGCTACCATTCGTTGACAATTAACAAACACCTCTCAAAACATTTTTACCTCTGTTTTTAAAACAAAAAGCTCTAGCACGTGTTAATCCCTGCTTCCCTCTGCGAAGGGCCAATCTTTTATTTTTATGTTGAGTCACCATCCTTTCTTTGAGCACTTCTTCGAGAGCATAGCTGTCGTTCTTAGTGTAATGTGCTTGTCCCAGAATACGATTAATTGAGGTATAACCATGATGCTTTTATCTTTGATATCTCTATATCTAGTCTTCACTTGAACTTCAGAGGTGCCTTGGCATTTATGTTTTGCTCCACAATTAAGGGCAAGCGAGATACCACTCTATCATGCTTTATTATGGTCATTACAATCTTGTTGATGTTTATAAATTTCATGTTATAAGCTCTTAGTTCGTTGATACTTTTCATTAGGAAACATGATTGCTAAGTTTTATTATCCATACATCATGCAATTGTTAAAGACCTGATCATAGCATTTACAATCAAAAATTATTTTGTTATCATTTACCTACTCGAGGACGAGCAGGAATTAAGCTTGGGGATGTTGATACGTCCAAAACGTATCTATAATTTTTGATTGTTTCATGCCATTTTTATGCTTTTAGCACTTGTTTTATATTAAGTTTATTATTTATTTGGACTAACCTACTAATAGTTGCAAAAGTGCACAATGTTCTTGTTTTACTCTTTGATGTGTAGAAATTATCAAGAATACAAGAGGAAACCTTGTTGGAGTCGAATTGGGACTTTCCTGAAATCTGTCTGAGAACTTTTTACGAAGTTTGCCAGTTTGACCCTCGAAGATGACGTCAAATGGAGACCTGGCTGTTACGAAAGTTGTCACAATTTTCCATACGAAGATTTTAAGCCCGAGATCAGCCCAATCGGAGTTCGGACGCGGCCTGTAGGCCCGTTTTGGTGGAACCCTAAAAGGGGGTGACGGAAATCCGAGAAGATATATAAAGGGAGGAAACCTAATTCGTGGAGGACTCCTCCACCCACGAATTTCAGCCACCAAAAGCCACGTTTTTGCCTCCCCCATGGATCCCATCTCCATGGGGGAGGGCTCCCAAGAATACATGGTGTTTGATGCTATAATATTTATCCTATGATTTATATCATGTTTCCGTAGTTTATTTGTCTTTTGATTGCTTAATTAAACGCATGAGGTTCATTAGAGTTGTATGTCTATATGGTGCTGTCCTTTGGTGTCCATTATATTTGTGCGCGCATGGATCAAACACCCTAAGGTTGGTAGTATTTGTAACGAAGCGGGGGAAGTTCTGCCGGAGTGACAGAAACCTGAGAACGCGAACCGATTAGTTGCACGTATGGGAGTAAGAGGACCTTGAACTTAAGACTATGGTTGGGGAAACCTTAATGCATTGTTAGTATTTGCGGATGCTTGCTAAACAATCCAATCATATAGTACTTGTAATCCCAAGTAGTGGAGTGCATGTATATTTAGCCCCTCCCACATAGAAAACTGCATCGAAGACAATGAACCAAGTACCTTCACTAATTAATCTTGGACAAAGCCACCACAATTACCACCACTTTTCCACACTCATGGTACTGTTAGTATATGGTTACTTAGTGTACTTTATTGCTGCAGCACTAACATTTACTTTCTTGCATTTATTATCTCGCAAAGCTATCTCTCATACCCGTATTGTAGTCTAGTATTATTTCCTAGATAAAGTAAACGTTTAGTGTGCGTAGAGTTGTATCAGTGGTTGATAGAACTTGTGAGAATACTTATCCTACCTTTAGCTCCTCGTTGGGTTCGACACTCTTACTTATCGAAAAGGCTACACGCGATCCCCTATACTTGTGGGTTATCAATGAGCTAAACTTTCCTAATCATGAGATCTAGTGTGCACATATTGTGCCAATGGATCACTTCGGTCCCTTGAACAGATTCAAGGTGATATTTGTGGTCCCAACCAACCATTGTTTGGACTAAAAATCGAATTAAATCAATTCGAATGGACAAATATTGTTGCAGAATTCTCTTCACATGCCTCCACTATTGTGCATGGCTCCGAGGATCGAAGTTCAGCACAATGTCCTATGTGTCCATACACAATTGTTTCTGGCTTCGCCTTTGATCAAAAGGATTTTTCTCATTGCGCGACCCATGTTAATGAATTGCAATTTACCAACTTCACGTTGGAGTCATGCAGTTTTACACGCTGCTACTGACTAACTGCATATCGCAGTACTTCCCCTCTGCAATTGATACGTGGAATCCTCCAAGCATTTCCCATCTGCGTAAGTTCGGAAGCGCTTCACGCGTACCAATCTCACCACCGTAGCGTACATCATGGGCTCACATATTAGGGATCTATGTGGGTACATATCTCCGTCGATCACCGAGTACCTTGAATCCCCTCATAAGGGATGTATTCATAGCCCAGTACGCTGATTGCTTATATTTAAGGAGGATTATTTCCATGCATTAGGGGGAGATTTCAAGTACCACATCGAATGCCAGGAAATCAATTGGGACTTCATGTTCCTCCTCATATCCACGTACTCAAGAATTTGGATTCTACGTTCGGATTCACAAATTTGCAACACATGCAAATAACCAGCCAGATTCATTTACTGATCTCAAAGGTGTTACAAAATCCTTCAATCCAGATATTTGCAAAGTAACAAAAGGAAATCGAGGATAAATCCTCTAAATCAGTAAATACAAGTCAACCTTGCGTTGATGAACACCTAATGGGTAGTATACACCCAGTGGAAGGGAAACCTCCACAACCCCAGTTCCAACTTGCACACACTAGCTGGGACATCGGAACACCCAGACTCACGCGTATTGGGAAATCACGAAGAGTCATCAAGGGTGCATGATATTTGCTCAAACTATATCGATTCTGGAGAACCATATAACCAAAGACTACAACTTTCGACAAACATCTCTTGTATGATTGCAAACAACCTTCACAATGCTTCAGATCCAAAGACCATGGCCATGGCAGAGTGTGAACACACTTGCTAGGACTGAACTCATCAGAAGATGCAATCCAAGCAGATATAGCCTCGCTCTTCCAAATGAATTCCCTATGGAATTATTCAATGTGTTTTCTTCTGAAAACGGAATGATAAATACAAGGTGGTGAGAAAGCAAGGCTTTTAGCATAAGGTCGGGTTTCCGCAGAGATCCGAGACCTACTCTCCAGACATGAGCGGAATCTCTTTCCGATACATATATCATTGGCAGTACAAATCATCTATCGGTGCAGTTGATATATGTAGTGACCACATATCCTCATGGGTCACTAGATTCAGACATGTATGGTTCCCGATGAAATCTCTATCTGAATCGAAACACAAATGCAACATGTATTGTGTAAAAATCAATAAGTCACTCCAAGTCTTATTGTTGTCGGTATATTTTTGGTACAACCGACGTAGTGAGTTCCTTATGCACAAGGATTACTCCTACCATGATGATTACCCATGCGTGTATGTCATAGATAAGGATAACTCCTAAATGACAAAACATGGGATCATCTAACAGACGGATTTTGAGATGAAGAATTTGGATAACCCAAAGAGTGATTGAGAATACAACTCGAGCATCTTCACTCAAGTATTGGCTATCTACACAATCCCACGATGTGTAGATACATGGTAGAACTGTCACTCCATTGATGTCTTCCAAATAGACTCTAGTGACTATACCTACCAAGATCATTCTATGATGCAATGCTTCATGTTAACACGTGTAGCTTCACGGAATGATAAACCGCATGCATTAGTCATGTGGGGTTGGTTCTCTTGAATCACCTATCATTATCTACACAGATAATGTTGCTTATGTTGCACAGATGCAAAACAGGTTACAAGAGCAATATCGTTAAGCATATTGCGATGAATTGTTTTATCCCCATGAACTCTTGACGAGTCGGAAATAAACACATCTTGCAATTCAAATCATGCGATATCCTCGCTGATCTATTCACCAAGTCTCTACCAACTATAACATTCCAGAAATTAATTCATGAGATTGGTATGCGACGGCTTCGGGATTTCCAAGAGTCAGGGCGAAGATCTTCCTGAACTATTCCTGTTCAAAACATCACATTACACTCTTTTTCCCTTTATGAGTTTACTTTTCAGGTTCTCATCAAGGTTTTTAATGAGGTAGTATCAACATAAGATTATATGTCATACTTTCTGTTTTCCCCACCGGGGTTTTCAGGAAAGTATACACGACATATTTATTGTCCTTTAAACTCTATGGATTTCATTCATATTGAGTTTAAAAAAAGACAATAATCATTATATGTTGTATCTTTTTCTCCTTACTTTTCCCACTGGGTTTTAAAGGAGTTTTAACAACATATCAAATACAATTCTCCTCACATTTTTCCCAAAGGGTTTTGGGGGAGAACTTCAAACATCATATGTCATACTTTCTGTTTTCCCCACCGGGGTTTTTAAAGGAAGTATACAAGGCATATTTATTGTTCTCTAAACTCACTTATGGGTTTTTCCTTTCTAAGGTTTTCTCATATGAGTTACCAAAGAGACAATAAATATTATATGTTGCATCAGTTTCTCCTTATTTTCCCACTGGGTTTTAAGGAGTTTTAGCAACATATCATACACAATACTCTCCTCATATTTTTCCCACAAGGTTTTTGGAGGAGATATTATCAACTTCAAAGATCATCAAGACTACATGGAATATCATCAAGATTATACAAGGGATACAAGACATACAAGACGTAGCTTTGTGCAAGGGGGAGTGTTAGGAATAGAAACAACCGTCTTAAACGGTTGCTATATGCCCAAACCGACATGCCTCCTAGAGGCGTCTTTTCATGTTACCGACATCCCGAATAGTCGGTTGTCCTTGTATAAATAGCCCATGTAATCGATCAATGAAGGAAATACTTGATTCATTTGTTCTTCTCTCGTTTGCTCTCGATTCTATTTCCAACAAAAAGCATGCAATCCAACATTGTCACAAACAAATTGAAAATATTTGCCTATTCTAAAGGCATAAATGGTATTCGGGCAAGCTCACTTGGTGGACCTCACTTCACGAGGTTGAAGATTGTTGAAACATGTGATTTGACTCTTGTTTCGAGCTCTATACAATAGTATTGTAGTTGATGTTATAATGGCCATTCCTTTCTAGGGAAATAGGTGATCCTAGCGCGTTTTGATGCGCATGAGCTATTTGCATGGCTTCTTGTGTTTATGTCTATAGTCAATAAAAGTGTTGGTCCAAGAAAATAAGCAATAATGATTCCTCGACTCATATCAAACAGAATTCAAACATTATCTTTAAAATCTGCTCATCAAGAGTAACGGTTCTAGAACGAGTATGAACCCAAGATTATCAATGAGAGACAGTAAGCATGGATTCGTAAAAAATAAATGGTTGACAAGAGGAGAATCGTACCGTCGAACCTTCACATTCGAGGAATGAAACCATAATCGAGTAGTACAGAGATCCCGTGAGGGTTTTTTGTTGTTTCCAGGTGTATGAAAGAATGTTTGGAAAATTCTATTCTGGCTGGTCGGAATTAGAAATGACGGCACGTATGGACGCCGTGTACCTTTTGGGAGATTGTGCAGTCTCCCATTGTCTCCCCGAAGTCTATGCTCCGGGCAATCCCTAGATCCAAGTGGGATCGGATGATGGTGGAACTATTGTGGCTTTTCCCTTCTTGAAGTCATCGTTCTGAAGATGGTTTGGCATAGGCTATGGCTAAAGGGACCAGAGGTTGAATGATGGTTTTGGTGGAGGCTTTTTTGGCGACAATAGCTGTGGCGAGCGGAGCTTGTTTGTGTTTGATTTGTAGTCGGTTCCTTCCAACGTGTTAGGGGCGCCTTCTGCGCCTCGCCTGATTTCATGGAGTAGGAGCCTTTGCGGTGGATGACTGGAGTTGGGTCTTCGGTTGCGGGGGACTTCGTCGACACATACTCATCGCTCTTCCTCAGGCAATGCTCGTCGCAGAAGTCAAAGCTGTCCGGCCGTTGACGCATGGGGCCTACTTTTTGGCATGGGCCGACACCGGTTCTGATGTTGTTGCGGCGATAGCTTTATCGGTTGGAATCAAAGGTGAAATCAGAGTCGATGGCTCGCAAAATAGTGAAGACGATGATGCTCGGTGGCAACCTCTGCAGGGATATTTCTTCTCGACAAGGTGTGTGTGCTTTGTGTGGGCAGCCAGGTCGGTTTGTTTGCCCTATGCGGTTGTGTTCAGTGACGGCAGTGTGGTCTTGCATTGTGTCGGTTTTCGCCCTGTTTTCTTGTAATTAAGCGGTCAAATCTATTTTTTTTATTAATGAGATGAAGCAAAAAAATTGCCTCCTTTTCAAAAAAAAAACTTAGACACTACATCTCCATTTACAGTATCCTGCTTCACCGATCTCGCGTATGCAAACTAGTGCCTTCACCGGTCTCACTCACACCGTGTAAACAGCAAAATAATTTTTCTATACAGTATTCATCCTATATCCCGAAAAAGGAAAAACTCGGTATTCACACCACCCATGCTACAATGGAACTCTGTTAGCGCCGCCTCTGCGCCGCCCAGTGACCGTACGCCTCGCTCAGCCGGCGCCGGAACCGCGCCATGTCCAGCCGCACATTCTGCCCATCCAGGTACACCTTCTTGGTGACCTGCCACCCCTTGGCGTTCACGGTGATCGGGTCAGTGAGCACCGGGTCGTCGCTGGAGTAGTGCCGGTACAGCGAGCTCTCGGACGGAAGGATCTTGTACGGCATGTAGCGCAGGCCGAGCCGCCGGGCCGGCTCGCCGTAGTAGTTCTCGGCAGCCCAGTCGGTGCCGAGAGGCACCACCTGGATAAACACGGAGCCGGGGCGCATGAAAAGGAAGTGTGTCATGGCGGCGCCGTGCACTCCTATCATCGCGTCTGAACCGTTCAGGACACGGTACATCTGGGCGAGCTCCGTGTCCGGGCGCGGCTGGAGCAAGTCCACGCGGAACCCGGCCCTCGCCGCTTCGCGCACCAGCTCGGCCTCGTTCTCGATCGCGCGTGACCCGTTACGGGATACGATCACCAGCCGCGGCATGTCGTCGTTCCCAAGCTCCGTGCCGCGCCGGACTTTCATGCCTCCGCCGCCTCCGCTGCTGCCACGGTGCCATATCTTCGCTTCCGCCGCGGCCTTTTCCTCTTCCTCCTCGATGATCACCTTAATACGGCTGCGGTACGCGTCGTCGAGCATCTGCCGGAAGTCCTGGATGCCCTGGTTCCCTGGCATCCGTGACGCGTCGATGGCGAGCTCATCGTGGATGCGCAGACCGACGACGGCGTCCGGGAAGCAGTGCGTGCGGGTGTCGTTGGCGAAGTCGATTGGTGCGTAGTCGGAAAGCTGCTCCAGGATGTCACCGTACTTGTTCATCCACCAGTCATGGTACTCGAGCATGACGAATACCACCTTCTTGTTGTACCGCCGCGCGGTGATGTAGAGCGGTATGATGCCGTCGTTGAACTCGTGGTACACGTTGCCGGTGTACCCTCCGGTCGAGAAGACGACGGCTGTGACGTCGTGCCGGACATCGCAGCGCGCCGGCTCGGCGGTGTCAGGCTCGGGCATGTGGCGGAGGCGGAGCTCGTCGATGGTGTTCATGACACTGGACTCCCACTTGCGGGTGTAGGGCCGGATGCGCTCGTCAGCCCGGCCGGCGGAGGAGTTGGCGGGCAGGAGCAGGAAGAGCGAGTTGGAGGCAGCATGGGTGCGGACGTCCCCGCGCATGACGCAGACGTCGGTGCGTTTCGCGGTGCGGTCGCAGCAGATGGTCCCGTTGGCCACCGCCGAGCACGGGGCCGGCGCCATCGACTCCTGGTCATCGCACCGCGTTCTTCTACCCAGCCGCAGGAGGTCGTCCATCGCGGCGGAGAAGAGGCTGTTGGGAAGGAGGAGCAGCAGGCAAGAGACGATGGCGAAACCGGCGAGCATGAGCAGGAGCGCGTCGTGACCATGCTTACGCTGGTGGCACGCGTAGTCCACCAGCCGGCAACGGAGCTCCTTCATCTTCCCTTCCTCCTCCTCCAGCTGATCTTCGTCCTTCCTCTCCTGCTGGTTGTGGTGCAGCAGAAGGCTCGCCCGGTGGTGGTGCACCATGTTAGTCCGATCAGAATTCAGCAAGCTTTCTCTTGGGAATGTGTACGCTGTGGCCGATGGCGTGGTGTCGTTGTGCTCTGGTGGCGTCTTTTGAACGGTCTGCCTACGTAGGGGATTGCTTCCAGTGCGAGCTAAGCTTTGTGAAGGCGATCGAGAATGCTTCAACGCGAACGAATCCCTGAGACTCGTCTGGTCACCGGTTCCGTTCGCAGGTTTAGTTGTGCACGGGGGAAGAGGGAAAGTTCACGGCTACTTCCCGTTAGTTCACGCGGTGCCTGTGCAAACCATAAGGAAGTAGGTGAAGCAGTCTGCGGCCCTCGCTGTTGCTTGGATCGGAATGCAGGCTGGCTCCGACGGACCTGGGCAATCTGCCGTCGCGTCAGGGTTCGGGTAATGCTTGGGATAGTTGGATGTGCGGTGAGACGTTCGATCTTCTGATGGCGACGTTCGGTTGTCCGGTCGGTCGCCGTCGGCCGCTAGTGTGGAGGTTCGTGGGAAAAACGAGGAAGAAATAGTTATGCAGATTTCGATTTAAAAGTGCTTTCTGAAGGAAAGGTTTCTTCTTTCATTTTACACGTGGTCTATAATCTCTGGCCCAAGGACACACACGTGTGCTAGCCAGAGCATAAAAGTGCAAATTAAAGCATGCTAGGATGCTCTAACATAGTGTCTTAGTGATCGGTGTAGGTAGGTGATGTATAAGTTTAGCTGCTACAAGCACGCAAACATATTTGTTTGGTGATTGCAGACCCTCGTATGGCCAGAGGACTACATGCCTTTTTTTTGCGGGAACAATGCAACTACAGGTCTCACATTTTTTTCTCGGTATGGTTGTTGGGAAGTTGCAAGGTCTAGGCGATGACATTTTTGGTAATTTCATATTTCCATAGCCACTTCATATGAATATGTCAAGATTTATGTAAGAACTGGCATGATCCCTTTCGGATTCTAGTGCAGAACTAAACGACATGTATGGTGCTCTAAGTCGTACATAATATAATCCTCACAGCGTCACCCGTCGATAAAGAGTAAAGAAACATCAACCATTCACGTCATTTCTTAATGCCCAGAGGACGAAGGCACATATAAATTTGGTGGGTGGCGATTTCTGTCACGGAACGCATGACACGCAGCGAATAGCACGGCACTCATGTTGGCCGACTCGCCATAGACATCAACGACGTGGGCTTTCGTTTGATCGTTTTTCTTCCTCCTCGGCTTTTCTCAATGTTTAATAAGCCCGGGGATGAATTAATCTGGATTCTCTCCGAAGCGTCCATTTTGTAGCCATATACTCCCTCCGTTTAGAAAAGGATGTCTTCCATATATCCAAATTCGGATGTATGCGTACACTAAAATATGTCTACATGCATCCGAATCTAGACAAATCCAAGACATCCTTTTCCGAACGGAGGGAATAGGATACTTCGTCCTTGCACACAACAACATGGCATTTGACTTTGTGGATACCAACTTGTGTTCTTGCTTCTGCAAATAAAATATGACCCGTTCTAATTTTCAAATATGGGAAAGAAAAATCAGAAGTGGATGGAAATGGAGGGACACGGAAGGGATCAAGAAAGTAAGGTGAAACTATGGGTCCGTGGAAACCTCGAGCTCTAACACGGAACGAGTGGGTTTGCCCGATCTTCAATTGACACTGAACACGGAAAACACAAAGAGTATATCGGGAAGAAAACGAAGAACACACAAAGATACAAGGATAACTATGAAGCAAGCAGGGCCAAATTACAACATCCAAATGGATACATCAATGTCCAAGCGTTTGAATCGCATGCACACTCAAGCCGACTCTCTCTCGATGACACCGTTTCTCATACCACCGATCCAATAAATCCTGAAGAAAGATTGGCGAGGATGAGGCCTTGGAGTCTTGAATCTTGTAAGAGGAGGGGATCATGGAAAGGAGCAATAAATTGAGCATTTGGAACATTTGTGTAATCGCACAACTTGGTGGTTCTCCCGCCCATACATGCAAACAAAAGATAAACTCTATACTAATTTTTATGTGTTTTTATATAAGAAAAATGTGAATGCTAAAGTGAAAGTAAGGTACAAGGAAAAACAAAGAAAGAAATAAAACAAGACAACAACAAAAAATACTTCAAAAAAAATAAAAGGAAAAAAGAAAGCTCACAACCGATACAAATTAGAGTGGTAAACCTCCCCAAGCTAGGTGAAATCAAGATGTTAGCACCTCGATGCAACGGCCCAGAAAAGTGCCTGTTGCTAGGTGCTACAAACAGTACGTCAATAAATCTACGGAAAGGTGGCAGCAAAATGTCTTGACAACACAAGCTACATGTATACCAACTCGTTCGACCTCCAAGCTCAGAGTGCTGGAGCAAGAGTAAATTTTCTCCACAAGGGTGACTAGGTGTTAATATCAAACTCTCGGTGAAATGCTAGTTCTCTCTCATTTTCCTCTTCTTACAACCTACAAAATGAAGATGATTGGCCCGTGTCCCAACTATACCTTGGTGGTTGTCGTAGTGTTGTCACGGCAAATTTCATCAGCAGATGACTTTTCGAGAGTGAGGAACTAAGCGACTTAGGCATCCTCGAGTCTAGATCACGAGGCACAAGGAACGTGATTTTACCCAGGTTTGACCCCTCATGGTAGAGGTAAATACCTACCCCTACTAGATTGATATTGATTTGGGTGTTTACGGTTATAAGGGTTCGATTCGATTAGTCGAATCGAGACTAGAACTAGAACTTCATGACGTGAGAGCTTATCGTTCTAAGCCCTGGAGCCGGCCTTGTATACACGGGCGGCTCGCAGGGTTACAAGGAAGTTCCCGTTTGGAAGTTGGAGTTGGAGTCCTACTTGGAGTCTATCTGGCCTTCGTGCTTTCCAAGTTTAGTCATCGCCTTGATCCTGGACTTCTCTTCTAGGTCGTCATGATCTTAAGTCGGCACATGTCGTCGTATCGGCATTGGAGATAGGAGACGGGGGTCCTCTAGCCGATGGTAGAACCGAGGGGTTGAAGGGAGCGTCGTCGAGGTCAGGATTGTACACGGCAGTTTACCCAGCTTCAGACTTCACGGCGGTGGCGGAGCCCTACGTGCTGCTATAACTCACTATAAGGCAATAGCCGTGTTACAGGTTACAATGAGTATTGGAGCGTGGCCTAAAGGCTTCCCTGGTCCGTCTTATATAGGCGGCCGAACCTAGGGTTACAAGGAAACTACGTGTCTGGCAAGTATACAGAGTCCTAAACCTAGCCGGCAAGTTTGCCGCCTTCCGTCTTGGACCTGGTGGCTTCGTGGGCTTCAGTCTTGGGCCTCCTCCTTGCCGGCAACCGCCTACCTTGCACGTCGGTTATCTGGGCCGCCTGGCAGGCAGAGCCTTCACCACCACTTTGGGCCACCCTGGACTAGCCGGATTGATCCATGCTGGTGATACCCCTTGTCGGTATTCCCCCAACATTAGCCCCCCGGAAAGGTTTGAGTACTCTAGTTGCCGCCTTCTTTCTTGCTCAGCACTCGTCTTCTTTTCTTGACTTAGGCTACTGAAGAGATTGAATCATTCCGAAGTTGAAGTAGGCGGCGCTCCGACTAATAAAGCCGGATTGTGCTGCCTTTTGACCAAAGTATGGGAAAGACGGCCTGACATCCTGTCAGGAATCTTCCACGCCTGGTCTTATCAATTTCACTGGTCAAATCGCGTTTGACGGATGACGTCACGTGGCCCACGACAGTTTGAAACCAAACGTGCATCATGATTGCTTTCCCACTTCGCGCGGGAATCAAGGCGCCGACACCGCTTGTCGTTGCCTCGATACGCGGAAGACGGACTCGTGGCGGAGATCATGGCTATAACCACCACCCGCACGAATCACGGAGCAGGGGAGTTAAATACTCCATCTCCACCACGGGTCAATCCACTTGCCATTCTCTCCACCGCGCTCCACTTTTCCTCTCTCTCGAGCTCTCCTCCCACACACACCTCACCGGCGGCGAGTTCCTCTCTTTTGCGTCCATTTCCTCCGATGGTGTGCACAGGCGAGCAGGAGAACAGCGCGGCAGCAGCGGTGGCGGCGGCGACCTTAGGTGCGGCCACAGATCTTGGATATGTGCCGGTGGTGGCGGCGACAGACTTTGCGCCTCAATCTTCTTCCCCTGCCACGGCTATGGGCGGGGCGGCATCTTCTTCCTCCACTCCGGTCGCAGCCACGGCGACCCCCCTTCCTTGGCTCCCATGGCTACAACGGCCACTGCGCCAGCTCCGGCGACGGCGAACCATGAGGCGGCGGACGCCTCGGGTGCGGAAGAAGAAACGGCGGACCTCGGGTCCCGTTAATGGCTTCCGTCTTGTGTGGGAGCCGACAACATCGAAGAGTTGGTGAAAGGCGGATACCTGCCGCCAAAGGAGGATTCTCATTGGCGGCCGACAGAGCGCGACAGCATCCCCAAGCCTGAAAATGGCGAACGGGAAATTCTTGCGTCCCACCTTCTTTGCGGCATGACGTTGCCGCCTTCCGCCTTCTTTACCAGCATCCTAGATTACTATGGGTTGCAGCCACACAACATAGCACCCAATAGCATTCTAGTCTTGGCCGGCTTTCAGGCGCTATTTGAAGGTTATCTAGGTATAGAGCCTAATTTAGACCTTTTCAAGTACTGCTTCATTTGCCGCCGCCAAACCGTGGGAGCCGGCAAACTAGCAGTTTGCGGCAGTGTTACTTTCAACTGCCGGCAAAACAGGCCTTGGTATCCGAAGATACCATACATTGAATCAGTGAAGAATTGGACGAGCTCCTTCTTCTACTGCCAGGATATCCCTGCTCCTACAAAGGATGTGGGGATTCCTCCATTTGTGAATGCGCCGCCTACTCCGAGAGCCTGCTGGACGGAGAGGGCGGTTACAGTTCTGCCGGACGACCTCCGCCTAATTGCTAGGCGGATCGAGTTCTTAACCAAGACGATGGAGCCTCCGCTACTTGACGGAGTCGACACGGTCGTTTGCTGGTTGTCGCGGCAGATGATGCCTCTCCGCTACTGCCCCCTGAAGATGTGCGAGTTCTCCGGCGATAAGGCGGAGAAGTTTGGCGCGAGCAGCAGTGCTGTCGGAGAAGCGGAGTTGCTGCACCGGTTGAGGCAGCTGATTCTGCCCCAACACTTGAAGGCGACCGAGGGCGTCGCCATGTTTACACATGACAACCCAGCCCCTGAGGTAAGCCGATAACTTCCCTTTGTCGGATTCCATCTTCATTGCATTGATCTAACATAGTTTTGATTTTCAGCTGAAGAGCCTGAAGGATGATGACCTGGACCCTGACTATTACAAGCCAGGTGCCGGCAAAACCAAGAAGCGCAAGCTTGCTGGCGTCTCCTCCATGGCTAACGCGGAGAAGAAGAAGAAGGCCACCATCGAGATTGGCGATGAGGACAAGGACATGGGGTCTAGCATCCCCATGGTGAAGTGAGTTTCGCCTTACTTTTCTTTGTCGTTTAATCCTTTGCCATGAGTTGATATTTGCTGATATGTGCTTTTCTTTGCTTCTACAGAACAAAGTCTGGACCGCTTAAGTTTCGGTCCAACGTAAAGGCGGCTGCAGGCAGGGCTAGATTGCCACGTCCTTCGCCTGCCACTGCGCCCGCGACCCTGCCGCCAGTGTTCCCGTGACTTTGTGTCCGGGAACTTATGACGCCGACAACCAGAACCAAACGTCTGATCGTCAAGCCGGCACTACGGAGGCGGCTGCGGAGAAGGCGGAAGACAAGAAGACTGCCGCCACCACTTCTTCCCCTAAGGTGGCTGAAGCTACGGCTAGTGATGTCGCCCGCTTATGGCCATGAAACAAGTGGCGGCTGACGAAATGGAGGAGAGCCTAGGCGGCTCCTCCAGCGTGAGCCAGCGTCCCCTTAAGGATAGGGTGAAGGACATCAGGAAGACGATGAAGACTATGCGCGAGGGTGCCAGTAGTTGGTACTCGCACATGGATAATCTTCATGGCCTGATGGATAACCAGATTGAGGTAAAAGTCTTTCCTTTATCCATAGTCGCAGCCCCCGAGCACTTTGGTGGCTGAATTTTTTTCTTTTTTAGCCGGCTGAGTGGTCTTTTTGACTATGAGGTTTTACCCATCTGCTTACGCAGGTGCTCCTTGCTCAGAACATTGAGCTCTGCAAGGCTTAATCTTCCAAGAATAAGGAGTGCCGCCTTCTGAAGAAGGCGGTAGAAGAGAAGGACGCCCAAATTGCGAGTCTGGAAGAAGCTCGCAAGAAGGATGAAGGTGACATATTCTTTGCCTTCTTCTCATCCGTCTTTTTATTCAGTTTCAGCCGTCTATGTTTTAGCCGGCTTTTTTATACGTGTAGAACTGTTAGACAATGCTCAAGAGTTTCTCAAAAGCTCCACTGATCTGCAAGCCTATATCAATGAAGTTGCAGACTTGGCCAATGAAGTGATGAAGCTGAAGGCGGACCATGCCAAGGAGCGGGGGGAGTGAGATATGGCCCACGCCACTGAGATGAGCAAGTTGTCGGGCCAAATTGATGACCTGACCAAAAACTTGTCTCAAGCTGTGGAGACGGCAAAACAACAGCAAGACTCCCAAGCTACCACCATCAAGATTCGCGAGGATGAGCTTATCGTTGTTCATGATCATATCCTTGGTATGTGTCGTTGCACCTTTAGCCCTTGTGTTTTTTTTATCCCTTTCTGCGCATTGCTAACTTTGTTGTTTTCGCAGCCCCGGCATCTTTTGGCGATGTGGAGGATGACTCCTCCCGGCTTGACCGTATTCTGAAGACTGGTGAGCTGATCACCGGTCTTGTCGACACGGGCCGGGATTTTTCCGCCAAGTTCTTCCTGAATCGGGAGAGCGATCCCGTCACTTTTGACGGGTTGCCGGATCTGCTGAAGCAGGCCACCAACCAGCATGAAAGCGTACTGCGCTCTGCTGCGCATGGTGGTGCCAAAGCCGCCTTGAGATTGGTGGCAGCATGGTAACCGGAGGTGGACATGGAGATGGCGACCGAATGTATGCCGGCAATGCGCTTTATCATTCCAAGGTGTTGGCCTCCATCTCCGACTATGCTTCACGGGTTGCCAACATGGTCGACCTCTAGCTTTTCTACAAGGACCATCCCTTGCCCAAGGCGCCAGAAGGCGAAGCTGCTGAAGTTGATGAAGAGCAGGAGGAAGAGGCGGACGATGAGGTTGATGCTGACGATGTTGCCGGCAGCCCCCGGGATGGCGATGCCAGCCCCCAGGCCTGATAGGCGGATCCTGCAAGGCGACATGCACTCCTCCTTTTCCTGCAATGTATATGAACAAGTAGATACGTTATTCTGTAACGCGAGAGAAACTTGTTGCATTTTGGTGCTGTAATTATTTTGGGCCGTAACTTTATGCTATTCATGTTGGTAGGCTTATTTTAAGTGGCCCGCCTTAATATTTATCTCGTCTATATGGTTAGTGTCGGCCCAGTGAAATCCAGGGTGTGCTGGGCCTGTCCTCTACGGCCCTCGACACTTGATGGCGAATTTTCGCTAAGGACCAAGCCTACGGCTTGGAGAGCCTCGCGAGGCGATTGCCTCGCGAGGGCTTTTGAGGCAGCAGAGGCCTGCGGAGGCCATATCCACTGCTGCCCCCTCTTCAAGGAAATCTCCCCTGGGGAGAGGTCAACGCCGAATTCTCTACAGGGCGTCCAAGCCCTCGTGGAGATCGCTTCGCTGCAAAGCAACCTCTGCAGAGCGCACATGGGCTCTGCAGCGGCCGCAGAGTGACGCGCGCCCCTGCGCGCGGTGACGACGACGCCGCAGTTGCCATTTTGGTGATTAAAGGGGTCAACAAAGCTGTGCCACCCGCACCGGACTACAAGGATTTCCTCTTTGGTGATAAGGGGACCGGCCGGCGCTACGCTCCAGGCCAACGTCACCGTGGGCACCCCCACGTTCCTCTGCGGCCCCAGCTGGCCGTCCTGCATGGACGGTGGTACTCTGCTACAGGAGTCAGCTTTACGCTCATGGACCGCGTCCATGGACAACCGGGCTGCGATGCACCGCGCTCCACCTTCTGCGCCACGTGACAGCCCTACCACAGTGCAAGTGCAAGGAGGGAGCACGGGGCGCCTATAAAAGGAGGACGAAGGTGCACCGTAGCAAGGATCGCATTCTCATTCCAGCATAGCCACTTACGCGCAAGGAAGAAGAAGACCATTGCTTCCCTTCCTTGTGACACCATTGCCAAAAGAGAGCCCTCGGCAAGCTCATTGTACTGTAACCTCTACAAGCAGTGCAATACAGACAAGCAGGAGTAGCGGTGTTACCTCCACACGAGGGCCGTGAACCTGGGTACGGGCTGGTGTTCATCTCTGTCGTGATGTCCCTCCACTTGCTCGACGAGCACCGTCGCCGTGCAGGTTGAGGGTTGTTTGACCAACGTGTTCAGCCCCTTACACGAACTCTCTTCGTGAGCTTGACTATCCCTGTTTCGTGGGAGTCATTCTCCGACAATTGGCGCGCCAGGTAGGGGGCTGAGGCGCGTCTTCAACCTTCATCGACCTCTGCACCATGGCGGACACTCGCGCAGCTCGCGCCACCCGGCGGGCATCAGGCAGGGCCACCACCGAGCCCGCTGCCAACACCACCAACCCTCGCGGCCGTCCCCGCGCCAGCCGTGCCACGGGGCGCAACACCGCTGAACCGCGGGTGGAGCACCCCGAGGACGACGACGGCCACCACGACGACCGCTTCGACGACGACGTCGACCACGGGCACGGCGAGGACGCTGAGTCCTCGCATCCGTCCCAGCGCCACAGCGCCTCCACTCTTGGGCGTCCAGCGCCCAGCCCAAACACCGCGCTGCTCATGGCCGCGGAACTCTTCCGCTACCGCCCCACGCTGAGGCGCACGACAACTGGCTCGGCCGTCCAGCACCTCGTCGACATCGCGGCAGCCGCGCGCTGCTCCTGCGGCGTCGCGCTCTCTGGTGCACCACAACTCCGGACGCGCTGGAACCACCGCGCATGGCGCACCTCCGCCGCCGCCTCCGCCAGGTCCGCCTCCAGCGCGGCGCACAAGGCCGCATCCCACGCGTCTTCGCCGCGCGATTGTCAAATCGTGCAGCGGACACCCCCAGACGCGCGGGTGGAAATGGAGCGCCAGAAGGACCTCCAGAAGCGCATCGTCGAGGAAATCGGCCAAGCAGGGCGACAGAACCGCCGTGCTCTTCAGGGTGGCATCGCCTCGTACGCCACAGGTTGCGCGGCCTTCACCCGCAACCTGCGTCGCGTCGTCTGGCCACAGAAGTTCAGGCCTGACCTACCCAAGGGCTACGACGGCACGAACAACCCCATCGAGTTCTTGCAGCTCTACACCACCTCCATCCAAGCTGCGGGGGGAGACGACAAGGTCATGGCCAACTGGTTCTCCCACGCTCTCAAGGATTCCGCCTTGTCGTGGCTCCTGAACCTTCCCGAGGACTCCATTGACTCGTGGGAGGAGCTCTGCCAGCAGTTCGTTGCGAACTTCAAGGGCACGTACGAGCGCGCCCTCACCTACAACGACCTGCGAGCTGTGCGCCAGAAGCCTGGCGAGACCCTCCGCAGGTACATCCAGCGCTTCAGCCAAGTCCGCAACAAGATCCCGAACATCCCGGACTCGCACGTCATTGCGGCCTTCAGAGAGGGCGTCACCAACCACAGGATGCTCGAGAAGCTCGGCATCCATGATACCCTCTCCTCCGTGGTGAAGCTCTTCGACATCGCAGACAAATGCGCCAAGGCAGAGAAGGGCTCCTCTTCGTCAAGGTGGGCTCGACAGACGACCCTGTCGAGGGATCCAAGACCCAGAAGAGGCGTGACGAGATAAAGCGCAAGCCTACCGCAGTCCTGGCAGCTGAACCCGACGCCAAGCATGTTCGCGAGGACTCTCCAGAGGCTGGCAAGAAAGAGGTGGACAACCGCCCGTTCTGCATCTACCACAACAGGCGCGGCCATGCGACAGAGAACTGCTATGACCTCAAGCAGCTGAGCAAGAAGCGTGAGCAAGAAGAAGGCAGCGGTGGCCGCGGCAGAGGCCGTGGTTACCGCAAAGGTGGACGCAAGGGCAACTTCCAGAGGCCTCAGGGAACTCAGGCGAATGCCGCCGAGAAAAACAACAATCTGCCCGACGAAGAGCCTGGAGGCTACCAGGCCCCCAAGGGTGCCATGGCATGCATCCTCGGCGGATCCCAGGCGCCCAAGTCGAACAACCAGTTCAAGCAGTTCGCTCGCGAGCTCAACGCAGCGCTTCCCGGGGTCGAGACGTCCCGCCCCCTCAAGTGGTCCCAGTACACCATCGCCTTCGACGCCAAAGATCACCCCAAGTCTACAAAGACTGTGGGCACCCTCCCGTTGGTGTGCACCCCCACCATCAACAACATCGCCGTCGGCAAGACGCTCATTGATGGGGGTGCAGGCCTAAACGTCATCTCTGTCGAGACCTTCGAGACGCTTCAAGTGCCCTACGAGTGGCTCATGCCCTCCAGGCCCTTCACCGGGGTCACCAGCGGCTCAATCTCGCCTCTGGGGCAAGTGAGGCTCGCGGTCACTTTTGGCACGCAGGAGAACTACCGCACCGAGCTAATTGACTTCGACGTCGCGCACATTGGCCTGCCCTACAACGCCATCCTCGGCTACCCCGCCCTCGCGAAGTTCATGGCCGTCACGCACCACGCCTACAACATGGTCAAGATCCCTGGCAGCGGTGGCACCATCACCATACGTGGTCACGTACAGGACGCCACGCGCGCTGTCGAGATCGCCTACAAGGCCGCTGCCATGGCATTCCCCGCTGACGAGGACATGGAGCCTCTCGAGAGGCCCAAGAAGAAGAAACAACTGTTCACTCAAGAGCAAGCATCTACAAAGAAGGTGTCGCTGAGCACCAGCGGCTCGGGGGCTGAGGGCTCGGGGGCTAGCGTCACCATAGGCGCTGGCTTGCCTCCCAAATAGGAAAGCGCGCTCGTCGCCTTCCTTCGGGCAAATTCTGACATGTTCGCATGGACTCCGTCAGAAATGTCCGGTGTACCAAGGGAGGTGATCGAGCACCACTTAGCCGTGTGTCCAGACGCACGCCCTGTAAAGCAAAAGCGCGGAAACAAGCCCCCGAGAAGCAAGCGTTCATCATCAAAGAAGTAGAGAAGCTGAAAGCAGCAGACATCATTCGAGAAGTTGCCCACCCCACTTGGCTCTCCAACGGTGTGGTTGTCCCAAAACCCAATGGAGGAGGCCGGCTCTGCATCGACTACACAGACGTAAACAAGGCTGCCCCAAGGATCCATACCCCATGCCAAGGATAGACCAGATTGTGGACTCCACCGCCGGCTGTGATCTCCTCTGTTTCCTGGATGCCTTCTCAGGCTACCACCAGATCAAAATGGCCAAGGAAGACGAGGAGAAAACAGCATTTCTCACCCCTTGTGGTGTGTATTGCTACACTTGCATGCCCTTTGGCCTGAAAAATGCCGGCGCCACCTTCCAGAGGCTCATGAGGATCGCCTTGGGGGCTCAGATGGGAAGAAATGCAGAAGCTTATGTCGACGACATCGTGGTCAAGTCTCGCGAGGGAGACACTCTCTTGAAGGATCTCGAGGAAACCTTCGCCAGCCTGCGCAAGGTGAACATCAAGTTAAACCCCGCCAAGTGCGTCTTCGGGGTGCCTTCAGGCAAGCTCCTCGGGTTCCTCGTGTCCCACCGCGGCATAGAAGCAAACCCTGACAAGATCAAGGCTATAGAAGACATGCAGCCACCTCGCCGCCTCAAGGACATGCAGCGCCTAGCAGGATGCATGGCCAGCTTAGGCCGCTTCATCTCCAAGTTCGGCGAGAGAGCCTTGCCATTTTTCAAGATCATGAAGAAATCCGGCACCTTCAAGTGGACTCCAGAGGCGACAAAGCATTTGAGGACTTGAAGAAATACTTGGCTAGCTCACCAGTCATGGTAGCCCCCAGGGCAGGCGAGCATCTGAAGCTGTACCTAGCAGCCACTCCACAAACTGCTAGCGCCGTCCTGGTGGTGGAAAGAGAAGAGCCAGTTCTCCCCAAGAAAAGCACTGCCACACCAAGTCCAGAACCTCCCGACGAGGAACAGTCTCTCCAGACCCAGTGCCAGGCCCACAGCCTCAAGTCGAGTCCTCCACGAGCCCCTGCCGAGGCTCCTCCACAGGCAAACCTCGCCAAAGGTCCTGAGGAGCCTCTCGAGGGAGCCGACGCTGCCGCACCATCAACGACCCTCGTCGAGCATCCAGTCTACTTCGTCAGTACTGTACTGCGAGATGCTCGCGAGCGGTACCCAGTGCAGCAGAAGCTCCTCCTCGCGCTACTCATCGCCTCCAGGAAGCTGCGCCACTACTTCCAGGGTCACCCCATCACGGTGGTCACGTCCTTCCCCCTGGAGCAGATCCTGCGCAACCCCAACGCTACTGACCGCGTCGCAGGATGGAACATTGAGCTGCAGCCATTCAACTTGCGCTTCGACACCACAAGAGTCATAAAAGGGAGAGCGCTGGCGGATTTCGTCGCCGAGTGGACAGACCCAACTCCTGAAGAGCCTCGCGAAGAAGAAACCGCGTCATCGGGAGATACAATGCCAAGCCACTGGACCATGCACTTCGATGGAGCTTTCGCCTGCCGCAATGGTGGGGCTGGCGTTGTCTTAACCTCACCAAAAGGTGACAAGCTCTACTACGCCATCCAGCTGTGCTTCACAATAGACAAGATCTCCAACAACATCGCCGAGTACGAGGGCCTCCTCGCCGGGCTCAGAGCCGCAATCGCCCTTGGCGTCAAGCACTTACTCATAAAGGGTGATTCCCAGCTCCTGGTTAACTTCTCCAACAAGAGCTACACGCCTAAAGACGACCACATGGCCGCCTACCTTGAAGAGGTCCGCAAGCTCGAGAAGCACTTCAGGGGCATGGAGCTCATGCACATCCCGCGAAAGGAGAACCAAGAGGCAGATGACATCGCCAAGCGAGCATCACGAAGGCAGGCCCAGCCGGCCGGCGTCTTTGAAGAGAGACTCTCCAAGGCGTCCATAAAGCAGCCACAAGAAGCAGCAGCCGCAAGCACAGACGAAGTACTCCCACCACCTCCTAGGTGGGGCACCCAACTGCGGTCCATCCTCAGGGGAGCGTCTGCTGCTGGCTATGGTGCACCAAGAGACAGGCTGGGTTGACGAACTCAAAGACTACCTGCTGAAGGGAGTCCTTCCTGAAGAAGACGCGGAGGCAGAACGAGTGGCTCGACAAGCCAAGTCATACTACATCCTCGAGGGAGACCTGTACCGCAAGCGCCCAAATGGAATTGCACTCAAGTGCGTCCCCCCCGAGGAAGGCCGCATGCTGATCAGAGACATTCACAGTGGAGAGTGTGGCCACCATTCCTCTGCACGCACCCTGGCAGGCAAGGTCTTCAGGAGCGGTTTCTACTGGCCCCAAGTGCTTCAAGATGCCACCACCATCGTCCAGTCTTGCGATGCGTGCCAGTTCCACGCCAAGCAAGTCCATCAGCCTGCACTGGGACTCCAAACCATCCCGCTCTCGTGGCCTTTCGCGGTCTGGGGCCTTGACATCTGGGACCCTTCCCGAGATCACAAGGGGGCTACCGCTTCCTCTTCGTGGCAGTCG
Organism: Poa pratensis; assembly: GCA_947311845.1. Classification (NCBI taxonomy): domain Eukaryota; kingdom Viridiplantae; phylum Streptophyta; class Magnoliopsida; order Poales; family Poaceae; genus Poa; species Poa pratensis. The sequence goes on from CAMZMU010000048.1 coordinate 25,923,530, forward strand.
ACAAGTTCACCAAGTGGGCAGAGGTTGAAGCAGTGCGCAGCATACCGGCCAGGGCAGCAGTAAAATTCATCAGAGGCCTGGTCTGCCGCTTTGGTGTGCCTAATCGCATCATCACCGACAATGGCTCACAATTCACCAGCGGCATCTTCAGGGCCTACTGCGAGAGCCTCGGCACCAAGCTCTGCTTCGCCTCGGTGGCTCACCCACAGAGCAACGGCCAAGCCGAGCGAGCAAATGCTGAGGTCCTCAAGGGCCTCAAGACAAGAAGCTTCAATCGCCTGAAGGGCTACGGCAAGGGCTGGATAGACGAACTCCCGTCCGTGCTCTGGTCCATCCGCACGAACCCCACGAAGCCCACTGGTGAGACGCCATTTGCCTCGTGTATGGAGCTGAAGCAGTCCTCCCCACAGAGATCAAGCATGGATCCGCACGGGTCCTTGCCTTCAACGAGGACGATCAAGCAGACCTCCACAGCGACGACCTGCTGCTCCTTGACGGGTTGCGCCGCCGTGCCGCCCTCAGGGCAGCCAAGTACCAGCAAGACCTGCGACGCTACCACAGCCGCCACATACGTCCGCGCACTCTCGAGACAGGCGACCTCGTCCTCAGGAGAATCCTCTCCAGGGAAGGTCTCCACAAGCTCTCGCCAATGTGGGAAGGCCCCTACAGGGTCTCACACATCGCCAGGCCTGGCGCGGTACGCCTCGAAACGGAGGACGGCATTCCGGTCAAGAATCCATGGAACATCGCGCATCTACGCAAGTTCTACCCGTGATCATAGTCACGCCAGACATTTTTTGTCTCTAGAGGGAAGCACACAACTTCACCTCCAAGCTTCACAAAAGCTTCTCCTCCCGAGGGCCAGCCCCTCTGAGCTCTCCTGATTACGTGCCGCCGCAGGCCGTGAAGAGTCTCAGCCACTGAATGTGGTCCCCATGCCTCGACATGGAAAACTTTATCTTGGTCACACCAAGTGTAATGAACCAATTCGTTTCTCAATGAAACATTGCGCTGAGGCGCCGCTATGTAATATTTTGGTGGTGAGTTTTACTTTTCATCATCTTAGTTCATTTCGCGCTCATATTCTTCCCCATGCGCACCTCGCGAGCGGGGGCTGAGTACGGTGACTGTGCCTCAAGAGCACCCCAACAGCACCGCAAAATCCAAAGGATCCGAGCTCTAGCACGTGAGCACGCTCTCACGCCTGTTACCTCCCCAAAGAGCTCTGGCCCATGGGCTTGCTCCCAAAACACGCCACCTCACCAAAGGACCTTGGTACTTACTCTCCTCGCGAGATACCCATGAGGAAGCCTATAAGCGCGCATGAGTGTTTACTACCATGTGCCTGCTTTGGGTTGCCTCTCTAACCAATACAGGGAACAAGAGTCCTCCCCAAGGTCGAGAAGTCACGCTCCGACCCCTAGAGGGAGCGCACCATCAGGGAAGCCAACGCCCTCTACGAGGCCAAAGTCTCGCCAAGCTAAGTCTAGCGCTCGCGCCCTCAGAAGTTTTTCTCCCTCTCACGGGCACCTGTCCCCTCGAGCGGTTTTTTCTCTCTCACACTCCATGGACTGCTTGTGCGTCAAAGGGGAGCCCTCGAGCACCGCGACTCGAGAGCCCTTACCTCTCCAAGCCTTAAACACCCCCGGCCTTGCCGAGTCACGCTCCGGCATACCGTAGCGGCGGTGTCATAGCGCAAAGAGATGGGTCCTGACGACGTAGAGCGAAGAAAGACATGGAACAGGGATAAAAGGACCCTTCGAGGGGCACACACACACATGTTTGCATACGATCAAAGTATCTTACAAGCCAGCGTGAATTAAAACAAGTCTTAAAACAAAGATAATTGCGCCAAGCGCATCTTGTTGCAGGAGTGGCCTAGGCAGAGGGTTCACCATCGCCGTCCTCTTCAGCCTTCTCTTCTTCGGCGCCTTCATCCTCCTCAGCGGCCTGCTCCGCCTCAACCCTCTTGAAGCGGTCGACGTAATCGTTGACTTCTTCTCGAACCAAGTTGGAGAGCTCCCAGGCGGATCCCCTCGATGGGCTCGGTCACTGACTCGTAGTCGAAGCCGGGGTGAAGGCGCTGGAGGTTGGCGAAGACGCGATCGATCGCCACGGTCAAGAGCTTGCGGCACTCCTCATCAACAACGTCGCCAAGTTCCGCCACAGGGCCCTCGAGCACAGAGAGAGCTGATCGAAGTAGGCGAGTATGTGGCGGCGTCAGCGTTCCCATGACGGGAACAACAGGGCATCCACTCCTAGCTGCCCCGCGAGAGTATTCCCCCGGGTCACAAGGATTGGAACATGCGCTCCCGCTGCTGCGTCAAGACCTGTGCCGCCTGCACGCGATGCTCAGCCTCTTGCGCGCTCCACGACAGGGCCCACCTGAGCGGTCAACTCCTTCATGTCAGCCATCAAAGAGGCAAAGTTCTGTTCCGCGCGCGCCGAGCCTCCGCGGCAGCCTGGAGGCGAGAGTCGAATCGCTTCTTCTGGGCCTCAAGGTCCTTGACGCGAGCCTCAAGCTCTTTGCGTCTCTTCGTGAAGCGATCCTCTTGCTTCTTGGCCTTATCCGCGAAGTCTTTTCTACAGCTGTCGCGAAAGAGTTCTCCTTCGTCGCAGACTCTTCCGCCATCTTCTCCTCCTTTTTGCGAAGGTTCTCGTTGGTCTGCGCAAGGCGCTTCTGGTAGAACTCCTCGTCTTGAGTGACCTTGTTCTCGCGGGCTTCCAGGTGCTCCCGCTGCGCGGATTGATCCTTCTCGATCTGCTCAACCTGTCTTCGCGTTTGCGCGCCTCGGCCTCGCGGGCGTCGAGATCAGCTCCGCGCTGCACGATCAAGTCTTCGCGAATGCTCAAGCTCTCACGGAATTTCTCCAAACTCTGCCGCACATTTTCCGACTCGGCGACGATCCCCGCCTCGGTCTAGAAGCTCTTTGTGCTTGGCGGAGACCGCCGCCTCGCGGCCGCCAGCTCCTGGTGTTTGGCCTCGGTCTCTGCCTCGAGAGCCTCGCGCCTAGCACCCAGGTCCGCAAGGGTCTCCTCGACCTCGCGGACCACGCTGATGCGGATCTCCTCAGAGCGCAGCGCTGCCTCGCGCTGCGCCTGGGCAGCTTCGTTCTTCCGGCGGCAGTTCTCCACGGTCTCATGAAGACAAGCCCAGCCCCGCGCAAGCTCGGCGTCCTCCTCCGCCCTGGAGCGATCTTCCTCGGCAAGCTGGGCCTCAAGCCGTCGAGAATTTCCCTCGCCGAGCGGAGGACAGCCCCACGGGCTGCAACGGGGCGCCGCCCCCGCAGAACTAAGGCCCATGGCTCGCCGGAGGGCCTGGAAACGCCGGCGCCTGCCGAGGATTCCGGAGCGTCCAACCTTGGGCTCCGAGTGGCCTCAAGGCGCGCCTGGGGGCTCTGGTGCGAGCCCCCTCTTCGTCCACACAAGGGGCCTTCAGGGGGCTTTGATGAGCCCCCTCCCTCCCGCGCTGGAGGCCTCCTGGGGGTTCGGGGCATCTTCATCAACCCGTCATTCTTCTGCCCCTGGGGAGCGCTCTCCTCTCCAGGGACAGGGTTGGCCTTCTCAGCTGAGGCCGCCTCCCCAGCGGCCTCAGAGTCCGCTGTGGCCTCTCCAAGTTTCGTGCTCGGTGGGGGCGATGACGCGGCGGCCTCCTCCATTTCGACGTCAGCACGCCCCGCGGACGCCCCTGTCACCGCGGCACGCTCCTTCGCCGGCGGCGTGAACCTCGCCGCATCCTCCGCGTCCCCTCCGGCTGCAGGGGGGAGACGTCAGGCCGCATAGGTGGAGGCGTCGTCACCTCTGCCTCCCCTCCTTCTCCTCGCAGTGCTCCTCTGCTCAGGAGGCGGTGCCGCAGCCTCAGGAGATGAAGCAGTGCCCTCGGGAGGCACCTCGTCGACTGTACACGCTGCAGGCGCCGCTGCAGCGCTGGGGATCTCTCCAAGCCTCCGAAGTCTCCGCCTTTCGGCACCTCGGGGCCCCTGGAGAGGCAAAACTCAAAAACTCCTCAAGCCTACGCAAGAACAAGCCAAACAGAAAAGGGAGTCGGTTCTTACCCAGATGTCTTGGCGCGGGAATCGACCCACACCGTGTTTGACGACCGCCACGGCCTCGGTGGCGCGGCTCCGGCGCCGGACCCCTCGAGAGCAGCCTCGGCTTTCCTCTTGAGGGAATGCCCGCTGGGCTCCCGGCGGCGGTCATGAATGGCCTTGGAGCGGGGCTCGCATGGCCTGATGAAGCTCCGTCATCGTCGCTCTCCTCTTGCCCCTCAGCACGCTGCGAGGGAGCGACCACGAACTGGCCGCTGCTGCCTGAGGAGCCTCGTGGGCCTCAACTTCAGGCGCCGCGCTCTTCGAGGTGCTCGAGTTCTCCGCTGAAGAGGCAGAGCCTCCCGAGGCGCCGGTTGCGCCTGCGTCGGATTCCACAGGCGTTACCGTCGTCTCCTCGTCGCCCTCAGCTGGCGCCCCCTGCGCCGCAGACTCAGGATCCTCGCGGGGCCCCACATGTCCCTTGGGCACCAGGCCCCACCGGTCGAACTTCGGCATCGTCTGCACGAGCGAGACGCGGCGCCCGAGGTCGATCCTGTGGAGCGGGACCGCCTTATCGCCGGGCTTGGGGATATGGAGCCGTGAAGAGTGTCTCCATGATGGTGCGCACCTCCTGC